>VXBT01004292.1:1188188-1335273 GCA_013400235.1 Oriolus oriolus | reverse complement strand
CTCCCGGGCCCCGCCGGCGGGGAGGGACCGCAGCAGCCCCGGTGCGCTCGGCCTCCGCACCCCGCCCCGAGCCGAGCCCTCCCAAACGCGCAGGGCACGGACACGTACCTGCTTCCAGGGAGACATTTCCCGCTGACGCCAGCCCCACCCCAGGCCTCGCCTGGCTTTTATAGAGCGGCAGCTGTCGGCTTCTGTCCTCCATCAGGCGCATGGGGCTGAGCAGGGGGCCCTTGGCAGCCCCCCGGGAGAGCTCGGCAGCCGCGCCAGAGCTCCGGGCTCGCTCTGCGTTGCCACCTCTGCCAGCCGGCTTCTCTCCAGCTCCTAGCCCAAAACTAGGCTCTGAGCAGCTTCACGGCGGAAGAGCTAGAACCTCACGCCCCAAATCCGCCAGTTCCATCCACCTGTGCTAGCTATGCGTGTGTCCGCGGAGGAAGCGTTCAGCCAGCGAGGCACCTCCTGAGCCCTCTGCTTGCGGGGTGGTACAGGTTTGCGCGGGGAATTGCAGTGGATGCAAATGCGGTTCAGCTCTTGTCACGCTTTCAGTTTGGGTTGTTGTTTTTGATAGGCAAATTTGGCTTCCTGTGTGAAGCACTGCCCTGTTTGCCTGAAAAAAAAGAAAAAAAGAAAAAGTAGATTCAAGCAAAAAGCAGCAAAAGAGGTTTTGGTTTGGAGCTCTTAATTATCCGGAAATCTTTGATCTAATTTCGGTTTATTCCCACCACAGTGGAATTTTATCTCTCTCTGCTGCAATCACAGGAAATGGTTCTGCAGTGCCCAGAGACTCAAGTCAAGTACAGGTTTTCAACCGGGAAGGTTTTAACTATTCTGCAATCCTTTAGGGATGAATAGGAGCAGGATTTCAAAGAAAACCTGTAGGACAAGCTGCGAGGAGAACTCTGTTGCAGTGTGGAAAAGATTGAGGGGGAAAAAAGAACAGGTGATTAGGGTATCTAAAAACCAATAATTTTTATCCCTAAATGTTGTAGGCATCAGTGAATCATATTCCCTTGATCCTTATGAATGGACCCATGGTTTTTTCACTGCTTTACCAAACACCCTCTGGCTCAGTTACTGATCCTAAATCTCTTTGACTCGTGAGTTAAGTGATCATGAAAAATGTCTTACATTTCCTACTGTAGCAAATGTAATTTCTTCTGAAGAGTGGCTGCTAAGATCAGCCCATTTTTATGTAGTAGCCATTCCTGAATGTGGCTTTCTGACAGTTATTTAACCACGGAAAATTTAAGATATGTTTTCAGCGTTCACCTACAACAACCACTTTTTTCACGTATGTCAAAGCCAAAACAGCAGTACTCTTAAGAGCCTGAAAATCCCAAGCATCCATCATTGGAAGGAGAGGAAACTGGAGAGAGCATCAGACTTTATCAGGAAGAGATTTACAGCACTAGTGCATGCAAGGCTTCCCAGTAGCTCTTCTTTACTTCGTTCTCTTCACAATCTTGCTACTTTTTTTGGCTGAACGGAGGGCCCTCTGCCTATGTCTGCCTCAGGAATACAAGGTCAGCTTGACAAACCCAGTCATTGTTCAACTCCTCTTCATTATTCTGCTAAATGACCTATTTTAAAAGAAACATTGCCAAACTTCCTAGAATTAATCCTCCTGCTATTAACATTACTACAGTGGAACTTCCCTTTTTTTGATAAAGAAAGAAAAAGGCTGGATGATGCAATATCCTTTTGTCAGCAATTACACTTTTATGAAGAGGTAGCTGTCAGCACTTACAGACCTCGCAGCTGCAAGGACTTTGAGGGACCTCACAGGCTACTCAGCAAGGGACAATTGCAATTAGCGTTGTTTTCATAAACCTTCCTGAATGTGAGACGCCTTATTCAGATTCTCGACAGAGACCTTTCTTTTGACAATCCAGCCTTGAAAGTCACAGCAATAAGACTTATATACATTCATCTCAAAAGACTAGGAAGCTTTTCTATGGGCTATTGAGTCCTTCCTATTTTAGGGTCGTGAAGCACCTTCAGAGCATGTCCCAGATTCAGTCCCAGAACCTGTGGGAAATTGACATTCTGAGGCAAAAAAGAGAGGGACTGGGAGCTGTTTTGCTCCAAGCCCTTCCATGCTCATGCACCTCATAACTAGTGTCCACATGTTTTCCTGCTGAGTTTGTATAAACCTTTCTTCTGTCTGTACAGCATTGCTGAGAATCCCTATGCTGCTCTCAAGCAGTCATACCTGAACACTGGGTCTACTATTATTATGTCTGACGGACGAGGAATTCCAAGAGAATAGAAGAAAGTAATATGACTGAAATACTGCCCAGCTAATCTTCTTCTCATGCCCAATAGGGCATGGATGCTTTAGCCTCTGAATGCAATGATGATCTGGCAAAGCTGAGAAGAGGTATTAAAGAAACGGAGGTCGTTGCAGAAGCTAGTTGAGGTTATGCACTCGGGGCATGGCCACTTTGTTTGTGAGCTCTTCTCACATACCTGTTTCTTCCCCTATGTCCTTTACTCTTCCCTGAACCACAGTCTACCATATAATGGCTTCATTTGGTACATTAGGCAATATTGGTTTTAAAGACCTCTAAACGATTTTCTAAACCCTGTAATGAGCTCTGAAGTCTGCTAGCCACTGTCCTGATAGTCAAGCCAAGTCATCACATCTCAACACATCAGTGTGTCACCATATCAGTGCAAACTAGAGATTTAGATTATTCTGATTTATTTATCTGAATGTTTAACTCCCTTAATCACCTGTGAGTCATGGGCAATTTGCTACTACTTATCTATCCTTTTTTCTGCTTCAATCTCCAGCTATATACATTTGGTTTATGTTGACTTTTTGTAGGTCTCAATGCAGAAAGTGTTCATACTCAGAGCAGCACATAGGTTGTTGCTTAGCCTTAGGCACTGTACTTAACACTTTAAATAAAGTCAGCAGAACATGCTCAAAATCAAGTGTGTGCATAGGTCTCAATAATATCGAGAATAATAAGGAATTCAACCTCTTTAACTTGCTAGTATTGTCTGAGGTGAAAGCATAAATGTCACTGCAGAGGGTTTATCTTTTGATATGTGTTAGACCAGAGCTCAAGGCAACAGGAGCCTGGGTTTTTAAGAGCTGTCAGAGTCCAATTGGCCATCAGAATGACAACCACACTTCTGCAGTGCCCTTGACTCTTGTAGAGTATTTTAAAATCTCATCTTCAAACTGTTTCTTGATCTGGCTAAAAGAAATTCCTTACTGTACCTGAAAAAAAAATAGATTTGATGATTTATCAAAATGAATAGTGCTGTAACATGTTGAAAAGATGTGCAGTTGGTCTAAACTAGTGTGGTTTCATTTACTTCAGTAGAGCTAGGCAAATTTACATTGGTGTGGATTAGGCCTGTTGTTGTTGCACTGCTTCTACTATATTTCTTTAAGTATTTTGAGTTTTGATGACATTAATACCAAATTTAAATTGTGTGGAAGCCTTTTTTTTTATGCATCATCTTCCACGTCTTCTTTAGGAAAGGGAGTTAAGAGTGCTTCAAAAAGTAAACAGAAGTATAACTTTTTCCCAGCAAAACTTCAGTTCAAGATTAAGCTGAAAAGAACAATGAAGAGCAGACTTGTGAATACAGTCATTTAACATTTATGCTTTCGTGAAGGCACTTCTAGCTTTACTTTCCATTAGTGTGAAAAACAAATTGACTGACTGGATGAATATGTTTATTTGGGACCAGGAGCTGAGCCAAAAAGGCGCAGGTCCTCTGGTGTGATAGCTGCAGTTGACAGCTGTATCATTAGAGACAAATGTATCAAGAAAGAAAACCGTACCATACACAAGGTGATGCGGTGCGTGTGTTTTGTGATCATGCGCTTTCCGTACAACCAGCAGAGCAGAGTAAATATTCATTCCACGTGTTACACAGCGTCTGCCTCTCTCTCTACCTCTCACAGACCTAATGGGCTGTACCAGGCATCTCACAAATGGATGCACTGTTCAGCCACGGTAATAACTCTCCTGGATCATTGGACTGGGACAGGTATCACAGTTTATGGCTGGAAATAATGGGTTCTGTAGGTCATATTTAAGAATGTTTCCCTTAAACATTTTGGTCTTTGTAAAAAGAATAATAAAAGGGATATAATGAAAACCGCATTGAACAAATAGTATGCTGTTGTGAGTGAACTCAATATTTGGGATGTGTTTCACGATGGTCCTAAAACTCTATGGATCCATGAGTGAGCTGCTGTACCTCTGGCACGTTATGTCAAATTTCAGTTAAAAATATGTAAGCATGTGAATTTCTACAGCGTTGTGAAAATGTTTTTGCATCTCACCGTGCACCTCTTGCCAAGTTTTGTTTCCATCTGAGCTATGGAGGTGCTCATGGGGTACTTTAACCACCCCAACATATACAGGAGGGACAGCACAGTAATGCATAGGCAATCTTGGAGGTCCTTGGAGTGCATCAACTTCTTCACCCAAGTGACAGAGGAGCAAAGGAGAGGTGCTCACTGGACCTCATACTTGCCAACAAGGAGGGTCTCACTGGGGATGTGAGGGTCAAAGGCAGAAGGGGCAATGAGATGGTGGAGTTTGGGATCCTGAAGGGAGGTAGGACAGTAAAAAACAAGCTTACAACCCTGGACGTCAGGACAGCAGATTTTGGCCTTTTCATAGGGTAGAGTCCCACAAAATAAAGCCTTAGAGGAAAGAGCGGCCCAAGAAAGCTGGTTAATATTCAAGCATCACCTCCTCCAAGCTCAGGAGCAATCTATCCCAATGAGGAGGAAGTCAGGCAAAATTTCTGCATGAATGAGCAATGAGCTCCCAGACAATCTCAGAGACAAAAAGGAAGCATACAGGGAGATGAAGCAAGGATGGGTAACCTGAGAGGAATATAGATTCATCGTCAGAACATCCAGGGGTGAAGTTAAGAAAGATAAAGCCCAACTGGAGTTTAATCTGTCTAGGAATGTCAACGACAACAAGAAGGGCTTCTATTGGTAAATAGGTAACAAAAAGAAGACGAGGGAAAATGTGTATGCATTCATTGCCGAATGCGATGGGAGACCTCTTTACACAGGATGTGGAAAAGGCTGTAAGGATGCCTTCTTCACCTCAGTCTTTACTAGCAAGACTGACCTTCAGAAATCCCAGGTCCCTGAAACCAGGGGATCTCTGTGTCAGACAAGATATAGCATTGGTGGACAAGGATCAGGTTAGACAATATTTAAGCAGACTGGACATGCACAAGAAGGTCAGGAAGAAGGACCCAGGCCAGTCAGCCACACTTCAATCCTTGGAAGGTGATGGAGCAGCTAAACAAGAAAACTGTTTCCAGGCACATGAAGGATCACACAGTTGTCAGGAGTAGCCAACATGGTTTCACCAAGGGGAAGACGTGCTTGACCAACTTGATAAACTCCTATGGTGGAATGACTGGCTTTGTAGATGAGAAGAGAACAGTGATTATTGTCTACCTACACATCAGGAAGGGTTTTGGCACTGACTCCTCTAAGATTCTCAGAGTGAACATGAAGTATGGGCTGGATGAACAGCGTGCTGGGTTGAATAGTGGCTGAACACATGTGTCCAGAAGGTGGTGATGAGTGGCAGGAGGTGTAATTGTAGGCCAGTCACTAGTGGTGTATCCTAGGGGTGAAGACTGGGTTAATATATTAAACATCCTCACTCATGATTTGGATGATGGTGCAAAGTGCACTCTCAGTAACTTTGCTGATGGCACAGATCTGGTGGGGTGGCTGATAGACCAGAGGGTTGTACTGCCTTCCAGAGACACCTCAAGGGGCTGGAGATACGGCCTGACAGGAACTTGAAGCATTTCAGCAAGGGGAAGTGCAGAGAGGAGTAACCCCAGGCATTGGTACGTGCTGGGGCTGCCCATATGAAAGGCTGTGAGGGTGACCAAGGGCTGACACACTTGCCCAGAGAAGCTGTGGAGTCTCCATCCTTGGAGGTATTCCAAAGCCACTTGGATGTGGTCCCAGGCAGCTTGATCTAGGTGGTTTTGCTTGAACAGGGGTGTTGGACCAGATGACCTCCAGAGATCCCTTCCAACCTGTAGCAGTCTGTGATTCTGTTATTCCTTTGGTACGATGGGAACCTTTGGCCAATGTGTTGTGACACGTCTGTTTTCATCCTTAGACTCTGAGGAGGACAAGTGGGTATGATTCATTTCACATTCTGCTATTCCCATTTAACACGTTCTGTGTATTCATTACTGTGTTCCTACATATGAAGCAGGCCACACACAAAAGAATAACCTTCTTCCTTCTCAACAAATTAAAACAAACAATTTGATGAGTCAGTAATTTATACTGTTTACCTCCTTTTATGTCAACAATCCCGAGACCTGGAACAACACATAATCATAATGATTATAGACATAATGAGCTGATTTATTACGTAGTCACCACATGGTATTCTGGTGCATATTCAGCTGTAATGATGTCAAACAATACGACTGGAAAATCTATCTGCTCAGACAACTGCTGCCTACTGAGAGCAATAAATTAAGCTAATGCAGTACCAGACACATGGGTTCTCTGGACTCAGTGCTCCATCTCTACTTAAGTTATGTATATATCAAATGTATATATGACATTTTTAGAATTTGAGGAAAAAAAGAAAATCAGTCGGGGATCCTTTTAAGGAGCAGTTGTGAGTGCTGAAGGTAAATGTGAATGAAATACTCTCCCAATATGGAAGTATTCTTACAGTTGTACATTTTCACTGAGTTTAAGAAACTGTTTGTTCTGATTGCACATCTAGTTCTGCCTACTTCCTTGGCTGTGTAAAGTGTTATTCCAGAGGGGAACTTCCTTTGACAGGGCTACCACAGCTACTTTTATACCTTTGCATTTCATTTCACAAGGCAGAAGCTTCTCCTCATGCTACCAAAAGAACCTTTCCCTGGACCACTGCTAAAGATGTTTATGGCTCACAGTTGCCCCCTACAACATGGATTTTTATGCTGATTCATACAACAAGTGAGATGAAAAGCAAATGTAATAGGTTCTCCTAGGTGAGTAGATAAATGATAGATATGTGCAAGCATGGAGGATAAGTACCATGAACAGCAAAGAGTGGAGATAAAAAGAGCTGAAGAGGAGCAGAGGCTCTTGTTTACATATAAAGAATGTCAAAACCCCAAGAATAAGTATATATACCATAGGTCAGTGTAGAACCATATGTCCAAAAAGAAAAAAAAATCTGGACTGAAATCACTTGTTCATATGATCTCTAAACATGTCAGTGCTCCACTGGAACAGAAAGCCTTACATTAATTCCAGGCAGCTGACAAAATAAAACATCAGGTGTTTCTGTTCCTGGATAAATTTACTAATTTTCATTAGATACCACTGACAGAGGGTCTCAACTGTCTGTGATGCAACTGTGCTTTGTAAAACAACATTCCTGGTCATCATCTTTAAATTTGCCTGTGCATACATTATTCTTATATTCTGTATAAAAATGTCTGATTTACTTACTCTTGGCCATTCATTGTGTTGTATCTATCAAGATAATGTGTCTGTCAGTCATCTGTCTATTATGTTGCTTTATCTAAAATAAGAAGTCAAATATTTACAGATTGTTGCTTTTTCATGCATCTAGAGCATCTCTTGTCCAGCCATGGTTCTAATAACATTATTGGTATCACGAACAGGTAATAGCTGCTCTATTTATCTGGATACACAGAAATTATATCTTTGGCTGAAAAAAGCTCAGCTGTCGCTCAGTTGTACTCAGTGTAGTTGTTTCTAGAAGCAGAGACTGATCATTTTTAAAAGCCCGGTTTTTCTTTTTTTTTTTCTCGCCTTTTCTTACCGCAGAAGTAAGTACCTCCACTTGATCAAACCAACTTATTTTACAGTTTCTCAATTTAAAGTAGGTCAGGCTCTGTCTTCTGTTTGTCTGGGTTACTTTCTGTTTGAGCTTTCATGCATGTTGTAAACAGCTCACCTGGTCACACTGGACAGCCTCATCTGCAGACTCAGCCAGCCCCATGCAAATGGACACGAATGTGCCCAAATGGACACACTGCGCCTTCCACGTGGGCTCCTCTGGACCAGGCTTCACCACGGGGATTGCACTGGTGCCAACGAATCCAAACAGGATGGGGGGCCAAGACAGACGCTCCAGGAGCCTTTTTATTATTTTATCAGTCTCACATACAGAGTTGAGACACAAGAGATGATACAGGCTCGCGCTGTCACAGGCATCCCGCGACTTCCTGGTTACAGAGAATTCTTAAAAGCTTTTCAGCCAATAGCATATTTTTAAAAGTTACAGACAACTGTCTTAACCCATCTTCAATAGTGCACATGCATCTGTTATACACAATACTTGCTTGTTTATACCTTATATAACAATGCACAGTATTCCATTATTAAGCTTAACCTTATCTATCTTGCTAAGCTATTTTTTTGCAGCTCTAAAAGCTATCTCAGCCAAACCTAGAAACTCTAACCATTGTTTTAATGTCCTTGCTTGTTGTATAATTGTATCTTCTTCAAGTTTTCGCAGCCAAAGCTAATCCTAAACTCTTCTGCTTTATTTCTGAAACTTGCTTTTATTTCTCATGCTTAAGAGCCTTTCTACCTTTTTTTTGTGTTTCCCACACACTGGTTTAATTTCACTTGAATGGACAAGGTCTGCCTGTGAGTTCCTGCCTCCCTCTTTGTCCTTGTAGCTCTTTCTGCCAGGCTGATTTTCTACTCTACCTTGGTCATGCTCCCTTTACAGTCCTTCCTTGCTGCAGGGATCATCCAGATGCTGTTCCTAGCACCAAGAACATGCATCATTCAAGCCAGGACTGAACTGCTCCACTAGGATGTGTACAGGGCCCATTCTATACGATTTCAACATTTTTATGACCTGTGAACCTATGGAACGTGTTTTGAGACAGGCTTTCTGCAGCACGGACCATCACTGTTTCCCACTCCAGTTCTACCAAAACACATGCCCATTTTGGCTTTTGGTGAATTACAGTAGGGGTAGCAGCATGATTATCACAAGGTGTTTTGTCTGATTATTATTTAAAGATGGATTTTCCTCTGGAGTTTGAGACCTCCCTCCAGGACATGAGCTAGTCAAGGTTCAATGATTCACAGGGAGATTGGGACTTCTACTGTTTCACAGCTGCAGAGCAAGAAGACATTTTTCTGTCAGTGCTGAGGAAATGTATTGTCAAAAAATTGTCTCTGAGCTCAACACAACTGACACTGAAGTTTCTAGGTGACTTCTGATCTCAGTGGACAAGGCAAAAATCATGGAATACGTCACAGATGGCAGATGAACAAATGTTTTACTGTCCCTTTAAAGTCAACATCCCTTAATATAATTTCAGGAGAACTTGACCTTTTCTTTGAGCTAAAAAATCTTCAGACTCCTTTTAACCAGGGAAAAGGGCAGGGAGAAATAGCTGAAACGAATTATAATAATTTTATATTATCTTGCCTACTGATAAGATACTTGAATAGTGCTCAGCATGGAAAAAGAAGGTAACTTTTCCATCTACATCTAATGGGAATTTAATGTCACATTGCTTTATGACAGAAACTTTGATTAATTAGCAGCATTCTAAACTCAGAAGTTAATGGTCTGTTAGTCTAGCTTGTCTCTAGAAGGTGATTAACTTAAAAACCACTAAGACTTGTTATTTCTTCTTAGAATCATAGACTCATTTAGGTTGGAAAGGACTTTTAAAATCAAGGCCAAGCATTAACCTAACACTGAGTCACTCCCTCTGTCCTTTCCCTTTAGAACTGGTAGAATGAGGCGCCTTCTACTAGTGAAGATGTTCTAACCTCTTCTTCTGAAGACAGTTATCAAAGTTTTCTCAACTGATATTAATCTTCTCACCTGGCCATGAATACAAATGTGCTTTACAGTGTGGCTTGCCAGATGGAGTAAGAATCACAACATCTCTCTACTTCAGATAGCAGAGGGAAGACTATTTTTTGTGGCAGTGCTGTTGAGAATTTCAGGCATATTTTAGGCAATGGCACAAGAAGAAAAAGTATTTTTCTGTTGGCTTTGTGAAATAAAGCCAGACACTATAGCTGACCAAATGACTTCGTGTTTTTTGTCCATGCTGTAGCAGCAAGGCAAAA
This sequence comes from Oriolus oriolus, assembly GCA_013400235.1. Classification (NCBI taxonomy): domain Eukaryota; kingdom Metazoa; phylum Chordata; class Aves; order Passeriformes; family Corvidae; genus Oriolus; species Oriolus oriolus. The sequence continues at coordinate 1,325,162 of VXBT01004292.1, read as the reverse complement.
AATGTTAATTCTTATGATATACCTGACAAAAAACATCCCCATCGTGAGTAAATTTTATTATATTGGTTTCAGGAAGCATTGTAGAGGTATAATAGTGGTGAAAACTCCCCAGATTCCAGAAAGATATGATGTTTTAGAAAATACACTGTCTAGAATACACAAGCCTGGCTCTGTCTTTCATTTACTCCCTTACTATTGTTATTTGCCCTTCTTCTTAGCTGAATATAAAGTGCTACTCTGTGTAGCTAAAGAGTGTTAAGATCAATGCTGTGTGTGTAGCCAGAGATATTAAAAGGCACTTGCTGACACCATCAACAGCACTGAACCTCCACCACACTAAGAGCACCACCCGCCCAAACCTGTAAAGTAGAAACAAATTACCTGGATGACCATCCGAGAGGCTGAATATTTAGGAATAAATTTGTTAAAGATGCACTCATGGGCTTCACTACAGTTTACAGATTAGGCACCAGACCATTCCCACCTGGCACAGAAATGTGAGTGTTTTGGAGCTGGAGGACTCCAAGTGTCTCACTGCGCTTTTGGGTATGAATATTTTCTAGGCTAACAAATGACCAAGGCTGGCTCAAGCGTTTTGGGAAAGAATTTTTTTTTTTTTCCAAATATGAGAAAGACAGAAATGGTTCAGTGGCTGGAGCACTGGATTCTGACATGATTTTATACCAATTTGAGCAAAACCATAGATCTCCTTCATGATGTTAGTCAAAGTCTTACGGCCTTGGTTCTCTCTACTTTACAGGACAGTTGCCCAAGAATAACAGAATTGGGAGCTATTTGGAGCAAAGGAGATAGCTCTCTGTAAAACAGGGCTACTAGGTTTTTAGAGCTTTTTTCCTTCTTTTCCAAACTTGCAGCGGAGTAGGACATACCTGATCACCAGAGCTGACAGAGAAGACTCAGTCTAGGTTTGCTTTTTCTGAGCTAGTGTTGTGTGAAACAGGAAGAGAGAGAAAAATCAGTGGTAGCCATATCCTCAGTGGTTTACAAAACCTGCAGATTTGATATTTGGGAATAGAAACTACCTGAAAACTGTATCATATACAAAATTACACCTTTTTAATGGATAATAGTGTTTGACAAATTCTCTTGGGCTTTGACATTTCTTCCCACAAAGCACATGTGGAACAAGGCAGACAGCTCACGCTGAGGATCTCACGCATCTTTGTCCCACCAGAGCAGCTTTTTCCCCCCTCATTCTTCCTGTAGAAGGTTGATTGATCTCCTTACCTATGAATCCTAAGGTGCTCCCAGGAAATAAATAATCTACTGTCTCCCAGGAAATTTTTAAAAGCGAAGTATTACACGAGTGACACTGTTTGAGTTTTATATTGATAAAATGTTTTTCAGATTTGTTTGCCCTGTTGGCAGCCTTATGCTCTGGGTTTTTGCAAAAGGAAGTCACCCATTTGCCAGTACAACAGAGCAAGCATGACAAAATCTGTCCTGCTGTGCTCTGGTGCAGCAGCTGCTTGGTATTATGGGATGCACATTGACACGGTGTTCCCTTGTCAAATAGCACAGAACTGTTTCCTGGCTGACAAAACGCTCTGGGCATCCTAGTGGCTTTCCCCAATCCACCTGCTAATTCCTGCAGTCTCCTACCCCTAGAATAGCCACAAAATCCTCTCTTCTGGCACCACTATTAAACACAAAGACATTCTCGCACTAATGAGTCTCCACCAGATCATATTTCCCCATGCTCCCACTGGGAATGACCTCAGCCCTCATGTGATGGCACCTTTCACCCTCCCATCTTTTTCCTATTTGTGATAAATAGTTATGAGTCAGTTGCCTTTTTTTCTCTCCTGTGATGGGATCCTGATGGGATGACTGCAAAATCAGGGGCCTGGGACTGGTCCTACCTTCCTGCTCATCATCAGATTCAGCTGCTGTGAGATCCTGGATGTGGTCACTGAACAGGATACCAAAGCAGTGAGAGTATAAAGCAAATAAAGATCCTCTTTCCTCTATTGCTTCTATATAATAGATGAAAAACTGCAAAATTCTCAGCCGTTATGACCAATGCTTTCTGTGGTTATATAAACAAACACACACAGAGAGAAATATATAACCCAGGATAAGGTTTTCCACGCCTACATCCTCATGCTGTATTACTGCTTGCTTCAAAGGAGCTGGAGCTCTCCATTTTTTTAAATGCTTAGTCCCCTAGATATACCCACGTTGGATTTAAATGAGCAAGTTGTACCTGTTTTTCTAGCCAGAGTGCTCTGAGCCAGCATTTTGATCAAAGTGAGGCCAACTGGCAATACTGTAAGAAGCAATCATTATCAGTAAACTGAAATCAATGAATCTCTGGCAATTTGTAACAGGTAAGAATCTGCCTTTAGCCACAGGGAAAGCCTTGAAGCTTGTCTGAGAGGCACGGTGAGACACAGCAATCCTCAGCAGCGATAAAGCTGTCATCATGAGCTGAAGCTAAAAGCTCTGGGTTAAGTGGGCATCCTGGGACTCACAGAATGGCACTGCCAGATACAGCAACCCCCTGGCTGATGCAAAAACCCTGAGAAATGAAATAGGTGGCTGCCACAAAGTAGTGGTGAAACTGCTTTTGCTGGTCACTGAGAGCTGTAAAGAGCAGGGGAACAAGGTGGTGGCATGAGCCAGGCTGGGTCCTGGGAAGACACATGGGAAGCCAGTCAGAAAAATACCTCAGTTTTTAAAAACAATTGTAAATTAATTAACTCTCTCTGTGTGTTGCCTTTTCGTAATGCTCAGAGAGGGCACGTTTCTTACTTCCAGCAAAGTATCGTGTTTCTATGTCACTGGAATAACAAACATTTTAAATTTATAGGGGTCTTTTTAGATCAGCTCTTTGCCTAAGTATAAATCACTTTTCCTCATTGCAGGGGAAAAAAAGCATAAATATGACTTGACATTCTTATCACCTATCCATTCCCCAACTAAAAGATTTACTGTGTTGCTCTCTGGGAAACATTCCTGTAGTTAAGGGACTCATGTAGGAAAACTCAGCTGTGAGACAACCTTATGTGTCTGGGAGTTGTAAGTCAAACTGTAGTAATCTCCACGAATCTGTAGTACATTAGCTGCCAGATTGCAAAGGATGGATAAGACTGCTGGTTTTCACTTGACTTTGACATAACTACCATACAAGCCATATACTCTACAGAAATTTGTGATGTGTGAGAGGCTTGTGGCCACTAAAATTTACTGAGGTATGGCTTACTATTCAAACCAGAATCTCTTAAGGCAGTGAATTCTTTGCTAATATCTTCAGTGTAACTGAAAAATTGGTTTGTATATGGTGAACGTTATTTGAAGCTGTAGTTTTTGCAGATTTGCTCTAGTTCATTTTAACCCGAATGTATATGCAGAAGTATCCTGCTTCCAGGAGAAAACAATACCCTCCGTCAGGAGTCACCACAGAGATTTTTTTCCCACAGTGATGTCCCCAGTTTTCTAAAATGTGCGATTGCTCCACATGTTTCTGCTCTGCTGTAAAGGGTCACATTGCTCACTGGTATAGATGCCTGAGAACTCTCTTCAGCGTAGAAAATTTGGTTGTGACTAGTTTAAGGTGGCTTATCCTAGTGGACACAAAGGCAGCAGCCTTTAAGAGATAGTGTACAGCCATGTTGATAACACAGCTAGTAATAAATCCTCATCCTTGACAGGCCCTTTGGCAGAAACTCTGCCCCTGTGTAACTCCTTCTGAGCTCCACACAGACAAAAAAAACCAGGAACTTCAGTAATTAATGAAGACAGTATTGGTAAGTCTTCATTTTGTCATTTCACTAAAGCTAATGAATTTGCTATTGATGCTGATAGCCATACGATTATCTTCCTGTACACTTTAACAGCTGTCTACTGTGCATATACATATAAAGAATTCATACTTGATATTAAAAAAGGAAGAAATGTTAAAGACCTGTTTATCTTAGCTGAAGAGCAGTATCAGCTGGTCACACATGAAGGAAACTCACTTCTGATTCTGTTCACCTGACTCAGCACATCTGGGTTTTTTTGACTGAGCTGAATCCTTTGCACTAGAATAAATGGCAGGCTGCTGGGAGATTTCCTAAATGAGCCCTGGAAATCCTCGCTGAGTGATTGAAAGCTGCTTCTTCCTGTGATCCATCCTTCCCGGCAGGAATTGCCATCCTCAGGTCTGAGAGAGCAAAGTAGGTGATTCTTAAAGCCACCTGTCTTGTGATTTTAATAAAAATCCTTGAAGCCTCAGGCACTCAAGGAAAGCTTTCTCTGTGTTGTCTTCGTTCTACATACAGTAAGCTGTAGTAAGGGAGTGGAATAGGCAGAGGAGGAAGTGAAAAAAAAAAATAGAGAAGTTAATTCCTGCTTTACTTGTACCAGAAAGAGCTGCAAGTCCATTTTTGAGTTCCTTGAACACATTTGTTGGGACTCCACATTGGATAATGCTGAGAGCCCTTGTGAGATGTTAAAGTGGCTCTTTTCTGCTAGTGATAAATCTATGCCATGAACTTCTTAATTCATTCCTGTCAGACTCAGACACGCATTTGTCTATGCTAGTTTTAATGTAGGAATAGTGATTTTCTTGCTTATCTTTGAAATTTGTCCCTGTCTTGAGTGCTGAGGTTTTTTGTACTGCTTCCCTTTACTGGTTCCCTTTTCTCCTCCTGTATCAAATCTCTGCATTTACTTTTACTTATGCCAATTACCTGTGTGTGAAGTGAACACTGAATTTATCATCATTGCAGAATGCTTCCAAGAAAGTCCTGGATTGCCAAGGTTTTTATCAAAGGTCACAGTGCAATCTACACCTTTTGCAGATCTTCTCCCTGTGATGCCATGCCAGGTTCTGAGCACAGAGCCACTGCTGTTTGTTCCTTTCTTGGCTTAGGTTTACCTTTCGCCGTCCCAGTGTATTCTCATCAGATGATTTTGGCAAGTCTTTTGACCCACAAACAAGCATCACCGTCACAGCAAGGCGATGCTGACAGGAGCTTCCTATGTTGCCTGTTTTCTCAGGAGTGTGGCCTTCAGAAGCGTCTCAACCAACACATAAGCAGAGCACGTCCTGTACTTTCCCTTAGCCACTGGTGACTCTTCAGCATCACTGCCCATGAGCTTGCACACATCCACCAGCAGCTAAATAATTCAATGGCTGCTGAGGGTTATATTGGAAAAATTCAATTGGTCTTCTAAAAAGTGTATATTAATGAAGTGTGTCTATTTATGAAACCATTTTAATAGGCAGCAGGAGAATTGTTGAGAATTCTGCCAAGGGCAACGGGTACAATTTATACTGCTAACAGAGGATATTATTCACATCTAGAAGAATAAATTGGATATCACCAATGCACTGAATTACTCTCTTGAAATAGAGGTGGGGAATAGGAGAAAAAATTATATCCCAAAAGCATTAAAGAATCCATCAAAGAGTTGAGAGTTTTTATTAAAAACTGTAATCAAAGCTGGATCCCATTGTGCTCTCACTCTAGCTTAATGGTTGGCAATGCTCCTCTGATCTCAGTGGCATTGCTAAGAAGGGAGTCACCACAGTCAGAAGCAGATTCTTTTTAGTCTCATTTTCTCAAGTTAAAAGTGAACTGGAGAGAAAAACCCATTTATTTACCAAGATTGATGAGAAGAGGCTAGAGAAATGAAAGCAATATTCCCTCCTGTGTTCAGCTGTATTGCAGAACTGCAGAGATTAACCATGCCATCTCCAGGGACAGTCCCCTCCTTGTCACAGATGTGGGCCATTCTGGCAGCAGGGCACAGGACAATTTGCACACCCTGTGCCTGCCTGTTTGCCCCATGCTACTGTGTGGCCTTCATTAAGTGGCACCACTCTGTTTATCAGGTCTCAGATGACAAGGGTCTCAACACTAGCCAAAGTTGAAGTGAAAATTTTTTTTTGAAGTTTTTAGAACTGCTTTGCACAGGCTAGCGTTGTGTAAAGGGAGAGTATCCAAGGGAAAAGAAGGTGCAAGATGCACCCCATGCTAGGGAGACATAAGGCAAAGTCAGCTCCTTTTCTGAAACTCACTGAGAGTTTTGTAATATTCCAGAGAGAGCAGAAGTGAGTCCCTAATAAAAAACATCAGCATCCCACTCTCTGAAAAAACCTAAGCCATTAGAAATGTCTCACAACAACATTAAGCCTCTATGTTTTTCAAATGTCTAAACTTCTGGAAAATACAGCATAGCCTCTCCCATGTGTTGAGCACTGATGGGCCAGCTTCAGCTTACTGACTTCTCAGAAGTTACAGAAAATTGTGTAGGAAATGGACACAAATGAGTTAATTGCAAGTCTCTCACACAGAAGAGATATGGTGTGTTTGTACAGTAACCAGCATGTTGCTTTTCTGTATAAGTCAGCAGTGTGTGGATTTTTCTCTTGTGCTGCATGTGCTGTTTACTGAGTCATTTAATTGTCTTTCCACAGAGGATAACAATGTGTTTGCTATCTATAGCCACCGAGCTCAGACTCAGCTTGTCTCCTCCAGGACTTTTCCCTGCCTGAATGATACAGGAGCAAGGACAGCCATTTCGGACACATGAAACAAAGGTTCAGAGGGGGATTCAACAGGGGCAAAAAGGCAGTCAACTAGGGTGGTTTTTCTCCCCTTAAACGGATTTTCTGATCCTCGTGCAGCCCAGAGGCCTCATACAATCTCATACAATGCACAGGGCATGCAGCTGAATGACGTTTTTTTTCTGGAGAACTAATGCTGATCAAAGTTCAAGCTCCTGGAGGGTGCAGGGGGATGATGTAAGCTTCTAGAACAGAGCATCATGCCTTCATGTATTTCATCATTTTACCAGGGCCAGCTAGCACTCTGCTGAGAAATTGCTGTGCTTGGCTGGCTTGCAGGTAGGATGCTCCAGGTCCATGCCAAATCACCTCATTGTGGAGGACACAAAAATTTACAAAATTTGATGGAGCTTGCTCCATGACATTTGGCTTCATCCTGCAGCAGAGGGGCCACAGACATGACCTTTGCTTGAGGACTGCCAGAAGAATGTGGGAGAATGTAGTTTCAGGGCAGTTTTCAGTGGCTACAGTCCTGCCTGCCTCCTCCTCACAGCTGCACATTCCAGCCTCTCCTCAGACCAGCATAAATACTTCCTTGCCTCCATGGTGAGCTGGAACAGAGGGCTAATGAAAGCAAAAGGTATCACTCTCCAAAGTATTAATTTTAGCTATACCAGCTCTCCAAACCATCTCACCACAAGTGTACGGGGATCTCCAGCCACCTCAGGTGAAGGGTGGGAAAAGGAGTGAAACCTCCAGATCATAGTCTTGGCCTAAGCTGTTGTGGAGCTGTACTTAAGCCGTGGATAAGGTCCCAGCACTCCTCTACCACTTCTCTTTACAATGCTGGTATGAAAAGCAATTGTTGCTTAGTTCTGCTTCAGAAACAAGAAGTGGGCCTTTCAGTTTCTATAAATAAAAACCTGCCCTTCTTACAATAAGCCATCATAGCCAAAGGTTTAATTCAAAAGGAAAAGAGGCTTTTTCAAGGTTTGAAAGATTAAAAAAATACTTTAATGGATCTCACCACATAGTGGTCACTAATGAAGCAGGGAACTTATGAAAACCTGTGGACACAGAAAAACAGTTTGTCCTGGAGGGGCTGAGTGGTCCCATACAAGAGAATAATTTGAGATAGGTACTGTAAACTCATCTGGTGTATAATATTCCTCATTCCATACTTGCACAAGGCTTTACCAATGAAACCTCATTTTCTATTGCTGCATAAGTAATACCATAATATGACACAGAGCAGCTGAACAGGAAGAGTGAGGAAGTTTCCTGCAGAAATCAGGCAGATGAATCCAGGGCCCTGCCTACTTTTCATTGGACTGCCACTGGAAGGCAAGTATCTGTACAGAATTCACCAAAGCTTCTCCAGCTGAGAACTTCAAGTGGGTCGGGCATCCCTGCAGGACAGCTTGATAAGCTGAACGTACCATTCAAATTTCACCCACAAAGGTAAAAACTTTCAGATTCTTCCCTTGAGAGGAACCTCAGGTGATGCCTGGTTGGCAGCCCTCTAGACGTTAACCTTAGAAGCCCTAAAATCTCCAATTCCACAAGCAGTACATCTGTAAAGCATGCCTATTATTCACTGCTGTGCTACTCCAGCTGAATTCCAAAGCAGCTCTGTAACTGGTGCAAAATCTGACTAATGAAGTGCTAAATCAAGCCCAGCAAGTAGAAGGATTCAATTCTTTTTTAGTTCAAAGCTTTTGCAATTAAGGATAATTACGATCCAATATTTAAACTGCTTCTGTTTCAGTTTTCCTGCAGACGAGATTTGGGTTTTGCACACATAATACTGTTTCGTTTCAGTAAATATTTCAGTAATAGTATAAGTGGTCTATTATCACGTAGTAAAAATCTGTTGCAACATTTATTTACTAATAGCTCTGAACTATTCAGAAATGGCCAAAAAAGAAAAAAAAAGCCAGCGGCCCAGTCTGGAAATGCATGAATGGGTTTGCAAGAGTACTGTTTGCTTTTTCCCTGTAAGCTTCTGTTGCTGCAGGGAAATTTGATTTATGAAGCCCTGAGTCCATGTCTGCTTCAGACCCTGGCCTGTTGCTTAATTTAGCAACAAGGCATCGGCTGTGGATTGGCTGCCTTGGAGCAGCACAGCAGTTGGGCTCACTCTCGCTTTCCCTTGTGTAAGGTCACTTTCTCCACCAGCTTGAACGTGTGATGTGCTGCATACAAATAGACAGGAAAAGGCAAAAGCCTGTTGTGAAAACTGTCTGGCTCTCTGGTACTCATCAACAACATCCAGCCTGTAGCAGCTGAAATGACACTGCCTTACTCCTCCCACCTTATACCTTAAGCCTCCCTTCAACCCTGCTCTGTTTCTGCAAGTGTTTTCCTCCAACCCCCTGTGCTTCTTGTTTGCTTTGTTATTTTCTAGCACCTTTATCCAAGAGGCTTTATTTTGCAGACATTTTGGAGTGGTGACAGACCATCTGAGCTCCAGACTGTTCAGTTCAATAGACCAAAAGGAAGGTGACATGACAGCTGGAGTAAGCATCATATCATTTAACACACATAGTGGGAGGCGAGGGACTCTTAAGTCTTACAACTTCACCTGCTGACTGGCTGGAAGATGGAGGTGTAATAGGTAAAAAACAGCTAACAGGAGTCCTAAAGGGTTCAGCACCTAAACTTTAGCTTTATTTTTTTCCAAGCATGTCTCTGTGTTTTCAGAACGTGAAGCAAAGTTCCTTTCTATTTTTGCCTTCTAGCCCCGTAAGCGTATGTTCTTTATAACCCAGTTTAGGTCTGGAAGAGCTGCAGTTGCTCCTGCAGGAATCAAATGGAGGATATGGTCCATTGTAAAAATTTGCACTTATCAGATGTCAAACAACAGAGATAAAGCAATTTTTAATGTCCTCTTCCAGCAAGTGCAGAGCTTATATCTCTAAAAGTTGCTGACCACTTTGGTTGGATTAACCCTTCATTATTGATTTCAGGAGGTGTTCTATTTGACTCTGCGCCATGTACCACATTGGATATACATATTCCCATGGATGAAAGCTGTATAAGCAAAGCAGAGACATTCTACCACCATGGGGCAGCCCTTCTACCCAGCAGCCGCCTTATTCAAGCAAAGAATAAGTCTCAAGAACCCTTTCTAATGAAATTTTTCACATAATCTAAATATAGACATTTCTGTCAGTTCCCTCATTAATAAATCACAAAGAAGAAAACACAATTGCTGTTTACACAGGAGACAAACCAAATAATATAACCTTTATTTAGCATTGGTTTCTGCTATGAGTTTTTTCATAGTTGACCTTTTCTACTTCAAGAGAGATCTTTATAAAGAATAAGCAGGGATGGGGGGTGGAGGAAGAAATGAAATTATCTTGCTAAAGAGATAATTAAGCAAGACAAGGGCCATGAAAATAATATATTTTCAAAGGTCTGGCACACTCAGTCGTCTTGGGCAACAGGACAACATAAGTGATGCTCTGCCCCTCCTACAGCCCTTCCTGTCCCTGACATCAGCACATCACTGTCATTAAAACTGTCATAAAAAATAGACGGGGCTGATGGGCTGGCTGAGAGGAGCTGTGACAGCTGCTTCGCATGTGTCACTGGGTTTTATCACTCCATTACAGGATAATGATAATGATTAGCCTTGCCTTGCTCTCAGAATGGAAAGAGGTATTTTTGATGGAAGGAACTAAAAACTTGGTTTGGGCATCATGGCAAGATTTCAAGAATCAACAGCATCTGTCAGCACAGCTCTGAGTAGTTATTCTAATCTGCATTCCAGTGACACCCGGATGGCAAGTGTATGAGACACCCCCTGACCTGAAGGGCTCATAGGTTTAAAGAAGAAAGGGACACAGTGTGGAAGAGGAAGCCATTTTTGGGTGTGTTAATGTGTATTACTGACTGAAATATATGCATATATGCATGGGCATTTTGTACACAAATGCAGGGCAAGCCAGTTTCTAGCACTGCCTGCCAAGCAGCTCTGCCTGTGGGACACTGAGCTGCCTTGTACTCATGCCAGGTTGGTTTCCCACTCAGCAGGTGATGTGAGACAACTCATGCAGGTTCTCTGAACTGTACGACAGGCACCAAACTCTTCCTGTTACCTGTATGTGAAACCAAGGTATCCTGAGTTAGCTCCTCTGATTTGGTCTGTACTCTTTGCAGGGTTTTGCTCTGGGCTGAAAGCATTGGAAAATGAGTCAGAGGTTCTGGGTCAGGTGCAGACTTGTTGATGCTAAGGATTTAACACAAGGACCTAATGGAACAGATAATCTCAACTCCTGTATTTCTGAGAACTCAAATTTTCAGTCCTCATGCTCATTAATATAGTGTTTTAGGCTCACAAAAAAATCTGAAATGTTCCAGATAGTTACATCTGGTAACCACACATAGTGGTAGGTATTCTCACAGTTTCTAGCACTCCTCTTCACTTTTCCTCTTACAAAGGAAGTAGAAGTCTGACTGCAAACACACCAGCACTGAATGATCTGAAAGAGTGTCTGTTACAACAACAAGTATTTTGTGGTTTGTCTGGGGCCAAGGTCTACCATCTTTGTTTAATTCTGAGTGTTTCTTGCTCAGGAGACAGTCCAAATTAGTTTTTCCTCTGATTTAAGCATAGGGGGAAACAGACTCATGGCTTTAATGAAGTATCCCTTTCTGTGAAGATGAAAATGGAAGTTCTCAGCAAAGCAAGCACATTAAACTGTATCGTGGCACCACAGGTTCTGAAAACCATTCAAATCACATTCTCAGCTTTCCTCACAGGGTAACAGCGTAGGCTACTTTTTCCACAGCAATTATCTCTAAACAAGCTTTAATTTTTCCTGCTTCTGGAATTTAGTTTCTTATTTCAGTGGGACATTCCTTGGATATGAAAGATTTTTCTTGTCGTGTGAATCTTCAAGAGAAGAAGCGCATGTTGCACATGCAACAAAGCCATGGGCTTTTAATGACTTTTTGGAACAAAACAAAGCCAGTAAAAAAAGCAGACAGAAGCACAGACGTCTTTCCCTTTAATCAAATGGGCCCCAAATCTGAGATTGCTCTGGTGCAAGAGAGCCAGCTGTGCCGCTGTCAGATGAAAATGCGACTTGACGTTTGTTCACCTCCCTTGCCACTCGGTAGTTGGTCTGTGCTGCTCCTCAGCTGGAGCTCTGTCGTGCTGCGTCAGCTAACACTTCACTGACCACGAGCAAGATGGACTCTGTGCCCTGTGGTTCTGTCACTCACTGGTATGCAGGCCAGCAGAACCTCCAGCTCGTATCTGGCCTCATTCAAATCAGGTGTCAGGGATGACTGAACCACCTGTTGGTGTTGGGACAATGGATATTGTATCTCAGCATGTGCGAATGGCGTATTCTTCACTTTGTATAGTAAGTTAGTACTCCAGAAGAACTTCAATCTCTGTCTCCCAGACTCCTACACGTATTCCAGGGTCGATATATTACATAAACCCCATATATAGGCCATAGCCAGAGAAGTCTGAGGTGTCATCTCTTCTGAAACGTTCATTTCCTAGCAAAGCCAACCCACTCCTTTCCAGCCAAGAGAGAGCTGTGGGTGGGCTAAGCCATGAAGCAGGTAACTTGTGAGAAGGAGAATATTACAACTTTAAAATACACTACCAATACAGGATCCTAGAAAGACCTGTCTGTGAGCGTAGGATCTGGCTGCATGCTGCCTGGTATCAGTGGAAGCAGAAGCAGTCATTCCTCTGTGGGTGTGTAACGAAGTCAAATATAGTTTGGGAGTAATCCAAAGATATCAAGGTAATTGCTCAGTGCTACGTCTGCATGCTGTGCAGAGGAAGGAAATGGCACTTTCATTAAGCTTTTAGTGCAAACAACACACGTCTTTGTCTTGCTTAGTTCCTACATGTTACTCATGATTTGTTGCCTTCACCATATTTCATTTGTATAAACTGAACTGTTATTTTGCAAAGGAGACACTGGCTTTCATTTTACAATCAGTAACATTATTTAGTACATTCTGGTTTTATTCATAGCAAGACAGAATGTATGTGGTCCTCATAATTGGCCTTTTGGCTTACAAGGTAAAGGTATGAAGTGCAAAAAATATGGTACTTTATGAGTTTTGGATTGTAGCAGTCTTCAAAAAGCATCAGCAGAAACATAGCACAATATTCTGACCTATAATTATGTGAACAATATAATTTGTGGTAGAAGCACAGAACATTTTGCAACACAGTGACATTTTAATACCTGCAGATAAATTCCTTTAGGTACTCTTTGAAAAGCATCATTTTTAACAGCCAGACACTCCCACTGGCAGAGGAGGCAGATGGTTCTGTCCCATGGAGGCGTGGGGCAGGAGTCACAGCAGGCAGCAGAGGGACAGCCTGCACATTTGGACAGTCTGCTTGGTTCAAGAGCCATGTAAACCATGTAACCTCCACTCTTTCATCCCCTACCTGCCATCCCCACTTAAAGGAATGCAGCTCTGGTTTAAGTCCCAGCTACTGCTTGAAGGCTCAGTGGAATGTTTTCAACCTTTAGCTACACAGGCACCAGGAATGACCCAGCTCCTTCTGGTCCGTGGTGTTCCTCTACAGCACCAGATCCTTTGCTCTCCCTTCCAGGCTGATTATGTCAGGGTGTCCCTGCCTTCCCAAGCTCTTCTCCCCCCTCCCCTCTGTGCTGCACACCTGCAGTTGTGCCAAGTCTTTGCTTCCTCCATGAAGTGTCCCTTTCAACCCTTTTCTTGGTTACTCCTGCCAAAGCATGAGAGGGTTTCACGATCACCTTAACTTTTGACCAACGCTGACACTCCGTGTTTCTCATTTACTTCATCTTCTCCTGCTATGGCAGCCCCACTGCATTTGTTTAGAGAGGCAGAGAAAAGCCTAAAGCAAAACTGTAGAAGCTGCCTCAGGGATTCCCAGTGCCTGCTAAAGTGGGTGGAACCAGGCAAAGCTCTCGCCTAGACATTTCAAAAACCTGCTAAAGTGCCCAATCTGTCACGATTTCATGCACTTACCCTGTCAGCAAGAGCATTAGGAGAGAAAATGGAAATGAGTTTCTAACCTGAGAATATTTTTAGTTTCCAATCTAAGCGTTTTGGCATTCAGAATTGTAACTGCATGGAACATGCTGCACTTTCCCTTTTCCCTGCACTGATGTGATTTCTTGCTCCTTACATCTTCCTAACAATTTTTAATGGGACCTGCACATTTTCCATGTTTTTGCGCAGTTTTCTTCATTCATGTAATGGGGAATCTTTTGATGCTTTTTCTAAGATTAGTCAAAATTTTTATATATTGCATGTTAGTAAAATTTGGTTATGAAATTGTGAATTTTGGTGGGAAGAAGACGCTTGCAAAAGACTTTTTTGCTAAAAACTCCTCAGGTGCTTACAGAGATGGTTAGTATTGCAATGTTCAAAGAACGTTGAAAAAAGAAAAGAAAATAATATGCTTTCTTTGACTATCTCTCTTACTAGTTGTAGAAAATTTAGTGAAGAGCACATGAACTTTGACTTGGAAAACAAAATGTCTCTACATGCTTTACCTATGCAGTTGGCACCATCTCAGTGCTGAGGGCTTGGCTGGCTGATTTCAGAACAGGCCTCTTGATTGGCAATTTGCCTTTTACCTAAATACCTTACAAGGTAATTTTGAGAAAAAGGCCTGAATTCTTTTGTGTGGTTTTTTTTGTTTTAATTTTTCCTCAGATTGATTCCTGTGGCTGTGGTTCCACAATCCTTGATGCCATAGCTGTATAAATAGGAACCAGCTAAATGAACTTAAACCAGATTGAGATTTTACATGTGGTTGCGGCATTTTAAAATCTCATTTACAATTGATAGTTCCTTAAAAATTAGACTTAATTCATTCCAGCCAAACTAGTTTAAAACTAAACAATCTCATGGCGAGACGCAACTGTTTAACCAAATGAGTAGAATTACACCTTATCCAGGCTGCTGGTCCATGATAGGTTTTTCTGGATACCAAACATGGGTAGAGAGAATCTCAGAAAAGCTGGTTATGCAGATCATGAGGTACCTGGGTTGTTGTTCTGACCCCTTTCAGCCTTTCTTAGCACAGGCACCCTGCTGCCTTCTCTCAGCTAACCCTGTGCCAGTGACGCTGAGCTGCAGGACAGCTCCAGGCCAGAGGCACTCTTTAGGCCAGCTTCACTGCACTGCAGATGAAGTGAAGAGGAGGCAGGCTCAGACACAGCCAGGGCACACCTTCTGCAGCCACCAGAGCCTTTGTGACCAGCCAGATGGGAAGCTTTGGACACCCACCCCTCTGCACCCCTGCACGGGATGTTGGCAGCCCTGGCTGGCCATTTGCCCTCCTTTGGTGCAGCCGGGGCAGAGCCAGATATCCACACTTTGACCAGGTGTAACTCCAGCTGGTGGGTCTTCAGGGGCACTGGGGAAAGGAATGAAATCGGTGATTTCATGTGTTGTTTCTATTGTGTTTCAATTCCTTTAGCCCAAAGAATGTGAAGATGTTTTGTGAAGTCCTACATCACTGTGGGCAAATGAAATAGAGACAGCAAGGATGTGTCTGATTGCAAGTTCTAAAGGAAACGGGAATGTTTCCAGTGAGATTTAATCTAATCTATCTTTTTCCTTTTTTTCCCCCCCAAAAGCTAGCAGGCAATGTTCCTTTTTCATACTTTAAAGCAAAAATAAATCACTGCTGAAATGCATAACACTTGCTAGCATTCACCTGCAGGAGGTCCATAACCCTGGCACTGACAAGCAATACATTAAAGCATGATGCTGAAGATGAAAATAAGGCAATGGATGCTAAATAATCACAGATGCAATCTGCAAGAGGGGCTTCAGTCTTTATGCATGAACACCCTCTTGCCAGCCTCCCATCTCTAGGCATAATAAGGGATACAAAAAAGGACATACTACTTCTTTAACTCTTTTACTTTGTCAGGTATAAGGCTTTAACTTTTTGCTCCACATCAGTGGCCTGTTATTTTTTTGGCTTTGCACCAGTCTATTACAACAGAAGAAGGAAAACCTTTCAGTCCTAAAGGTCCACAGGGAAAAAGATCTCGGTTTGATCCCATTTTCCTTTTAACATTAATTGCATGCTTAATTTTTATAGGCAGAGGGCCAAAAAGCAAAATAACAGCTTCCACCATGAGCATGGCTAGGGCCAAGCAGCAGAATTTAAGGCCGTCTTGTTCTTAGCGTTTCTGGCACTGAAAATCCCTGACTCTGGCTCAGTCCTTCTCTTACCATCTTGGATGTGTTACAGAATAACCCTGTGCATCTCAACGTGCAGAAGGAAACAAGGGTGTAGGTGCCTGCAGAGCTTGAGAGTATCTGCACAAACATAGCAGTCTGTGAATACTGCAGGGCACCCTCACTGCTCTTCTGCTGTCTCTTCCCCTTAGCTCTTAAACGGCACCAACCTCAGTCTCTGACTAAGAAATGGCAGTGGTACACTTATTTTTTAATCTGAAAATGTTTTTTCTGACCCTTTGCATGTTCCAGCAAATATAACCACTCTACTAAAAAAAAAAACAAGTCATTTTAAAGGGAGCATGCCGGAAAAGGAAGGACATTTTCATTTCGTTAGCTCTCAGCACAAATGGTATTTGGTTTCCATCAGTGGTACAATACAAACTGAGCCAAGTACTCAGTTCTTCACATTTCAGCAGAGGTTGTGCTTAAGTTTGTAACTTATGATCCCAGTTAGAGAGAGGAATCCTGATACAAGTTAGCCCAGGACAGCAGACCATGAGTGTGGTAGGCTGGAGATGGGAATAAAAAGTATCAGTGGAGTAAAATGGCTATGGTTCCTTCTCCCCAGAACTGACCTGAGAATCCCAGAGTCTGTTGTGATTGCTCTCAGGGCCTTGATGAGAACAAGAAGGTGCCCTGTCATTGCCCTGTTCATGCTTGGGATCTCTTTGCTCACAGATCAGCTCACCACAATACCCAGGCAGGTCTGGAGGACCCTATGCCTCAGCCTGTGTTTTCAAAACAGGACAGAACTGGACCATTTACAAAAGGCCTGAGTTCACCTTGGTGTGCCATAACCACAACTTCTAATGGAAGCAGGAACAAGCTCATTCAGGGCTGTCTTTTTTCTTCTCAGCATATTTTGGGTATACTTATTACAGGATAAGTTCTTTTTGCTGCCATACGCATTATAATAATTTAATCAGCTATCATCTACTGAATGATTTCCTTCCTTCTACCAACACTATCATTCTTAGGTCCAAATTAGTTAGAAAAGCAATTAACCACAACTTCATTTAGCTAACTAAAATGAGATGAGATATTTTTATTTGTTTGCATTAGTTACTGCAATAGTAGCACCAATTTTGCTGGTTTGTTTTTGCAATGACTTAAGGGGAAGCAAACAAATTATTTTAAACATGTAATAAATACCTAGAGAAGAATAACAATAATTACACTTTCAATGTCAAATAAGTTCTACCTACCCTTATCCTGCGTTTCACAATTTTATGGTGTTTCCATTTTTAAAAACCGCTTTTAAAATAAATGTTGGTAAGAGTTCCCTAGAAAATTATGTGTTTGGTGGCATTTCTTTTCTTCTGTGCTTGAATGGCTTAGGGACAACTGTTGAGTGTTCAGCTATAAATGCAAATGTAAACCTAACCCAGTTTACAGTTTGAATGTGTGCTATTTGCTCCAGCTGTTCTGTGTTTGTTAGGTGGTCTGATTCAATCCCCTCTATCAAATGACACTGTTTAAATTCTCTGGTTGTCTGGAAAAAAAACACTGAAAGGTGAAGGAAATAAAGCAATTCCAAGATGGACAAATACTGTTTTCCTGGTTAGATATGTAGGAAAACCACTGCCTTTCCAAAATTTTCGTAGGGTTTTTGAGCACCACATTTAGAGAACAGAAAGAAAACAGAACAAGATTCTTGATCCCGGTGAGAAGTCTGTCACGTGTGGGAGAGTGGACAGGGGAGGTTTGGGGGCCCTCTTCTACAGCTTCTGTGGAGCTTCAGGCCTCTGTGTTTTCCTGGCCACTCTACCAGGGAGAAGTTTTTTTTTTATTTTCCTGCCAGGAGTAGGCTTGCTCAGCCAGTGGGCTGAGTTCCCATGCTGCTTGCAGTGCACAGTCAGGGACTGAAGGCATTCCCTGTGGGAATAGGTACCTCAGCTTACTTACGTTTTGCAGGCTGAGAAATCCTGGTAGCAGAGCAGGCCGGAATGGTGAAAAATCAATCCTGGGCTGGTGAGGCTCAACATAAAAGGCACTTACATGCTGGAGACAGGAATGTAGTGGAAAGCTTTAAAGGAAAATCGTGAATTGCATGATCTTTTGGGGAGGGAACAGTGCTCTTCCTGGCTGTGCTTGTCTGACATCCGCCGCTTGTCAGATGGTCTGTAATGTCGCAATACGGCTGTGTGGGAGCAGCGCCAAGGCTGGCAGAAGGGGTCTAACATACAGAGCGTGGATCCTCCTCTGAACCTGCCCCAGGTTCCCTGAGGTTTTGATTAATGCTCATCCCAAATTGTTTCATCATTTTGTTTACCTTTTCGGCTTGGAGCCGCTAGTGCTATTGCCACAGCACTGCACGTCTCGAGCTGAACACACCTCCAGTTCCCTTAGCACCTCAGTTGAATTATGTAGGTCTCGGTCACTGTGGAGAATTTGTCTTGGGCCAGAGAGCCTGTTTATTTGAAATGCTGCTCAGTCCACAGTAGGGTTGTGTAACCAATAAAAAAAAATACATGCAAATTGTTCTAAGTGCCAGTTTGGAAGCATAAATGAAATCTGGTTACATGCATTGTCAGATCGATAGGCTCGGCGGCAGGAAAGAATAATTTTCATTTTATGGCAATATTTGCTTATGAATCTGCTGGGAGACTATTTCTTTGTTGCACAGGCTTTACCAGCAGCTTTGTGAAGCTTTGGCATTCCCAATGTTCTTCATCTTTCTGGTCAAGCGTGGTGACCAGCCAGGATGTGGGAGCATGAGTTTCTGTTTTGAGCTCTGCACAGGCTACAGAGGCACAACCTCACCTAACTGCGGCTGGATCAGCTGCAAAGTGGGTAAATTCTACTTCCTTTGCCCTTCTCTTTGTCTGATGCGACTTTAAACATTTGGAGTTAGGAGCAGTCTCCAAAGGTGCATCCCTGCTGCATCTTTGCAGTGGAGAGGGGAGGGAGATAGCCAAGTTGCCCTGAAGAAGCAGCACTAAGCAGCTCAGCCCAGTCAGTGCCAAGTCCCACACCCTGCCTGGCACCACGAAGCTAGGAGCACAGAGCTCACATATTGCCAGCAAGGATCTCATCTAGTTCAGTTATCTCTACATTCTGCAGTATGCACACACCTTTCCTACATTTCTGCAGCCCGGTGACACAAAAGGTTGACGTTTTACAGCGGCTTTGTGATGTGGGGATCAAGCTCCTCCAGGATACCATGGTCTGCTTTAATATAATTGAGGTCACTTTCAAGCAATGTGACAAGCTACAGTTTGTCTCATCAATACAGGCAGGAGATGGAGCAGTTTAAAGGCTCTGAAGGCTGCACAAAAAGAGTGCTAACTAATCAGTTAGCCCTTTTTGGCAGCTGTTCTAATAGAAGGTAAAAAATGACTGTCCTTGGCAAGCCCCTTTCCTAGCACTCAGAAAAATGCCCCAACCTCAAAATAGCCCATAATAAAATAAAAAGAGCAACCAGTTTTCAGTAACCAGCAAAGTTTCCTCATCAAGCCCTTGCTTCGACAACAGCCAGCATAAAGGCAAGGGAGGCAATGGGATGAAGAGAAGTAAAAATTATCTGCAGGAAGCCATCCCATCGTCTGAAGGGGTGCTCCCCGCTTCCCTCTCCACAGCTTGTTTCTCCTTACAGTGTACCGTATGGCTTAGCAACTCTGCAAATGCTGAGACAAGTGTGCTGGGGAGCAAAGAAATGTTTCCTTAAAGCCATGCCAGGCTGTCACTGCTCTGCCTCCCCCACTGTTAGGAGCTGCTAGACTCTCTCAGCCATCTGGTGCAGGATTTGAAATTTCCTGCTGCTAACCCTGGCCAGTCCTGGCATTGCTGTGCACTTGGTGTATGGAGATGAGACGGGTTTTGAAGTGTTTCTACAAAGCTGGAAAAGCCGTGGAAAGGCTGGAGGAAAATGAGTGGGAAGGTGTGAGCTGGAAACGACATGCTGGTGATGGAGGCCTCAGCACACATTTCCCTTTTGTGGAGGATAAAGGAAATGGCTTTGCCCTTAGACTTTAGCGGTCATGGGACGCAGCCACGGCAGAACAAATTGTAGATGATGTGCTCCTCTTTAGTCCCTGCTGGGGAGTGGAAATGCAGTCATATTTCCAGAGAAGCACAAGGACTTCAAGCCCTTTGGATGAGGAAGGGTCTGAGAAGCCATCTGCCTCAGTTTCCTCTGCCAGCTCTTCACTGTGGGACACCGCTCGCGTGTGACAGTTGGGAAGCTAAAGGAATCCTTATGAGGTGTGTTTAGACCAGTGTGCCAGCAACTGGGATCAGGACCAAGCTGTGCCTGCATAGTCTGCATGGACAGGAGAGGAAGTCACTGCTGCTCTTGTGGCTCTCTCTGCTGGAGTCTGCTCTGACCCCAAGTTACTCTGGTTTGCTAATGCAAAGAGCTGTAAGGCAGGTCTTAGACTGCTTTGTTTATGCACTTTTTTTCATCCCACTGCCATGCAGGAGCCTATCACACTGAATGCCTGATTAATTAGGCCATGTTAGAAGATGTAGTTCTTCCATAGGCTCAATGCTAGCAGTGCTAGCAAAAGCACAGAACACCCTGACAGACAGGGAACACCCACAGCCCTCCCAAATCAGGCTCTGTGATCCCAAACTACTTATTCATCACTGTGCACATGTCCCTAGTAGTCACTGGGATGAGTTTTGAGTCAGTCCTAGAAAGCCCTGCAGATTCCCATTTTTAAAGTATTGTTTAAAATAAAAAAAAGTGCCATAACTTCAATAGGTGTTTTACCTGGGTAAGAGTCTCACAAGGATGTACCCTCTGGTTGGGTGGAGTGGGTATGTTAGGTGATCCTTAGCCAATGTAAATACCCAAAATAGATACTGCCTTGATTGAAATATGGACTGGCTTTTTACATTATTACTTTGCAGATAGTTTCCATGCAAAGTGACTTGACTTTTCCCTAGTAAGAATGACAGGATGTCAAACAGTTATTTAGTTATCAGTATTTGAATTTTGAAAATATGTTAGCTCCAGATAAAAGGAGAAATATCCTAGAGTTTATAGAAGAACCTCCAGTTCGCCAGTTTTAAACAACTCTCTCAAATAGGTGCTCTAATACTTGCAGTGTGTATGGTGGGTGTAACAATACTAGTGCAGGACTTCAAAGGAAAATATTCCATCTTTCCACAGGCCAGCTTGCAACTGCTTGAAAATAATGAGCTGGAGGTATTATTTTCTATTTCCCAGTGAATAGTTGCTGAAATTATTTACAGTCTTCCCACAGTTCCAAATATTTTCCTGTGTGCCCTTACAGGCTCTCTCTATGTGCAAGGCATTTTGTTCCTGTATCTCCACACAGAGAAGAGAATTTATTGGCACAAGCTGGCACAGCCAAATTGACTTTAGCTACCTGCAGCGATTTTAAGTCTCAATAACTGAGGATGCTTCTCACACTACATGCACCACCCAACGGTGTGCCCTGAAATTCAACTAAAGGGTGCCCATTAATTTGAATACTGTTTCGGTGAGGCTCTAACAAACATACCACCTTGGTCTTGTTCATGGCAACATCGCATAGACTCCAATGTCAATTCACTTTCTGAACAAGGAACAGATAGAGAACATCTGCCCCATTAAAGATGCAGCTACACTGCACTTGACTGTATTTAAATTAATACTTTATTTTTAATTAAATTCAGGAAAAATGGAGCTGTATACAACAAGCACTATATACATGAAGGAAGAAGTCTTTATATCACCTAACCCCCAAAATCCACCTGAGTCCGTGCTGAGAAATAGAAGTTCTCATATATAAATGGGATGATATTCTTCATGAGTTCTGTCCAGCAAGTTGGGCAAAAGCTGGCAGTTTCAAGGGCAACAGGGAGGCACTGACCGCAGAACACATGGCCACAACAAGGTTGACAAAATCAGTCACTGACATTGCATAATCTGGAAGTAAGGAAATCACAATGTGTATTGGGAGGAAGGAATTTGAGTTTGCTGCTCTATTGGCACCAGGCCAACAGGACTTGGAGTATGTGGAATCAGTCTGTTACTGTTAGAATAATGAGGGGCCCACAGATCTGCCAGTGCCATCTTGGCACAGGTTTCTCCCTCTACCTTCACCACCAAGAAGTAATTTTGGAGCTTCAAAGCAAGGGCTATGCTTCAATCCAACTGCACTTAAGATCCCAAATTAGCTGGGTTGCACAGCTCCCTCTCTGTTCTGTTTCCCGTCCCACAAAGCAGAAAGAATGACAACATGTGGATCCTCGCCTCTGAGCCGTCATCCACCCAAACTGGAGAACTACCAGGACCTGCTGGCCATGCACTAGAGAGAACAGAACTGGAAGAGAACAGAACCAGACCAATATGCAGGTATTCATTATATTGTGCATTGAGGGTTACTGATAAACAAAATGCCAGAAACTGAAACATTCCCTATTCTGATTTAACAACATCCCAGCCCAGCAACTCAATACTTCCAAGAACTTTCATGTTCTGCAAGGATTTCAGCGTATCTCATTCTACAGTGTAAGATACATTTAATCATGACTTCATGAACAGAGAAGAAAGGTTTTTGCTGGATGGTTCTGTCCCATGGAGACATGGGGCAGGAGTCACAGCAGGCAGCAGAGGGACAGCCTGCACATTTGGACAGTCTGCTTGGTTCAAGAGCCATGTAAACCATGTAACCTCCACTCTTTCATCCCCTACCTGCCATCCCCACTTAAAGGAATGCAGCTCTGGTTTAAGTCCCAGCTACTGCTTGAAGGCTCAGTGGAATGTTTTCAACCTTTAGCTACACAGGCACCAGGAATGACCCAGCTCCTTCTGGTCCGTGGTGTTCCTCTACAGCACCAGATCCTTTGCTCTCCCTTCCAGGCTGATTATGTCAGGGTGTCCCTGCCTTCCCAAGCTCTTCTCCCCCCTCCCCTCTGTGCTGCACACCTGCAGTTGTGCCAAGTCTTTGCTTCCTCCATGAAGTGTCCCCTTCAACCCTTTTCTTGGTTACTCCTGCCAAAGCATGAGAGGGTTTCATGATCACCTTAACTTTTGACCAACGCTGACACTCCGTGTTTCTCATTTACTTCATCTTCTCCTGCTATGGCAGCCCCACTGCATTTGTTTAGAGAGGCAGAGAAAAGCGTAAAGCAAAACTGTAGAAGCTGCCTCAGGGATTCCCAGTGCCTGCTAAAGTGGGTGGAACCAGGCAAAGCTCTCTCCTAGACATTTCAAAAACCTGCTAAAGTGCCCAATCTGTCACGATTTCATGCACTTACCCTGTCAGCAAGAGCATTAGGAGAGAAAATGGAAATGAGTTTCTAACCTGAGAATATTTTTAGTTTCCAATCTAAGCGTTTTGGCATTCAGAATTGTAACTGCATGGAACATGCTGCAATTTCCCTTTTCCCTGCACTGATGTGATTTCTTGCTCCTTAAATCTTCCTAACAATTTTTAATGAGACCTGCATATTTTCCATGTTTTTGAGAAGTTTTCTTCATTTATGTAGAGGGGAATCTTTTGATGCTTTTTCTAAGATTAGTCAAAATTTTTATATATTGCATGTTAGTAAAATTTGGTTATGAAATTGTGAATTTTGGTGGGAAGAAGACTTTTTTGCTAAAAACCCCTCAGTTGCTTACAGAGATGGTTAGTATAGCAATGTTCACAGAACGATGAAAAAAGAAAAGAAAATAATATGCTTTCTTTGACTATCTCTACTACTTACTGTAGGAAATTATTTCCTCAAACTGATTCCTAGGCTGCAGTCGCATGATCCCTGATTCTGTAGCTGTTCAAATAGCAACCAGCTAAATGAACTTCAACTGGATTGAGAGTTTACATGTGGTTCTGGCATTTTAAAATCTCATTTACAATTGATAGTTCCTTAAAAATTAGACTTAATTCATTCCAGCCAAACTTGTTTAAAATAAAACAGTCTCATAACCACACAAAACTATTTAACCAAATGAATTTTTGCCTTAACTGGACTCCTCTAGGAACCCACATGAGCCCCTGTACAGAAGCAATAACTAAAGGTTGCTTTTAAAGTTATCCTTGGAAAATCTTGTAAGGAAGTCAATAAAAGTAAAAGATAAAAATGTGTTTTGCCTTTTCTGCTCTTCCATCTAATTTCACATTGCTTTTATAATTCACTTAGCTGTTGCTATGAAAATAACAACTGCAATAGTATGTCATCCTTTACCGCCTTCAATCTCATCTCATGCCAGAGGATCCAAAACCATGAGTGGAATTAATCAATGTGCAAACTTCATACCTAAACAGATTCAGGTCTACACAGCAGAGCTGATTCTGGCCCAGGTATCCACCACAGATGTGCTGAATTAATAGATAAGCCGGAAGAAGTCACACGCTGAAAATCCAAAATCTGTTTCTGCAGAACACTCTACACTGGAAGAATAAAGAACCTGTCTCTTCCAAAGGAGCATCTGCTTCTTAGACCTTGGCATGAAACAGAACACAAATGAGTATTACACTAGGAAAAGAGTAGGGAGAGAGTAACTTCAGCAGAAAAGAAAATAAGACATCCTTTCCATGACATGAAAATTAATTTTATTACTTCATGCAGTTAATGTAGAGCGAGTAGCCACCCTATCATAGCAAGTAAGAATAACTAAACAAAAGCTTTTCTCTCTATGTTTGATCTACAGGTCACCGTGCTCAGTCTTTTTTGTTAGGCTACATTTCATGCTAATATTCTTCCATCTCGATAGTCATTTGCCAGTTTGGCCAGCAAATTGAGAAGAATCAGCTATATACTCAGCACCTTCAGAAGCCACCTGCTTAGCCAAAGATATTTGCAGTACAAAACAGAGGGTTGTGACTGTTCTAGCATCGTGCCCCTAATGCTGAAAGAAACACAATATTTGCATATTAATAGGAGCTAAATAATCATTCAAGAGTATAGAAAAACCTTCAGATCTTGCAGAATTGCGTGCTTGGAGATGAACTTATAAAAAATTCTCCATAATTTACAGAGATGAAAGTGAAACAGTAATTTCAATTTACTTTTGCATTGTGAGAACTTGGCTGCACTGAATTATTTAAATATATATTTTTATTGACTTTGGAAGGGACAGGGCTTAATTTGTTGATATTTTCTATTTCTTAAGATGAAACCCCCTGACTGACAGTGATGGGATGGAAACTCATGGGGTCAAGGGTAAGTGGTAAAAGGAGATCACTCATTTGCCCCTGTGAGTCTCAGTCCCAGCTTCCATTACCAAATGCTCCCCAGTATGGTGGCAGCTTGGAGCCTGACCCAGAAATCCTTATTCATGCCCAGTTTGGATTAGCTGCTACCTTTTTCTTCCAAAAGCTATCAATATATCTAGAAATAGGTGCATTTGCTTTCTGTATTTTTTCTGGAACTGTATTTATTTATTTATTTATTTATTTGTTTATTTATATTGCAGAAAGGAGATCAGGAAGTATCTGAACTTCAAAAAACCCCCCACATCTGACAGTTCCTCTGGAGAACTCCCATTTCCTCACAGTCCATGGAGATGGTGCTTTTACGGATGGCGTTTGGGTCAGCCTATTCTCACTCTTCACCTCACTCATCATCTTCCTGTGTGCACGAAAGCTCACGACTTGACAGGCAGCTCGATACCTACAAATGGCCATTTGTTATTTATGACCATTAGAAAGTGTCCATGTTTTCAGACCTATTACGTGTGCAGTGATGTAAGGCTTCTATTTTAAAGATAATATTTATTTATCATACCAGAAGGGGCTAATGTCCTGAAAGGTTATATCGGTAGAGTAAACACGGAGCACTACTGAACAAAGTATAGCCTAAATGGGCTGTTTGCATTCAGTATTGAATTTTTAATCTCATTTCCCCATTTTGTTACAAACGTTAAGGGGAAAAACCGATACAGAATCCATAGGGAAAAAATCCAGGGCACTGTACACTGCATGTGAGAAAAAAGTCCCCCTGACATCCTTCTGCTTTGTTATTGACAACAGTTTGTTCCCTGCCAGTAACAGTAAGAGCAGCAGGGCTTGCTTTAAGTTCTGATTTTCCTGTTTGTAGCTAAGTTAGTTTATTAGGGGTGAAAAAAACAGGTGAAAAGTGGGACAGGAAGGAAAGAAGGCTTTTATGGTGTGTGGGTTGCACGCTATAGAATAAATATTTAACACCCTGGTACCCCATAAAGCCTGTGTTCCCAGGCAGCTCTGCTCTCTTGGGATGCAGCCAACAGATAAGGGAACATACTCCACTTTCAAATCCCTTCTTCTTACAGCTCTGAAGGTCAGGGTGAGTGAGAATTAGAAGAGCCAAGAAAAGGGTAGAGAGAAAGAAGATCCAGATCATGAGGTGATCTGGAAAGGTATGGGAAGTCAGACAATTTCTGAGTCCTCTGTGGACTTATGCAAGCTAAGACAGAGTCCTAATTTCTTAGAAGGTATATGAAAAGAGAGCTGCAAGTCATGCTGACCATGCCACTTCATGTTTCTAAAGCCTTTCCTGATGATCCTAGAGGGAGCCTAGGCTGTGTGCAGAGCTATAGAAACAGCTCCATCTTCCACTTTGATACTGGTTTTGTTCTTAAATCTTCTTGTGTTTTGGACAGCTGCTGCCACAGCAGTCTTAAAAGAAAAAAGAAAGTCTCATGTTGTATTACTGATTTTAGAATCAATGGAAAGTCAGAATTCTGATATGATTTCTGTGATGGCATAAGGAAGATAAAAATGGCAGCTTGACATAGAAAGCTCAGGAAAGTAAAGGTAGGGTGAGATCTTGAAAGGAAGGTTTGTCAAAACCTCTCTGAGCAAAGCAAACTTACCTGATTCCATGCGCTCAGTTGACACAATCCTCTTAGCCTCAGTTTTCCAATGAGGCTCCAACAGCCAAACCCACATATAAAACATTTTTATAAACAGTGAAAGAAACACAAAGTAAAGAAGAACAAGGCAAATCAGAACTGACTTCTATTGATTTTGTGATAAAGGCTCCATGGAGACCAGCTGTTAATTACCTTTTCAGAGGAGACACTTATTTAGCTCGTAGCCAGGGTTGGGGTTTTTTCACCTCTTTCCTCTCAGGTACAATAGATTGTACTGCTAGGATTAGCATAGGATTGAAACTATAAATGTGTATTGGGACACAGTTTTAATTATTCATCCATTTTATTATGGTACTGCTAAAGACCAAGCAAGAATGAGACAATGCACAAAGTAGACACTCCCCATCACAACTGCTTTGCTAGTGAGTAATATTTTCAGCAGTTTTGCATCACTTTCTTTCTAGCCAAAGTTATGCCAAAGCAGCATGTACCTGTCCATCTTGTTTTCCTTTCCACTGCTGTTTTTACACATGTTAGTGACTTATCCCTGCCAGGTAAATGGCATGAATGACTTAACCCTGATAGGTACAGAGCTCTCTTGATGCCTGTGGGGCAGGGGTGGAGGGGAGACACAGTGCTGTGCTTCTGTGCTTAGCTCCTCTCTGAATAAAACCACTAAGTCCCAGCTGTACGACGTCTCTGAGCCGTGCATGGTGGAAGACCAGCAAGTAGGGGCAAATGAGGCTTGAAAACCATCTGTTCACTCACCAGAGCCTGACATGGGCTGATTCAGTGTTTGCTGGCCTGCCTGGGTGATGTGAGCTGTTCTTTACAGCAGTAACAGGTGCAAAGCTTTCTGGCAGTAGTGTTGTTTTCAACCCCCCGAGTCCCTTTAATAACCCAGAGAGGCGGCGAGCTGAGCTCTCCAAAGCCGTAGGACCAATTTTATACATGCAACCTGGGTAATTATGGATGCAAAATGAATCCTGAAAGTGAAGTCACACTGCTCCTCACTTCTCAGAATTACTGGGGGTAGTGTACAGAGACTGGGAGCACACACAACAGCAGGATGACACGGTTAGACTTTGCAAACACATGTGCTTTTCCTCGCAAGTCTCTCTGCTTCTGCTAGGGCTGATGCAGTTTTGCTGAAGGTCGTGATGCAGAGATCAAGGAATCACAGGATGTCCAGGACCTGGCCTTGAACGCTGCCATTGGTGGGGCATCCACAACTTCTCTGGGCAATCTCTGCCAGTGCCTCACCATCCTCACAGTAATCAATTTCTTCCTGACATCTAATCTAAATCTCTTCTCCTTTAGTTTAAGACTGCTCTGCCTTGTTCTAACACTATCTGCCCCCTCTTTTTAAGACCCTTTTAAGTACTGGAAGATTTTCCCTTTTTTAGCCACCTTGAGAAAGAAGGTCAAAGAGAAAGGACTTTAGTGGCTGCAGTGCACAAGAAGATGAGCAGTTAAATTATTCATTTTATACAAAATCTCCCCATACATGATTGAAAACAGGTGGTGCCTGGAATGGCAGCTCATAGCTGCTTTCTGATTACTAATACACCATCATTATGTGGTGTAAGGAAAAGAGCTATAGCAGATGGGGCTCTCTACAACCAGACAGCAGCAGACCATACAGGAAAATGAATGACTCTGTTTTAGCTTACAAGCCGTAAGCACAAATGCTAATATTATTTTGACTCAGAGGGAGGACTATGTGCAGTAAAACTTGGGAGTCCTCAAATACTGCAGCCACTCAAAGAGGACAGAATTTAGTTAGTCACTCTTCTCCTGCCTATCACGAATTTCTTTATTTTCTCTGTGCTTGTATAGCAGCACATCAAGTGCAAAATAAGCAAACAGTGTAAACTAGAAACAATCAGCACGATGATCTTGGTTCACACTTCAGCTCACACATCTAGAGTCTGTACCTTAACAAGCTGCCACTCACAAGGAAGCCAGCTCAATCACAAATTAACGACCTCTGCTTGGTTTTGATGCCAGATCTATTGTGCCTTGAGAAATATTATATCTAAAAATACTCCGCGTTAAGGTCCCCCATGTACTTCAAGTGGGGTGTTCTAGAAATGATCTACAACATTTTGCATGTTAAAGAACAGCAGTGGCCTCGGTGAAGAACACTTTGCTCATTTGTATTTATATACACTCCCAGAGCAGCAAAGTGGCCAAGGTGACTTTGGAAAAGGCTGCTTGAGAACAACCAGTGCAATTGGGGCCCACAACTTTCTGTGCATGTCAAAAGTCGTTTGCATATTCATTATCTTTTGATGAGTGCTGTGTGGTCAAGGGAAATGTACTTTCCCCTTTGGTGCATATCTCAATTTGATCAGCCTTCTGTAAATCTCCTGTGCTCTGTGTCAGTGTGGGTATAATTTAGTCCATTTGCTGTATGGAAAGATCCTTCCTCCAGATTACTGTGGTTTTAACTGTAAACAAAATATTTGGGCAGGCAGAGAGCCTGGCAGGGGAATTTGCTGGGGGCAAATATATAATTGCTAACTGTTTAATTAGGACCAGTCCCTAGAACTTTTCTAGGAGATAAAAGAAGTTGCATGCTCCCTGGGGTTGAGCAGCAGAGGTGCCAGCCAGGGTTACTAATAAAGCCAAGAAATTTTGGCATCAGGATCCATCCTCAGCTCAGAGGTTATAAAAAACCCACAGCTCTTCTGTCCTCACAAGAAGGGTAAGATTTGAAGCAATTCATGATCCACCCCTAAATATGAGACAGAAGCTACAGAAGAAAGAGAAGGGACTCAACAGATGAGCAAACCAGTGCAAGTGAATTTGGCATTGGAGAGGTCAGGTTACTGAAAGCTGGATGTATGTCTTGCTCTGACTGCTTTGCTCCAGTAACTCAAGCAGCAATCTGGCTTGTAGCTCTATAGGAGCCATTCTGTGTCTCTCTCTCAGGTCTACTCTTACAGGACAGCAATGCCACTTAGTGGCTTCATGAAATCTGTTTTCTCATGAAAAAAATTGCCTGTATTAGAGAGCAAGGTGTTTGATTGAATAGCAGCTTTTTGCTGAATTCTGAGCATAGCTGCAGAGTAAGGATGAGACACCACCCAAAATTTTCATCTTCATCTTTTGCAGATGTTACACAAGGCATAACCTCTTGTGGGATGTGCCCTATCCCTGCACGAGTGCCCAGAGATGACAGCACAAACCCCACGAGCCTGGGAGGCTGATGGGCAAGGCAAGACTTTGGGCACAAAAGCCTACCTTGCTTTGAGAAGGAGCTCCATCCTTACGGTGGAATCAGAACAAATAACCACAATTCAGCAGGAAAAGCCATTCTCTGGAAAGGAGAGGAGGCTGAATGGCTCTCACTGCCTGCCAAGCGTGCTCATTCCCAGATTTGTCAAGGTGCTGTGCCATCTAGAGGAATTTGTGAGGCATTTTCCCGTGCCTCTCCGAAGAGCTCCTGGCTCCCCTGGTGCCGGCTGGTAAAGCTGCACAGGGTTGCCACTGAAGGAGCCAAGCAGCGAGACCTGATCCTGGGCCAAAACTGCTCCTGGCAGCCCCTGTGTCTGGTGTTCCTGGCCCAACACAGCACCAAGGCACATCACCGAGGGGATTTGTGTGAGTCACACTAAATGCCTTTAAAATGTGCTGCCTTAACTGTTTGAATGCATTTTCTTTACGGGTTCAATTTACATCCAGGTGTGATTTACAGAAACAAGGGCACATCCCTACCCAAACACCAGGCTACTGCTGACAGAGACACCTGTTACTAGATGAAACAAGGGCTTCATCCCGTTTATTTTTGCTTTGTCATGTACAGCGTCACAAAGGAAACTGCTGTAATATCCAGCTGCCAGTGACTACAGGCAGAGAGAGACTTCACGACTTTTGGTGTGAGGTAAATACAGAGCACACTAATGCTAATTAACATGATTTAATTCTGGCCTACAAATAGAGGCAAAGGATATATAGTTGGTGAATATTGCTATTGACTGAAAATAGTTATTTAATCTTTAAAAATGTTAAGCTGATACAAAATATTGCCTTCATTCCTTTACTGCTCAACCACACCTCGGGTTTTATTCACTCCATGAACTGGCCAGCTCAGCCTTATGTCCTCAGCTCTGTCCTGCCCCATGTGCCTGTCCTGGTCCATGTTTGTCTCCTCTGACTGGGAGCCATCCGAAACTGATGGGCTGCCTATGGCTTTCCTTTTGCATTACCAGAGTAACCCTGTGCTCTGAGCCTCTACAGCTCCTTTAGGCATCCTAATCCCTATGTGATTCCAACCATCAGAGAGGTGAGCCATAAATTACTAGAAAAAATTATGCTTGTCCAATTTACTGTAAAAAAAAAAGGAGTCTCCCAGGTTCTCACAAGTTCAAAATCATCAGATGAAAATTCTACAGCCCACTTCCTTTTTGACTTGTCTTCAGTTTTGATGCCCTCTGCACTTGCTTTTGTCCTCACCAACCTGTGGGGCAGTGCTCTATGGCTACAGAAAAAGGGTTGTTTTTTTCTGGCAGGAGGTGACTGTTACCAAGTGACTGTCAGAGTAGGGTGTTTGTTGTCAGAACCATCATCTCACACTGTTTGTAGTCTAGCTATGAAAAACCCTAACCCAACCAAACAAAAAAACGGGTCGAAATAAAGAAGCCTATTGCTACAAGATGTGATCCATTAGCATCATATTATGTGCTTTTAAGCTAGCATGTGTTAGGAGGCCCCTTTGTAAACTTTACTCTGCTTTCTAAACTTTACTTCACTTTCACAGCAAATCTAGAGAGCTCTTCCGTGTCACACTTTAAAAAGGAAGATGATTTTTCAGATCCAGAATGAATGTGCTTTCTCCTGGTTATCCAGGGGGTGAGGTCAGGTTCTCACAGGCTTGCACCTGAGGTGCCAACATCCCCACCGTGCCCATGTGCTCCAGGTGCTGGGCCAAGATCTGTTTCTGACTGTCATTAACTTGCTCCATAGCTCTTAGAAGTCAGTTACCTCCCTTCTGTCTTTTTATCCATGTCCTGAGCAGTAGGGCATATAGCACACAGGGGAGAAATGAGCTTTCCCTGTATTTTCTTTCCTTCTGCGATTTCTGCAATGTGCTCAGAATGAACGATTGGTTTTGCTCCTTGTCCCTTGTCCTCACAATCTGCCTGGCTCCCCACCTCAGCCTCCACAGGAGAACAGAAGTAATTATTTCAGGGAATAAGTGAAACATTGCTTGAGCAGCAAGGGGTTCACATTTTAGTCTAATCTTGTAGTATCTGAGACCTGCAGAAAACAGCAGAGCATGTTTTAAGTTATAAAGGATTAGATTAGGTAAGTAGTCCAACCACTATAATTTCAGAACCAAAGGGCAGATGGATTATACACATTCAGCTGAATTCAGACCTGAAAAAGAGGATATAACTCCTCTGGGTGTAGCTATTCCTGCCTTTCCCAAGCTAAACCCAGTTGTGCTTATTCACTAGAACAGACTAGAAAAGCAGGTTCAGTCAGTGCCTGGTGGGAAATGGCACCACTGACTTGAAAGTCAAATCAGTAGACTAGGATAATACATATATACTTTTTGATTCATGATATATTTATCAAAATTACCCTGTATTCTGTGAAAGAAGATTATGTGGAATGAAGGGACTGTACGTTGCAAAACAAGAAATTAAAATGTGGCTGAGTAACTGGGTAAATGTGTAGTACTACAACAAGAGTAATAATAATAATAATGGTAATGATGATAATAAAAATCTAAAATAGAATAGTCAAAGACAACGTGTCAATGGTCCCTGCTGGGGATAGCCTCTGGAAGTTATTGCAGCAGGACCATAAGGTAGGAAGGATGTCTGGGCTGACTGGTGAATGTAAAAAGTTAAAGGATATAAAAGAGTTCATGCTTTGAGTCACACAGAAATTGTATGGTTTGAATTACCAGACAGACCTAATTGCAGGACACAGAGATGCTGCCCTACTTAGAGTACAGCTTTGAAAGCTGATCAAAGTCTGGACAAGAATTACTACATTTTTATGTAGGAAAACCAGGAAAATTCTTACAAAGTGCTATTAAACCAGGCCCTTTAACACCTTGTAGGAGTATACATTTGTCCAAACTACTCTCAGAAAGGGCTTGCAGGTAAGCAATGAACACTATATTTGGTAGAGAATCACACAACACAGAAGGAGGCAATGGCTGCAGAGTGCTGAGTGTTGTACAAACATGCAAGGCATCATTGACCTGTAGGGCCTTCAGGCTGAACAGGCAGTGGAGAAAACAGGACAGGCAAGCAGCAGTGCAAAAGGCGTTACTCAGCACAATGAAAAGGTTTGCCAGCAAAGCCAGGAAGCATGACCAAGCTTCCCAAATCCCCGTCTATGGTCCTACCCTGTGGTCAAACCTCCTTTGGATGATATGAAAGAGTCTTTACTGCTTTGTGACATGCCTTATAGAAGAAAATCACAGGAAGGAATTCTCACAGCAACAGCAAGAAGATTGAAGAACTAGACAGTCCCTTGAGAGAAATTTGGGCAACTGCACAATGTAAATTGCATGTTCTGGCCTGAAACATCTGTTTTGATGCACTGATTTCTCCAGAGGATTTTCAGATTTTTATCTCTCTATTTCAGTTGTCTGAAGGTCCTGGTGGACAACAAGCTGTCCATGAGCCAGCTG
This sequence comes from Oriolus oriolus, assembly GCA_013400235.1. Classification (NCBI taxonomy): domain Eukaryota; kingdom Metazoa; phylum Chordata; class Aves; order Passeriformes; family Corvidae; genus Oriolus; species Oriolus oriolus. Next base: position 1,291,997 of record VXBT01004292.1, on the reverse strand, counting down.
TGCCCTGGTGTCCAAGAAGGCCAGTGATGTCCTGGAGTGCATTTGGAAGAGCATTGCCAGCAGGTCGAGGGAGGTGATCCTGCCCCTCTGCTCAGCTCTAGTGAGGTGTATCTGGAGTGCTGGGTCCAGTTCTGGGCTCCTTAGGACAAGAGAGACTTGGAGCTCCTGGAGTCCCTGTGGAAGGCAACAAAGCTGATTAAGAGAGTGGAGCATCTCTCTTAGGAGGATAGAGAGGATCTTACCAGTAAATATCTGAAGGGAGGGTGCCAAGTGGATGGAGCCAGGCTCTGCTCAGTGGTGCCAAGAGATAGGACAAGAGGCAATGGGCAGAAAATGGAACACAGGAAGTTCCACTGGAACATGAGGAAGGTAGGTGACTGAGCACTGGAACAAGTTGCCCAGAGAGTTTGCAAATTTTCTTTCCCTGGAGATATTCAAAGGCTGTCTGGACACAGTCCTGAGTAACATGCTCTTGGGGGACCCTGCTTCAGCAGGAAGGTTGGACTAGATGATCCCCAGTGGTCCCCTACAACCTTATCCATTCTGTGATTCTAATTAAATATCTGAAAGCTGAAGTCCTTCAGGAAGGCTTGGAATCTTGAAAAGGAGATGTGATTTTTCCCTGTTCCAGAGAGTGGAGAGAGAAAGTCGTGGCTTCCTTAGTAAAACCAAGCAATTAGCCCATGCTAATCAAGCCTATAAATGAGCTTGTGGTGGACCTGTGCTTTTTGGAAAATGTCCTCCAAGCCTGACATCGTGTGGTGCTGGATCACAGCCTGCCCTCAAAGCTAATCAGCATCTGTCTTAATGTGAGACAACTGAACAGCACTGCTCTTGCTAGTGGCACTTTCCTCCTAACACTGCAGGTGTCACTGTAAAATAGAAAATCTGCTTGTAACAGACTGTTCTGGTGACTTTGCAGGGGAATGTACACAGCTAGAGTTTATGGGAAAAATGTTTGTCCTCTGATGCTGGGTTAGATGCTATCCTCTATTCTAACAATGTTGCTTGAACTGTATTTGGCGGTCATCACGGTTCTCACAGGAAGAACAAAATGTTGATGTTATATAGGCAGATTTCCCCATCTCCTGTGATATTTCCATTTGTGAGAGAAAGGCAAAGCATCCTTGGTCTGCAAAGTGTTGCTTTGTACAAATGTAGCAGAGCAGTGAAAGTTCAGAAAAGTGTAAAGAAACAATTTGTTTCTTGGACATATGATTGTCCATGGACTTTTGTCTTTCAGTGATGCCAGAGTAATTCTTTGCAGAAGGAAGTTCAAATGCTTTAATTTGGGTGGGTATACCCAGTCCACCAAGTGATTAGGATGATATGAAGAAATCCACAGCAGGGTCCTGTCTGTTCAGTGTGAGCAGTATTTTAACTTTGCTGTAGCACTGTTCCATAAGGCAGAGGGATTGTCTCCTATCACAAAGGTTCATTGTGAGGGTAAATGTATTAAACAATGTGAATCACTTAGATATTTTAGGTGTGAAGGTCAGATCACACGCCAAGTGAAATTCACCTCTCACTCAGAAAAACTAGTTTTTGCATGTTGTTTCACTCTTTTCACTGTCCGATGAAAAAACGTGGTGTGAAAGCCAAAAACAAATCAGCCTGATGCGTTCTCTTATTGCAAGCAAAATTATCCAATTTACCCACAATTTACAAAGATTTATAAAGGAAAAAAAATGTGTAACCTTTTTTTTTTTAATTAATTGCAAGCATTTATGCCTTTGAAACATCTCTAAGGATAGGTTTTAGTAATATGAATTTTGGTACATTTAAAAAAGTTTTTGAAGCCTCTTTTAAGAATGATGCAAGAATCTCCAGAAAATGTGACCTTATCAAATTACATAAATGACTGTTTTAATTGTGCAGATACATTAGAGACCTAAACTAGTACGCTAGCATTTATATATTACTGTTCATATATTAGAGTGTATTAGGACATATCAGCTCAGATATCCTGGAAGGATTTCCCTTGACAGCTGTGTGTGAGGGTAACTACAGGGTGTGTGCAGGATATGGGAAGAACAAGGCTGTGAACCTGCAGGAAAAGCAACAAAGTGCAGCCAAATTGTATTGTGCCAATATTTCAGTAAGCTGTCTGTGTGGGATAAAAGTTCTGACCTCTCCTGGTATTTTGTGTTGATTCTGTTTCTATAATGAGGCTCATGGAAAACTGTTGTTGCTGTTTTTCCACACTTCTAAGAAAATGTTTGCTTTAAGCAGATTTTTGCCTTTGGCTTGTCCTGGCTAGTATTTTAACAGGTTCTGAGAAAATGAGAAAGATACATCCTGACTTCATTATAATGCCTGTGCAGAGATTCCTTCCACTCTACTTGTGCGGATGCAGCATGCCACTTCAAATAATGTAGACATCTTATGTAATCTCGTGTTCCCTTTACTCCTGCACTGGACATATGGATAGATTATTTTAATTTGTTTTATTTCTGATGGTGTGCTTTTCCTAGATACTACAGTAGAAATTTTTTGGTGGCTTCCATTTACATTTAAGGTATCATTTGCACTTGCTTATCATAAGTAGCATATTCTTATAAGCCTGTGGAATGACAATGTTTTTTAGAGATTGCCTTAAAATTCAGTGCTATTATTATTATTATTATCATCATTATCATTATCATTATCATTATCATTATTATTATATTACATGATTATTATTCTTGTTTAGGTTGACACATGAAGACCAGATGGATACGTGTTAAAACAATTTATTAGATTGTCTTTTTTTTTCCTTACAGCCTTAGAAATCAGTTATAATTTGTATGTGTTAGCATGCTGGAGAAATGAATGTAAAACTATATGTTAAATATGTGTATATATACTATGCAATTCCCTTCAGGTCACAAACTTCAGAATTAATTATTTTTGCTGTATATTTCATCCTTCTAATGTCCTGAAATGACAGCCTTGGTTCCTAGCCAGGGTTTTGGAGCAAGAAAATGAATTCTAGGAGTATAAGGTAAGTAGCTCTTATGTATTCCTGAATTACTTTTGATCCCTACAGTTCAAGAAGAATTTATAGACCGTGCAATGTGTTGCCAGAAAATTGCTGTAGTCGGAGAGTTTATTATCTATACCCATCTCAACCCCTGTGAAAAATCCATGAAAGGAACACTGAAAATCCCAAATTTGTGCGTGACAGCCATCCTTAGGTGCCCATGTTAGAATTGTTTATTATTAGGATCAGGTGTGTTTGAAAGCAAGAGAAGGGGAAAAGGAGAAAAGGAATACGGTGGGGTTCTTAAGTGCTCTGAGGTGACCTAAATCTTTTAATGAGGAGGAATGGAAAGCTCATGCTTCTCTTTCTGGTGGTCCCAATGGGTACTCACCCACTTGGAAAACCTGTGGCTATCAGTCAGTATGTTGCAGCTCCTATTTCATCTGAGACGGATCAGACTTTGGTCCTGCGCTCTGCCATGAACACCTGCAATGCTGCAGAAAGAGGTGCACAACTCAAGAATGGTTTTCTTTGCCATTAGCTTTCAGTAAAATCCCTTCCTGTTCTCTGGGAAAACACCTTGGACTGCTTCATATACACAGACCAACCCTCTGCATCTTAATGTGTTGTAGGATCATCTGATTAAAATCCAATTCCTTTCACTGCTCTTGAGTGGATGTTCCAAACCTGAATTTCAATGTTCCTTCACTGGACTGGGTACTTTGTTATCCTTTGCACAACAAAATGCTGATAACTCTACCCTTGATCCGGAAAAACACTTAAATACATGCTTAAACTTACCTGCACATGTGCTTCGATGTACAGCAGCCAGTGCTCAGCAGTTTTCAGGTCCATTAGCTGGGGGGAATCATTTTGAAATATTCTGCGTGAACTGCAAAAACCAAAATTCTTTCAAGCAGACCAGTGCAGAGGAAAGTATTTCTGTTGGTTTTTCACTTTTTTTTTCCTTGGGCAGGAAGGAAATGGAGTGGAAAGATAGTAAAAGACCTGATGCAGAAACAACACTCCTATTCCTTACTGACACAGCAAACTTACACATTCAGTGTAATAAAATATCCTGAACTGTAATCTTCTCCTCTCTATATTCAGATTCATCCCATAGCTATATGAGAAGCAGGGAACTGTAAGAATAGCCTAAAAGGAGAATTCACACACACAATTTAATTTTTCCATCTTATCTGGATCAAAAAATTGGTACCCTTTACAACAGGATTGGATTGTTTTTTTTAGACGTGCTCAGAAATGTGACTCTTTCCTCTGATTCTAGATAAGAAAATATACAAATAAACCTGATATACACATTTACACAATGTACAGGGAAATCTGCAAGAATAAATATTATGGAAGAAAATTATAAAATAGATTCTAGAGAAATTTTACTCAGACATTATTTAGGAATGCACTAATTTACTGCCTTAGAAAATTTATTTGAATAAGGGACATATTTTTTTCCGTCTACTGTGTGCAGAAATATATAATTTTGTCCTGTTTCATTATAGGAAGTAATTACTCTCACACTCATATACATGAGCATGTACTAACAGAATTTCATATTAATCTTTGCCTCTCTTTTCTCCCAGGGTAGAATTATTGACTGTGAGATTTTCCTTTGATTTTTTTTTTTTAAATGAAGTAGAGGTTGCCTTACTCATTTAATTAGAAAAATACATGTATTTATTTTTCTTGTTTGGTAACCTTGTTTTAAAACTAACAAAGTTAAGAAATTTTTTTCACACCCTTCTAAGGTAGGTAGACATGAGGTACAAATTTGAAGACCTTAATGTTACACACAGTGGCAGACAGCATTTAGTATTACGGGCTGTAGTTTCCCTAAATCAATTATAATAATGTTCTATTATCTAAATAGGAATTTAAAACCCATTTATAATACATTAATAATATTTAATGAAGCACTATATCTACAAAAGCATTTAGAAACTGTAGTACTGCCTAAAAGCCCAGAGTGAGTTGAGAAGTCAACACTTCATTCTCCTGCTTATTGACCTCATGCCTTCCAGAGGTTTGTAAGGTTTCTGCAGATCAGTGAAATCCCAGTGCAATTGAAATTCTGAAGTGCAGAGCAGTGAGGTGCCCCAAATCCACATCTAAATGTTTCATTTCCATCTGCCTAGTCTTTGGTGTCAAAACTGGCATGTATTCGAAAGGTTTCTGTGAAGGCAGCATGATGATCCTACTGCAACACCTTGGCCTTTCAGCTCCTGATTTAATAGTCCGGGATGCCAGAGGCTCAACTACATTTCCTTCCCCTTCTTGAGGTAGTTTCACTCTGCACATTTCTCTATCTCACCCTGTAGCAGAATTGCCTTAATTTCTCTTGCTGTTGCATTTTGTATATGGTAATTGTACAGTCATCACCACGTTCATTACTTCCTCAGGCGTTAGGCAGGACATGGGAGTTACGTGGTGACAGCGAGTCACAGTGCCAGGAATGAATCATGTATCTTAGCAACTCTGCATCAACAGGGAATCCAATTGCAGAGTATGTCCTTCTCATCCCATCAGCAGCCAGTTGCCTACAGAATCATTCTTGCATTCCCCAGCCAATTAAAAAAAATAAATCAGTGCTATTCATCATCTTCAGAAGTTGCCACAAATCTTGGAGGCTTAGCGCCTGAAGAACTATATTAGACACAACTATCTGCATTTTCAACAATTCCCCTTTGAAAGTCTTGGGTTTTTATCTTGTACTGAACTGGCACAGCTTCACTTAGTTTTCTCACTATTACAAGTTGCTGTTATCAAAAAAACCCCAACTTATATTAAAATATTGGTTAGCACACCTCCATACAAAAAACATCAAGAAAGAGAAATGATTTCTCCTTCAAGTGAATGCTGCCTATGAACTTGAGAATTTGATCATTTTAGCTACAATTAATCTAGTGCAGAGACAGAAGGGCTAAATCATTGTGCTTCTTCATGCTTTCTTTCTACTAAATGAAAGAGAATAGCTATTGGCCTTTCGCCACCAGCAAAAATAAACTGGTATGTTCGTCCCACTGTTTATATGGAGGAAAGAAGTGCTCTATAAAACATGGTCACCAGCAAGCCCATCCATTCTAAGACTGTTGCCAACTGCCTTTAAATGTTAAGCTTATCCAAAGGCCCTACAGTGACAGGATTCCTTCACTAACTTTGGTAAAATTTGGAGCTGGACCTAGTGATTACACCAGTAAAATAATATCCAGCATCTGGGATGTGGAGTCCTAGCCTGTTCGTGGGAGTGGGTGAAAGAGCAAGGATGCGAGCTCTCAAATGGGTAATCAAACCCCTCCAGGGTAGTGGAGGAAATCTGAGCTGTGGGATCCAGAGACATGCACCAGACAAACTGCAGGTAGGAAGGGCACCCATGTGAGCAGGTGCACCTCTGCAATCTCTTTCAACAGAAAGGACAGCCTGAAGGAGAGACTTGGTGTAGAGGACATCTCATGGCCTTGTTATATTAATCCTTGATTTATGAGAGGACCCAGGACCTGACAACTTAGTTATGGGGAATAATCTAATTCATGGTTTGCTTTTTAACTCTGCGTTTTTATGCTGGATATGGCCATGTTTGAAATGACACGTGTGGTTTTATATTCACTAAGCATTCTCTACTAGTTTACTAGGAGTTTCACTCTGACTTATGGAGGGGTTTGGATTTCTTTATTTACCATTGCTTTCCCTGACAGGAGGAGGGGACTAAATGTTACTGTCATCATACTGTTGCAAAACTAAGGCCAGAAAATAGTTTGTCTTGCGGATACATCCACCAAAAGACTGAGTATTGCATAAATGAATAGCCCAACTGATTTGCTGCACTTACAAAGACTAGAGCTCAGTTAGGCAAGAGGATGATTAGCATTTAAGGTGTAAGTTAGACACAAACTTTTAGGAGAAAAAAATCCCTCTTCCCTTCTCCCCCCACAAAATAAAAATGTCAGGGCACATGGATCAAATTTTTCAAAAGATGATGTTGATTTCTGGTAGAGTTGAAAAATAGGAGTTTATAGGAATTTATCTATTTCTACATTAACTTAAATGATGAATGCTCTTTCGGCAAGATCTATGAAGACAGGGCAGGTAGGGCTCATAGAAAAACCCTCACAGCATCTTCCCTTGCTTTGATCTCTAACGAGAGAACTGCTACAAGGTTCGTGACTCCTTACAGAAGAGTTCATGTCAAAACCTATGTAAAATTTGTTGTGCAGAGCCCTGGAGGCCCTTTAAAATGCAGAAAAAGCCTGGATATATAAGGGAAGGGGAATGTGATGCCTTAGGTTTACAATTTGTAGTTTCTTTTCAGTTCTTATGGTTTTGCTAAAATTAGAACCATAGGCCACTTTGTACAATTCCCAAGTCACTGTAGCATTACACTGGGGGAGTGTATACTAAGGGATGTGCTCTATGTTATTAAAAATATAGAGTCTCCCTCTATTATACATACTATCTATATATGTATATCTAAAATGAAAGTATGTATGGAAAAGATATATCAAAAACCAGGAACAAAAGGAAAATAAATAGGGAAAGAAATCTATTCATTGTAAGGAAACATGTTCACTTTCAGTTTTGAAAGGTTAGCTGGTAGTTCATAAGGAAATCTAGACACGTCACTAAACGTGATGTCAGTGAAAAATAACCTCTCTGAAGCACCTGCAAAAAACCTCCCAAACTCTACATGATTCAAATAAGAGGCACCCCAAATACTCATCTAAACTAAGGGTCTCAAAATGGGCTTGTTTATATCTGGTAACTGCAGCATTACTCCCTTACTTTTAAAAGCTATGCAGAGTTCCTGTTCCTAAAACTGAATGAGACGCAACCCTTTCCATTTTCTCTACCAGAATTATCGTCTAAATCACGAAATACTGCTTTTCAAAGTTGTATCTGTGGAATCTCATTGAAGGCTATGCTTCATCTGAGCAAAAACGTGCTGCTGGCAAGCTGCAGTTAATATCTATGTGTGGTCAGCAGTAAAATAAATTTGGCAGGCAGTGAAAGAAATTCACACCAGTTCTGAAGAGCTGACAGAAAAAATATGACCCATTTCATAATGACTAAAAAGCATTTCTCCCCAAACACCTCTCCCTGTAGATCATTGGCAAAAGCTGTGGCAAGCTGCAGTTCTGACTCACAGATAAGTCTGAGAACAGGTGCTGTAAAGGCTGGTATTATCCTTCAGAAGGGTGAGTATTTGATGCTCTCACTACATAGGTCTCAAAATGTTTTTAAAAAAGCTAGAAAGTAATTTCCTGTCATTCTCCAGTGGATTGATAATGGACCCAGGAACAGCTTAAATTCATTTATCTGGGTTAATACTCACATGACAGTAGAGAGAGAAACGTAATTTAGAATGTGCTTTTTTTTTTCCAGATGGCTAACTCCACATTTGTTGGTAATGATGGAGAGATAATAATGCCAGAACAGCAACAGAATAAATAGGAACTCAAAGAACTAAGAACCAGTATTTACAGACATCAGCAAGAGAGATTAGTATAAAATATCCAGCTATTCTGTCCATTGTCACAAGCCATTTTAAGACATATTTTCATTCCTGCTTCTCATTGAGATGCATCTACAGAGTGAGTGGCATCTTTTTTTATAAAGCAAAATAATGTGTGTCTGGTTGCCATCTCTGGATTTGTGTTCTGTAACTCCATTTCATAGCCTGAATTCCTGAGCCAATGGTAGTGGCAATCCACACACATCAACCTCCTTCAGAGGCTTTGTTTACTGCCATTTGTCTGTTTTCCCACTCCTTTCTCCTCGCTCCCTGGAAAGCTATGTGAGCTAAATCCTGCTCTCAGCCCTACTTCTGTAACTCTACAGTTGCCCGCTGGAGAGACAATTTAAAATCTGTGTGCACTTGTGGCAATCTGCCCTCCTTTGCCAGTCCAAGGTTGGTTATGAAAAATGCTGTAACCCCCCAAATGGACAAGTAACAACACCAAGTCCTCATTAGACTCTAGAGATTTTCACAGATTTCTTTCATTGCAGATCAAACTCCACATAACTCTACTGCCTTTAATTTTTTTCCTCTTTTCTTCCCCCCTCCCAGGGCTTATCTGGTGCTGTGAGTGCTGTGGGCACACCAGGAGGCTCCTTTGAAGATCCAAGTTTCAGCTGAAGAGCAGTTTATGAACATGTAGAGCTTTTTCCCTGACCCAGGACACTGCACTTGTCCAAACACATGGCATTTTAATCACTGACTGACTGATTATGCCAGCAACCTTCAAGGTTGTATTAGGCCTTGCTCAAGTGTTAGAGCAGCTTTTCCACTGCTGAACTTACAGCTCTGCCATGACATCATTATCGGGAGTCTCTGTAAAGGGCTAAAGTGGGAGACACAGTTTTCAGCTTACCACAGTTCAGGCACTGAGGTCACTGTGTAAGGCAACAAACTGGGACTTGAGGCGCTTCATTTTCCAATCAGGAAATTCCCTGCCTCGGTAGCAAACTTCCCTTGGACTTCAGCTGTATCGTGCTGGTGTCCTCCCAATGTCTTCCCCTGATCTGGGATGTCGAGTTAAACCTGGAGATAAAAAAACATCCAAAGTCCATCATCTCTGCCACATCTAGCACCAAATCTGGATTTAATGCTAAATCTAAATAGCATGCACAGTCTTTCCAACTTACTGGCATCGTGTTGCAGCAGTATTTTGAGCATGGTAAGGATCTTCTGAGTTTTGTGTGCATGTGATTTATTTCCTGCTTCCTGACTCACAGCACGAGGCAGTTTAATTATATTACTTGAACACGTAATTTAGCTTTTAAAGCCTCAGCACTGAGGTGTGAGGTATGAGCTCACAGCTTCTGCCAGTGAACAAAATCAGTCATGTGTCATGCAAGTTCCTCTCCCCAGTGGCACCACATCAGCCACAGCCTGGAATTACGTGGAGAGCCTGGACACCCACGGCAGCTTGCCAGACACAGAGGCTTGGTCGGAGATGAACCAGAAGTCAGGGTCGCAGTATTGCTTGGGGTGCATTTAAATTAACTTGTCTATTGGCTTCCTGACAAAGGCCAATTTTCTCCTTGGATTACTCAAGCACAAAGAAATACACTCTGTAGGGACATAAAAGAGTGAAAATCTGTAAGGAAAGATTTCATCAGGAGAAATTGCTGCCTCAAGAGTGTGTCCTCAAGACACTGTCTCAAGAAAGTAATTTAAGGACTGTAGAAAGCTCTCTGTGTGTAAAGTATCTGCTTCTTTGGGCTGCTACCAACCCAGTGTTCTGCACTGGTAATTCTGTGGTGGCTGCAACATACCACACTCAATTAATAGCAATTGATTAACTTTGCACATAGCTCATAATAGCAGCATGTGCAGGAATATAGTTTTTTCAAAGGTAAGTTTTCAGGAGAAAGACACCCTGTCTTATGCCCATCACTGTGTCAAATGTTCAGAAAATTACTGTTACAGTTCCCAGATTATGTAAATTTATGTAATTATTATCAAAATGTGACTCAGTATTACATACACATTTTATCTCAACACTGGAGAATGCACATAGCTATAGGCTGTGTGCCTGTTTTTATTCCTTTTTTTCCCGGATTCTATGACCTAAAACTTTTTAAAAATAAATAATATTGTAAAAAAAACCCCATCCACTGCCCTGATAAAAACCCAAATAAAAAAATCAAACAAAACACCATGAACAAAACCCTCAACAAAACAGCACATTTGGAAACAGCCTCAGCTGCAGTAACTGATAATTCGTCACATTTCAACCATTTTGGCTTTGAAAGTCACTTTGAATACAGAGGTCTGCTAACGTTCATACAGCTGTCTCAAAAGATAGAAGATAATGTAAAATTCTTCTAAGCAGGTGAAGACAATCAGATTTATTAAAAGGATGTGGGATACAATGTTAACGGCAACTCTGATAATCTCTGCCATATTCAGTGCCTTAGCGGTATTAGATGGTTTTGGCTTTTCCCTGTTCATGAAGGTCTCACTTCACAAATAATACATATTTACTTATTTATTTTCCTGCTTGGTAGCAGGATTTTCAGTACTCCATAATATGCTAAATATAATATCATTTGGTAGCACTAAATTCCCTTCCTGGAGCAGATTTCAAGCATAACATCAAATATAAACTACCAGCGGTGCAGGAAAGCCTCTCCTGGCAGGCAAGAGAACATTGCAGCAGCTTGTCCACATGATTCGTTTCTGTAACCGAAGATCTTCCATCATCTTGACAGCCACACTTGAGAGGAGATCTATAGTTTCTCTCCCAGTCACGTATCTCTGGAGCATGTAGAATCATAGAACAGCTTGGGTTGGAGGGGACTTTTTAAGGTCATCTAGTCCAACACTCCTGTTAGATCAGGTTGCTCAGAGACTTGTTCAGCCTGACCTTGAATGTTTCCAGGGATGGGGCATTTACCACCTCTCTGGGCAGCCTGTTCCAGTGTTTCACCACCCTCACTGTAAAAAATTTCTTCCTTTTGTCTTAGTCTGAGTCTACCCTCTTTCAGTTTAAAACCACTGCGATTTAACCCCAAACTTGTCCTACAGCAGCAGGCCCTATTGAAAGGTCTCTGTATATGACAGCACACAGTTTTCTTCTGCTTTCTAGGATATTACAGACATATGGAATGGATGTGAACCTTTAGCCTGATGGCTGCTCCACTAAAAAATATCTCACATCACCTTTATTTAGGGTATTTCTACAGATGAAGATTTTGTAGAAAGAAAGGAAGGGCCCATGTGTGCATATTTGTGCAGTGAGTATACCAAAATACAGAACTGGAGCTGAAACTTTTAAATGATCCCAGAGGGAGGACTTAAGTCATGTTTTCATTGGAAACCCAGAAAAAAATTCATGGACATGCTCAACTGATTCAAAAATCAGTTCAGACGAGGCTGACTGTGCTGTGATTGAGATCTTAATTTCCCTTGAAAACGTGTTTTTCTTGAAACTGAACTTTGTGAAATTGTACTAATTTGGCAAAACACTCCCTGAGAGGGAAAGAATTTTTACAATAATGCAGCATGCCACTTTTAATAAGAATTTAGTTTTAGGTGTTTTGTTTAGCAATTTCCTATGGTATTCCTAGAGGAATACAGGCTGTTTAAATCGATTTGGTTTCAAGGTTATTTTTCTGTTCAGTATGAATCTTAATTTGGAAATCTGAAAAACCACAGACAATCAGATTTTCCATTCTCTACCTCATTTCTCCTCAGATGATTTGTGTTATGTTTTTCTAGGCTACTTGCTTTCCTTACATTGATTGGTGAAAATGAGAATTTATAGAAATTGCCCATGTCATAGCTGATAGAAATCATCGTGTATGAGGTGCTTAAAAGCCTTTGAAAAATCTGACTCCAAGTTTCTATGGTATAACGTGGAGATACGTGTAGATAAGATTAATGAACACAAGTTGGGCAGAGAGAAAAACATAATTAGGCTGTTTCTGATGTTTATCAGAGAGGAAGGAGCCATGAATGAAAAGCAGGCATTTAATCAGGGTGGAGAGACGTCCTCATAGCTGTAGCTCGCTGCAATCAGACCTTCCCTTGCTCCTTTAGGAAGCTGCTTGGTGGGAGCCAGTGCAGAGCAGTGGGAAGCCACGGGGAGAGGAGGCACGTACAGAGCACACCTCAGCTCCCCACCACACGGCATTTCTGCAGCAGGGCTGTCACAGGGCAAGAAATGGAAACAGAGGGTTTGATGTATCTGATAGTCCCATGAATGCTCCCCTCCCCCATGGAGCTTGGAAAGAGGCTATGGAGCTGAAGCATGGTCATGAGCTGCTGTCCTTTTTTAATTGCTGGTGGCACCACTGGGAGTCGGCAGAAGGGAAACATCGGGAGCGCTGATTTCCCTACTTGGCACCACACTGTGCCACCCAGAGTTTGGATTGTGATTTTTAGGGATTTTTTTTTTCAAAAACATGTGGGAAGAGGGGTAAAAACATTAAAGTTTTCTTCCACTCTGAAAACATCCATCCATCTTGTCAGCCAGGGCAGTCTTTAAGACAGAAGGGAATGGCAGATTCAGGATCTTGAAAGGACTCAGTACAGAACAGAAGAGTGGAGTGCAAAATAAATCAGCTGCAAGAACGGTTCCAGTTAAGTACCTGGCCCAAGTACCTGTACCAAGTACATAGAAGCCAAGTTTGATAGGTTTTTTAGTATGACAGCGACTGAACACCAACACAGTTTTCCCAGAGGGGTTGTGGAGTCTCCATCATTGGAGATTCTCGAAAGCCATCTGGATGTGATCCCAGACAGCCTGCTTAGCAGGAAGGATTGGACCAGATGACCTCCATGTGTCCCTTCTAGCCATAGCCGCTCTGTGATTTGTTGCTCAACAAGATTATTGCTGTTATGGTTGTGTCCACTTGCTGTTTCTCTGTAGACAGCACAGCAGAAGCTCCTTCTTCCAGCCTCTAGGCTGTCTGCTCACATCTGAAGTGGCTTCTAAGGCACAGAGAACTTCTGTTTCAGTAAGGTCATTGAGAAATTGTGACCTCACAGGCAGCTAATGGCTAATATCATAATACTGCATTTGATCCAACAGCCTCTTCACTCAGGAGAGGGGGAAGGAGATAGTATTTTCCTCATATTTTCACTAAGTATCTATACAGGGTGTCCCACAGAAGGCAGTTGGGTTTGACTGCTTATTCCCATCACCATAAGCTAGAAATAAAATTAGCCTGAGGTGGCTTACACAGATATTATGAAATTGTTATTCACCCTTTAGTATAAAGCATCTGTTTTAACTACAAAATAATTACAAGCAGTAAATCCAACCAATTTTATGTCCTTTAGTTCCAATTCTAGGTTTAAACTACCTTAATAACAGCTGTAATGATTTTTGCCTTCTTGGTCACGCTCAATTTGATAGATGGATGGAAAAAAGTCTGAGCACTTGAAATGCACTTTAACACCACACAACCACTGTGCATGGGAGCACAAGTCATCCTGGTGGTGCCAAGTGTAGGTGTATGTTGACACACAGCATTCGGGCAGTTTTAGTGCTGCTAAGAGATACCTCACCTTAGCAAGTGAGCAGCAGGTGCACTGAGCATCACTCTGGCAGTGTTCCATAATCAACATTCTCCTGAGATGTGAGGAAGCACGGAGCAGTTTAGGCCATCTCTCACTGGTAGCTGCAGGTGGACCTCGAGGTTGAAAACCAGCCCATTCCCCCAGGTCCTTTCCCTTTCCCCATTTTTATTGAACACAAACTGCCATTTAAATGTTTAACTCTTCATCCCCTCAGATGTATCTAGAACAGCTTCAGGAACTGCCACAGTAAGTGCAGTCTTAAACACACAGGCAGTAAACATCTGGAAAATGTGTGCAAGCATCCCTGATTTCTACTGCACAGCTCTAGATTCACGACACTCTTTCCCCCTCGCAGAGACCTGCAAGGCTGAACCTCTTCTGCACAGGGTAGGGGCAAGTGCTTCTTTTCCTGATACAGGAAAGTAAATCAGACCAGTAGTGAGAAGGGCAGCAGAAAGATGGACGTATCATGCTCTCCCAGCTTTCTGTGGTGTCAGGTGCTGAGAGAGGCATGGCAAAAGACGGCACTGTTCAGCTAATGCACTTTCAAAAGGCTGTACCAAATACTTACACTTTTTATCCTTCCCAGATACAGCTTGTTTCTCTGAAGACAGCACGGCTCAATTCAGCCCTGGTGTATTTACAGTCGCTTCAGCTGCAACCTCCTTATAACCAGGCTACAATTCTTGTTTTGTTCCACATTTTCTTTTCCCTAACCAGCCACAGCTCCATTGTGCAGGCTTTCAACACTGGTAGCAAACCAGCAATTGCTGCATGAAGTGCTTTTGTTGTCCATTTGCAAGGGATGACCTTCCTTTCCTCTTGGCACAAGTCTCCAGATGGAAATGTAATCTTTCACAGTTGAGTGGCTTTCAATACACAAGCAAAGGCAGAGTGATAAAACTTAGCACTGCTATTAAAGCTGCTCTCTATAAACAATTACTTGTCTTAATAGGGATTAATATAAGAAATAAGCATTGAAAGAAAGTGAAATCATTGCAAAGCCTGTCTTGCAGCTGTAATTTCTTTCTGCAGATAGATCTGTGAAGCTACCGATTACGTCAGGCACTCTTCATCAAGTAGGTGATCAACAGAGTGAGAGAGCAGAAACAAGCTACACTGGTATCCGTGGGAAGAAAACCTGTTTGTTTATTTGTTGTTAATTATGAAGACTGCAAATACATGCTGACATACAGAAAGCACATGCTACAAGGAGTTTGGTGGCTTTTTAGCAATGGAAAGTTTACATAAGACTTCAAATAAAGGACAAATAACCAGCGTGTGCAGAACACTAGAACAAATAAGTATAAGGTAGTAACTTTTATTTGGTGAATTTTAATGCACAGTCAGTTCATTAGGAGCCACAACAATAGAGAGCTAACTACTCAGAGATGCACTAGCATAATCAGCTACATTAAATGCAACCTTTTGAACCACTAATAAGATTACATTTCGGTGAGCTAATCAACACGATATTGTGATTACATGGAGTTAAAATAGATTTTTAGAATAGAAATCAGGCCAGTCATTTAGATGGAATTAATAGTCCGTCTTTCCTCATTTTACATTTCTTAAAATTCAAGCTCAGTGGTAATAGCTTTACAAAATCCTTTCTTTGTTCCGTTCTGTCTGTTTATTTGCCATTCACTGGAATAGTCTTGTTCAGCCAAGTGAAGTGATTAGTAAAAATCTCATGCTTTGTTGTCATGTGTAGAAAAGTGACAACATTTGGGGAGATGCTTGTCTCATTCTGCTAAGGGGCACCAGTCATGCAAAGATGCTAATAACTGAGCAGCTCAGTCAAAGCCTTCTTTAAATGCTGAGTGTGGACCCTGCAGTGCGTCCAACTCAGTGTTCTGGTGACAGTGTTGGCCTGCTCTGTTTCAGAGTCATCTCTGTCTCACCTGTTTCGAGACAGAGGCTGTTCACCTTCCTCAGTTTCTCCATGAAGCTCAAGAACCAGCTCTGAGCTTAAGAGGTTGGCTGTTCAGCGTGGCATTTGCTCTGGACTTGGCCAGCAGGTCCCACTGAGCTGTGTGGCTTCCCTGAAGAACATGCATGTGGCCAGTCGTGGCACTGCCCCCAGAGATGCCACACATGCCCCCTGCTACAGGAGCACCTCTGTGTGCTGAGCACCTGGAATACACGAATGTAGTCCATGTCATGCAGTAAAAAAGCTTAGCAATAATTGTCAGGTTATGTGGTAACAACTCATCTGAACAACCATAAAGGCCCTCACACATCATCCCCAAACCTGCTCCTTTTTACCTCCCCAGCCAGGCTGTCTCCTGACTGCCCACTGCCCTGTGCCCTTGAAGCAGTTTTTTATCTGCTTTATACTTTTTTTCCTTGCATCTTGTCTCCCTCAGTTTAAATAGTGATTTTTTTCTGGTGGTACTAAATCAAATGCTGTGCTGTATGTGTAAGTAGATGAAAACTGTTCTACTTTCTCATCTCTAAAAAAAAAAATCGTATGCCTCACGGATCTTGCTTCAACCTGCTGTATACCACTGCTCAAAGTTTCTATTTTTCTCTGTTTGGTTTCAGAATTTTGTGCATTCTGAGGTCAGATGACAGGATGCAATGTTTTTGCAACTGCTTTTTTAATCTTTCTCTTTAAAAAAAGCTATTCATTTGCTTTTAGATAGTCATGGTATTTATGGCACCTTGATTCGGTGTTCATTTAAAATAAAAAATTAAAACTTTTGACACCTTGAGCCAGAGCTCTGGGATTGAGAATATCCTATTCCCCTCTGTCTTTTTCAACCTGTAGAATCTTTTTTACCCAGTTGAATGCTCAACTGTTTTTTTCTATAGGCCAGAGAAGCCTCTGCTGCAATGTTCATTGAAAACTGATGCAAACTGTGCTGAATTTAATCCCATTCTCTTTATACCACTCTCTCCTTTCTTCTTCTTTTCCTCCACAAGACTGTTCCAATTTCCTTCGCATGGTTAATATTTGCCTGAGCAGCAGCAATTTTTACTTTATCATTATCCTATGATCTCCTAATATCCTTTTTAATATCCCCCTAGTGCAAGCTTTATTATCCTTTTTTACTAAAATAAACAACAATCAGAATATTATTATTAAATTTTATAAAGATCATAAATTTATAAATTCTATAAAGAGAATAAGCAGACAAATACAATTGAAATAAAACGTAAATGCCATTATTCAGGCAGATTAGTGCAAAATTCTTGCTGTCATCAGCCTGGTTTTCTCCAAATTACCAATAACCTTCAACCAAGAGCTCAGGTTAGGAATCCTCTCCCTATATACAGATGGTCAAAGATTTTGTAGCTGTTCCTCAAAGCAGAAAGGTTGGAATGGCTTTCTTTGCTCTGCTTGACGTGCATTCAAGTGTATGTTAAACAAAAGCAGTCACTGGGTTTTCTGGAAAATGACAGAAGCTCAATATACACTATGAGCAAAATTCACACTTTTCCATCTATACCCAGTGAGCAGCTTCATGCTGGAATAGAACACTGCCTGCAGAAGGCATATTTAGATCATTTTGTTGTTCTCTTGTGAACCCTGCGTAATAACTGCAGAGGAAAATAGCATATTTACAGAAAATAATGGCATTATATTGATGGTGTCTGCAGAGCTACAAAAGATCTAACAAAGGTTGAATAAGCCATTGAAATGCAATTTTTCTTTCATGTTACCTGTTCAAAATGCAAATTGCACTTGGTTAGTTTTACATTTGTGACACACCTTCTGCCTGAAAATGTAATTTGCTTAAGAGGTAGTTAACTTCTGTGTAAAAAACAGAAATTTAAGTCTCTGAGTGAAATGGATCTGTTTACATGATATATTTACTTCCGAATATGGACTTATTTCTTTATTTTGCACTTGTGCAAGCACTTTAGGTAGTTTTCATCTCTGTTCAAAAATGATTTAAAGAGTCCTTTAATTTTTTTTAATGTATTTTTTTCCAGACATTCATTTTAAGATTAGAAGAACCTCCATAACCTTAATTGCTTAATCAAGACACATTCAAAAAGGAAGATGCCTAGGTTTTCCCACATTCTCTTCTGGTTTTCAAGCAATGACAAAATCCCCAGGTATCCAACTACAACGCAGTGATGACAGGGCACAGCTTGAGTACAGGACCACATCAACAATTTTGGAAGCATGATCTGCAGAAAAACAAGGAAGGTCTGAGTCCCTACCCCAGTCTGTCTGCTTTTAATTTGAGCCAGACAGAGTTTTGCCATTTATCATTGTCAGACCTTGCAGCCCAAATGCATGAGTTCATGCACTTAGACAAAATTACATCTTCAAAAAAGCTCCAGGGACCTGCTGTGGAGTAGTCTGGCCATAGTACATACACGGAGAGGGCAGCAAGCACCGCTACTAAATCAGCTTGCTATTTTGTTTCCTGCTTCTGAATAATGGAAAGCAATCAAGAAAGCACTTCTGGTTTTCTGTGGATGAAAAATGAATCAGGTATCACATCAGAAAAGACATCATCAGCTCCAGCAGGGTCTGCTATCACAAGTTTGTCATCAGCACATCTGGCTGGCAGGTGAGTACAGGAATGATAGTCAAGCACAGGACAACAGTTTTCTACACAGAAACAGCAACTATTTCTAGTTACATCCGTATCTTTTTGTTTCACTGCAGTCTTCTGAGCAAGTATTTGGAAATCTGTTTTTCTCAAAATGGCGCAGAAGAAGCCAATCACTCCTTCAAAGATGAAAAGAAACTGTTCCTCACATTTCTGCATCTACCAGTTATATGAAGGATGGTTTATACATCAACAAATTTCTTCTTTTTTTTTTTTTTCTAATTTTATCAGGTTACAAAGAAATCAGGTTAGGTTTAGCCAAATTTTTCAGCTGCACACTGCCTCATACTAGTATGTCTAGACATTTTTGTTTCCTTTTCTCCTCTGTTCTTACTTCCTTTGAAACAATCCTTTCCACTCCTCTCTCTCTGATAGAAACTTTCTCAGTGTTTCCACTGAATTTTTGCTTGAAGTTTTACATGCTTGGAAGCAGCCTGTGAGCAAAAAAACTGAAAGAGAACAGCTTATTTAGATAGCAAAATGAAAGCTAGAAGAGGGTAGGATTTTTCCTTAGGAAAATTGCAGAATGGCATCTGCTGCAAACGGAGAACGCTGTTTAAACTACTGGACTGTACTGGCAGCAAATCAAACAGTTTCAACTAACCAGTTAAAAATTATTTTCACTTGGATATTTTGAGGGTTCAGTGCTTGGTCTGAGCTTCCAGAATAGTCTTCCAACAGGAGCATGAGGATAACCCACCAGAGTGGTATTAAAATAGTGTTTACTACCACTATAGTAAAAGTATAAGTATATATAGTATACTATAGTATATTATATATAGTATACTATAGTAAAAGGTTCATCCTGGAGAGTTGTAACAACAAGTGACTGGAGGTCCTCTCCAGACCTTTTAGCTCACATTCCCAGTTGCCCAGTTCCTTTTCCTGTGCTCAAATTTCCTCTGATTCTACATGAAAATTCATGCATTGAAACAGGAAGGACAAATAAAAGCCTCCACACTTGAATTTCTCCGTGCAGCCTTAGGCTGGCCTCACGCACCAGCCACCTCAGTCACAAAGTGGAACTGGTGGTACCTCTTCAGGGCAGCGACCCTTTGTTTTCCCTAGGTCTGCTTTCCAAAAAAAAAAAAAAAAGCATGAATTACACTAAACTGCCACAGACAGCAACACAGGTTTTGTAATGCTGTTGTTGCTTCCTCACAAATTCCTGTCTCTTTTTGTGAGGCTCAGAACATCTGTGAGTCAGTTGGTTACAGAAGGTAATTAGCTCTTGATTAACACTGACACCTAATTTTATATAATTTCACATTTTCTAGTTTTCCCAGCTTAGCCTGCTCTGATTCTTTCTGTTATGAATGAACAGCTTTCTCTCACTCTGTGCCCTTCTCAAGGGAAGCATTCTGATGCTCTCCTGCAGCCTGGTTCTCAGACACACCCTGTTGCACTGTTTTGGATACCAGGGTGACTCTTGCTAGGGCTGTATTTCTCCATGTGCACAGACAAACAAAAACACCTTTTCTAACATATTTTCAGTGAAATTCAAATTAAGGCAAGAGCACAACTGTCAAGTGGTCTGAGGACGCAGTAGGGGCTTGGCTGAACATGTGTGAGGCAACTGGTGTTGTACTTATTGGTGACTAACCCAGCATAAAAGACATGAGACATGAGTTCATCTGATGGATGTTTCTTTTTTGTTCCAGATCCACCAGCCCAGCACTTTTCTGGCTTCTTAGATGTTGCACATATATGTGAAGCAGAAAACTCTTGGGAAGTCTGCATCTATGAAAATACACCCTCCCTCAGAAGAAAGAGAAGAAAGAGTGAGAAAGAAAGAAAGAAAGGGGGAGGAAGGGAGGGAGGAAAGAAGGAAGGGAGGGAGGAAAGAAGGAAGGAAGGAAGGAAGGAAGGAAGGAAGGAAGGAAGGAAGGAAGGAAGGACGGACCCTTTTTTCTCTTCAGCATCAACCTCTTCATCCAGCAGCAGTCGAACATGTATTCATATTTTCATTTAAGTTCTGTTGCCTTTGGAATTCTGTAAAGCTCCTAAACAGGTTGCTTTGAAGATGACTGAAGGTCATATATTTTGGTTGATGACTGGAACATGCTGGAAGAATCAAATGTCAAATCAGGCTCTGAAACATAAACTTAGTTTAAATTTTTGCTTTTTACTGAGAACATATGCTTGGGGAGAAGTCCTGAGGCTAAATCACGCCTTATCTTTAGATTTGCATGCTCTTGTATATTCAGACAATTAAACCATAAACTCTCAAGTTAAACGGGAAAATCATCACTATTGGACTAGAATATTAAATACCAATCTTGGTTAGTTGGTACATGAGGATACAGCTCAAGCTTAGTCTTATGAGAGCACACTTACTTCTGCCTATTGTCTCACTGTCTTTGTATGTGCTGTATTTTCCATGGGTCACCATGCCCATCAATTTTCACAGGAGTTACAACTGTTAAGGGGTGGGTGATGATAAGCTGTGTAACTCTGTCACTTCTGATCATACTTTACCCTTCATAACTGCAGCTAATGAATACTGATCTCATGAGTCCTGTCCCTATTCACTGGCTCAAGGTAAACAACCTTTTCCTTTCACACTTTTTGTCAAAACCTTTCTGACATGCTTCACACACAAAGTATTTTGCTGCCCACCTTGAAACAAGGAAGACTTTGCTGCAAAGTTAGAATGACCTTGATTTTTTTTCCTGCTAAGATTACACTCCTTGCAGGTACTGCTTTCCTTTGAATGGTTCGCTCTGACTTCTGAAGTGATTTTACAAGGTCTTCTTGATCTCTTCATCCCAGACTTATTCATTATAAATGTCTACAGCCTGCCTCGGACCTTGTCAGTGCTTGTACTAGTGGCTTTCCCAGCTGCTGCTGCTGCTGCCACTGCAGTTTGCTGTGTATCAGGCAGCTGTTTCCCACCCTCCACACCCCTGGCAATCTTTCTGCAGTAATCTGCTAAATATTGCTGACCCCCAGGTTAGACTGGCTCCAGTTAACGTCAGTAATTTTTTGCTTGGCTCATTGCTGATACTTATTACAGAATAACACAGATTAACTTCAGTGGAAACCTTTGGTCTGGTCACAATGTCATACAGCAAAACCTTCCTAGCTCTGTGTTTTTCCTTTCATACTGATAATCTCTGAGGTTGGACAAATGAGGCGGTGGGCACCCTTTAAAGGTGACACTCTAAAGAGCTGTCTGCAAACATGCACTTCTACAGTCTAAGCAAGATAAATTATCTGCTTATCTAAAGGAAGCTATAAGCTTTCATCCCATCAGTACACCTGAAATAAAAATGTTTGCAGTGGACAAACATCAACTCATTCAGATTTACAGTACCTCTGTGTTAATGACACAGTTAATGTCACAGCTTTCCCGCAAATATTTCACAAAGTCCTTGACACCAGAGCAGACCAATGTCTATGTCTCAGGTCCTTCTCTTCAATGAAGAAATACCCATGTAACCCTGTCCTAAACACTACAGCAAGAGAAATGAGTCAAGATTTCATGGCCATAAGCACCAGCTGCCAAGAGCAAATCACGGTGTGTACAAACTTGCTCCCATTTCAGTGGTACTGACAAGCAAAGCTGAACCTCTCAGGGGTCCTGTTTGTCTGTGTGCTAAGCTGACAAAGACTTTAATGCAACCAACAGTGATGGTCTGTCAACCAGTCTGATTGTTTTCTCCCCAGATTTACTCATGGTTACCTCCAAAAGTAAGTATCTAGACAGGGGAAACATTCCAACTTTTAGATTCACTGACAGCCTGAGTTGTGTTATCCAAAGGACAAGGAATCAAGCTGGGCTGTGCAGTGACTCAAACATTTTCAGATGACTAGCCTTTGGCTGTACTTCAGAGGACACTTGCAGCGTACCTAAGCAAGCACAGCCACCAAAAGAGGCAGTCTTGCCCTTCTCCCCAGTTGTTTGTTTCCACACACCCTCCCTGTGCTAGCACAAGCTTTTCTGTGAATATTCTGCAGTACTGAGCAGACTGAAAAATAAATCTTTTCATTGGTTTTGGCAAGGCTATTTGTCAGCTCCCAGAGTCTCACCTGTCACACGACTACACAAATATTTGTGCTGGCCCAAAGATGAGGCAAGTCTGAGGCCACAGAAACTACAGCCTTCCTAGTAGTAGTAATCTGCACAGACTTTTTAAACCCAGATAATCCACCAGTTGTCCTTTGTCAGCAATGCTGTTTCTCCAAGGGTAGCAGGCCCTGTTCCAAGCCCTGTGCCGCACCATGACACAGCCATGCAATACCGTACCTTTGGTCTTTGCAAAAGAATACTGCCATGAGTAAGTGGTCTGCCAACAGCAAAACAGTGAGAGTCATGGGTCTATGAACAGCTCAAATGACAATTTCTCCACATGTTAAAATGAGGTTTTCTAAGATGCATGTGTTTTCACAGAGTAGCTCGAATTGCTTTTTGTGCAGGCTGGTGTTTTTGTTCTTGAAACTTTACCTGGTAGGAGCCTCTTTTAGGAGAGAACAGAAAAAAAGAAAAAGAAAAGGAACTTTGTAGTTTCATTCCTGAACAGCTATTTCATTCTGGTTTTGTTATGTCTTTTCCAATCCTTGGTGTTTTAGCAGTAAGAGAGAAAACCCAATTACACTTAAGGCTGTGAAATGAAAACAACTGAGAAGGCAAAACAGAGAACAGCAAGTGGTCTAGGAGAGCACACCTGGCTCTGCCCACGGAACACAAGTACTCTGCCACTTTGTTATGCTCATGATGACTGGGCAATTGAGCAGCCAAAACTACCTGAAAATGACAGACTGTGGCTACTGTTAAAAGCAGAAAGTACCTTTCTGTGTGTAATCACTTTATCTTCTCCTGGAGGAGGTGGGATGTCTCTGTGCATGGATGCTTCAGTCACAGCTTGAGTGCCAGCAAAACCAAGGAATGGAAAGGACACAGGGGGACCCTAGCAGGTGGTTCAGACCGGATGACCAACTCCTACATTTTAGGGACCTGACTTGAATTGTGTCTTAATACAAATACAAGATGGTACTGAATGGTACGTGTCTAATGAATTTAACTGCAGCTATTTGTATCCTTACAAGCTTAAGCTGAAATAAGGGGAGGCAATATTGTATTGCTGAGTCTAGTGCTCAGCTGTTTAAATGAACTAACTTGCTGAATAAACTACACAGAGGAGTTTGGTGTGGGGTTTTTTGTTTTGTTCTGGTTTGGTTTTTTTTTAACTTTTTTTTTAAATAATTTTTTCCTCAACTACTAAACCTCTGTAATGTTTGGAGTGAGATCTTGAGAAAAGTGCTCTAGTGCAAGACAGGCTATGGTGTGCTGGTGACCTTCACCTGGCTCCCTGGAGCCTCTGTGAGCCTGTGATCATCCATTCACTTAGCAGATTCACTCTTCATCATGGACAGGGTTCATCCCACTCACCTTTAATCATGAAGGTATCTTACAGAAGCCATTTTTCTTGTCTTCTTCCATATGAAGAAAAAAACCACAGTCTTAAATTAGTTATAAAAACCAGAGTTGTAAATGGAAACAGAGGAGAGTGCAGTTGCAAATACTTAAAGCTCTTTTAATTCAGCAGAGGCTGTTTTGTAGTTATTCATCTCTGAAATTTAGTACTCTGATTACTTTAAAACTTGCAAGTTATGGAATGAAAAATAATTTAGCTTTTTGTTTGTATTATATATTGAGTTCATTAACTGCCATTAAAATAATGCAGGACTTACAGAATTAAGCAGTACAAGTAGGAATTACAGTATTATGTAGATTTCTTGAAAAGCCATGGCTCTTTCCTCACTTCTCTAAGATTATTTTTATTTATATAACCAGATTTTTGACCACCAATATGACTTGTTTGTGCCTCTAGGAAATGAACAGATGCACCTGTCTTTCAAGCAGTAATATTGTTAACAGGTGATGGTTTCCTAGTTCATTTGAGTCTATAATTAATCTCCTCCAAGAGTGCTTTTTTTCTGTTTAGCTCTTCCCAATACAGCTGTCTTCTGTTGTAGCCTTGTGCTTATACAAGTAGTCCAAATGGGTTTCCTTTGTTCTGATTTCCCAAAGGGTGTGTGAAACGCTGACCATTATTCTAAGAATATTCTAAGCTTGTTTTGCAGTGGGCACTGAGCATTGTACTGGAAGGTGTTTACAAGACCTTCAGCCAGATTAAAAGAGGGAAGATTTGCCAATGTTGCACTTTCAGGAAAACCTTCCAGCTAAACATCTGTAGTCATAGCTAACCTTACCATACGTATAGTTTTCTGGGGATCAGACAGAAATTTCAAAATGATTATTTACTTAATATAATAAATATTAATATAAGACTAATATAAACCATAAAATATTACTATATTTTTAAAACATGTTGCTACTTGTTAATAAGGTTTATCATGCTGATTTTCTAATTGGTGTGATTAATGTGCTCAAATTGAAGTGCAATTAACACCAGGAGATTTCATACTGCTCCTTACCTAGATAAAATAATTCATCAGTGTATAAATATATTTTATACCTACAGTTGGGCTTCTAATGGGTAGTAACTTTACCCCACAAAGAATTTTTCCTTTATTCTCAAAGATTAGATACTTTTTGCAAAAATAGCCAGTTCATTCAGTTAATGTATTTAAGGTTTTGGGTGTCTTTTCTATTTATCCACAATCTCAGGAGTGTTTTGTGGTCCTAGTGATACCTTCAGACATCCCAAAGTTTGACTGATTTCTTTATTTCAGCATGCTAAGCTACTGGGCTGGTTTTTGTTTGTTTGTTGGTCTTCTCATTTCTGAACAAAGAAAAAATACCTCGAGTCTTTTTGGAAGTCAGAATGAGCATCTTGCAGTCAGATTGTCTCAGTTCACTTGGGCTCTGTCTCTCTCTGTTGGCGCAGTGTGCCATCAATCTGTGACGCATGAGCAGAATGATGTAATTTTTCTTAATTTCACTTAATTTCTTACGTTATTTATGCCTTTTTGTACAAAGGAAAATATCACATAGGTGAAAGTAAGGGATTTGTTCCAAAATTAAGCAATGCTTCACCAAGTGCTTAAACGAATATTTGTTTGTATTTCTCAGATCACCAGCTCCACTTTTCCCCTACATTTTAAGAGAAAAACTAGATTTGGTGCCACAGAATGAATGTGGAGAAGACCACCTTCAAAGAGGAAAAACACCCTAAAGCTGGGAGGACAGAACAGCAAACACAGCGCCAGTTCCGAGCCCAAGACCATCACCCGCCTTGGCCGGAACTCATACATGTAATGCCCCTTGGAAAGTTATCCGCCGAGTTTCAGCGGCATTTCCCGACGGCTCTCGCCGGGCTTGGCGAGGGACTGGCGGCTGGCAGAGGGGGACAGCGGCGGGGAAGGTGCCCTGGCAGCCACCGAGGTGGCAAAGGCGGGTCTGAGGGCTCCTCTCCCCGCCAGGCACCAGGTGGCGATGCACGGCCAGAGAAATCCAGCGCTGCCGGCAGCTTCACCACGCTTCACCCTGTGTGGGGAGCACCCCTGGGGCCGGCACCGCCCTCCCCTGAGCACCTCTGATGGTTTTAAGTAGGGGACGATGTCGGGTAGTTCCTTACTTAGCGCCTCCTCTCCCCACTGCTCAGTGGGTAAATCTCTACTCACCACTGTGGGAGCTCGCAGG
The DNA here is from genome assembly GCA_013400235.1 of Oriolus oriolus. Lineage (NCBI taxonomy): Eukaryota > Metazoa > Chordata > Aves > Passeriformes > Corvidae > Oriolus > Oriolus oriolus. Next base: position 1,265,808 of record VXBT01004292.1, on the reverse strand, counting down.
TTCTGTTCAGCAAGGCACAAGATTCATTCCTGACATTTGTCTCTTACTTTAATTTCCCGTTTCTTTCCAAAACAAACCCAGAAAAAAATCATTACTAAATATGGCAGTTTTCCCCTCACGCACCCTGCCTGAATCTATGCATTGAGTACGTACAGCTTCCTTGTGAGGGGAAGAGGAGGGGCAGGCACTGAGCTCTTTCCTCTGGTCACCAGTGGTAGGGTATGAGGGAATGGCATGAAGCTGTGTCAGGGGAGGTTGAGGTTGGATATCAGGAAAAGGTTCTTCAGCCAGAAGATGGTTGGGCCCTGGAACAGGCTCCCCAGGGAAGTGGTCAAAGCACCAGCCTGACAGAGCTCAAGAAGTCTTTGGGCTCTCAGGCACACAGTGTGACTCTTGGGACACTCCTGTGCAGGGCCAGGAGTTGGACTCCGTGATCCTTGTGGGTCCCTTCCAACTCAGCTTATTCTTTTACTCTATGTAGTCCTTTGGGCCAGCTGAGATCCTTTGGGCAGCAAGGATACTCATGCCTAAGAACTCCTTCGGATGACTGTTCCATTCAGTCATCTGGAAGTCACTTGCAACAACCAGAGATCTCCAGTACTCTCAGATGAGCTGCTTAGATTCTGTTTGGGGCCACCCTTCCTCCACCATAGGGAGACTTTCAGTCTCTATTCTAAAAGGCTTAATAACCTCAGATCATATTGCCTAAGTTTGGAAGACCTTTAACAAATCAACCCCTTTGAGAAAAAGATGTATGAATTAAAAAATGTTAATGCAAATTCCACCTCTATCTACAATTAAGGATGCAATTAATTTTCTAGAGTCTACCACTGAGGCTTCTGTAGCTGTGTTATTATTTGTGTCCATCCTTTCCATCTACTCACAGCGCAACAACTCTTTGCAATTCAGTTTGAACACTCAAAGCTGCTTCTCAGGAGGGAAGTGAGAACAAATTTTCATAATATTTGAAAGAAAATATTATCTAAGTTAAATTTGGGCCTTTTTTTTCTTGCATTCTGTAAGGCAGCATGGCTCTGCAGTACTTTCATAATCATAAGCTGCCTTCAAAACCACACGATGAGTGAAATTTCAGAGTTACAGGATGGAATATTTTCGTTAGTCATTTCAGTTTTGCTGGATATAGCTCTGCAAAGCAAAATTCACAAAAGATGCACAATTTCTAAAGCTGCCCTGAGAAGGTTCAATATTGAGCACAGCTCTGCAAAAATGTTACCTACCCTTAGTAAACAGCTGATTGAAAGGGCACCTACAACTTTTACTGACCTCTCCTGGCCTCTCACTCCCTGCAATGAATACTTTCTACTGACAAAGAAGAAGGAGAGAAATGAGAAGGGATGAACTGCTCAAACAAAGTCAGAGAGAATTTCAGGGCACTCAGACATTGTAACAATAAAAATGTAGGTAGGTTTATTTTGGCAGGAAGAAGCTGTGACTAATCATGCACAAAGGAAGCCTCTATAGAGTGGGAGTTTGAGGTGAAGGTGGGGAAAGAAAAGGATGACACCAGGAAAAAGAACATTAACATGACACAGAATTCATATTTTCAGTGTCTGTCTGGGTTTCCCTTCATGATGCCTCAGTGTCAGTAGTATTCATTAAATCCAGAAGTTGCCATGATGGCAAACTTGTACCTACCTTGAAATCTTACAGAGTTCAAAGAAGAACGAGCAGATGCTCATTAGATGCTGAGAGTTTAGATTCGACTGAAGAGGAGGAGAAGGAGGGAAACAAGCCCATTATCTGCTAAACTTTCTAACAGAGCTGTATTCACAATTCCAGCTCTACCTAAAAGCAAGCCCAAACTGTTCTCTAAGTCAACATCAAAGAAACTAGTGAGAATCCAGGAGTATGCATGAACTCCTCCTGAAGTCTCTCCATGCCTGCACCTGGGACACCAGCAGGTACATGCAGCTCCTGGGCTCTGTAAATGCCATCACGGAGCATGAAAACACAGACCACTGCAACATTTTACCTCCTCAAGTTGTGACCCCCTGTGCAGATCTTCAAATTAACCAGTTTTTTACTTAAAAGTAGAAATTTGCTTGCCAAACGCAGCATAGTCTTATATGCTCTGCAGAGGGTGAAATTCTCAAGTTTATTTTACCTTAGATAAATGAGTTTCATGTACCTAAACAAAAGCAGGAGTCACCACAAAAAGTTCAAACCTGTCTGTTGGTGGTTTGCTTTCACTTTTTTTTTCTTTTTTTTCTTTTTTTTTTTTTTACCGTCAATTGAACAAGCTGTCATTCTTTTAAGAGCAACTGGGCTTAAAACCAAGACCCAGCTATATCTTGGCCTGGTGATACTGTGGTATCAAAGTGGCTGGCCTCGTGCATGAGCAGATAAAGGCAATTTGTCTCTAGATCACCTGTGTAGACCACTAGGTAGATGTTTCCAGGGCCTGGAAATCCCAGAAGAGGTGAAGAGAGTTTATTCTGTGAGCCTCATCTGCATCTGACGAACACCCATATCACAACCCATTCTTGGTGCAACCTGAGAACCAACCTCTGATTTTCAGCATTCCCATGACTGAAATGTAACAGAAATGGCCAGAGCAGGCCTGAGCAGAGAGGAAAAAAAAAAGAAAAAAGTTCACAAATGTTAAAAAACTGTTGGGAATTAGCTGAATGCTGCATTTTAAAAAACAAACTAGACCTGACCTTCTAAGAACTCTCTGGAGGGATTTCAGCTCAAAGAAGCAGCTTGAAAAGATAATAAGTAAAAGTGTCTCAGGAGAGAGAATAAAATATTTAGTCTTTTCAGAGCAACGGGAAACCATCAACCAGGTAACTGTTGCAAAGATAAAACTGGATAATGTGTGCTGAACATCACAGAAGGACACACCACTGAAATGAGGGACTGTTTATAAAGAACAGAAAAGGAGGGGACACCCATCCCCTGCAGATTATTGATTAGTTTCTCGGCAATGTCATTTCTGCATTGACAGTTTAGAAGCATAAGCCCAGCTCAGCTAGGAAAGCATACACACGTGAGACCATGCAGTTAAGCCAGGACTAGGTGTTCAAGTCCCTCCCTAGATTATACCTGGCTCATTAGATTTTCTGATGGAAGGCTGTTTCTTCATTTGTGCCTAGAACCAAAATGAAAACTACCAGAAGATGAAGATAACAAATATGTCTTGAGCTACGAAATAACAAATATGTGAAAGATGTTCTTGAAGGTCAAATCAGTCTGAAGAAGGCTTGCTAGCTGGCTTATGAACATTCTAGTCTGAAAAACAAAAGTATATATTCAATCATCATCATCTGAAGAATGAGAATATCCAGCAGTTTTACAGCATGGAGTCAGTAAAATTCTTATCCTTAAGACTATGATTTTACCTTGGAATTTCCAAACGATATGAATGTCCCCCAAATTATTCATAGTTCGGTCCTACTGCATTTGCAGGACTTTTCTTGACATCAACAGAGATAAGTACTGTTATATCTCTGAGTCTTATTGTGTAGTGTAAATTCAGCTTGGCTCTGTAGCCGAATTCTTAACACACACAAAAGAAGTTCAGAGACAAATGAATGTACCCTGAGGCTTACAGACATATTCCTCAGCTGCGGAAAAAAAAAAAAAAAGAAAGAAAAAAGAAACTAAAACTGCAGTTCTCATATCTTTGCAATTTTCAACAGAAAATTTGAATGGGGATCATCCATCCCTGCTGGGCAGTTTCTGAGAAAGGATCTGTTTAATTGTGTGGCTGTTACACTCCATATTGCATGCGTCTAAATTAAAGTAGGAAAGCCTGTAAGTTATAGTCCAAGCCAACTATTAGTCTAATCAGTGTATCGTGCTTATTGTAACTCAGTAATGAGTTGCTGGAAAGATTTCTCTAAGCTGTATGGAATGACCTGGAAAAGATCCAGTCACTTTACACATCTGAGAATGTCACCAGGAAGAGAGGAATTAGATGTACAATGCTGCTGTAAGAAAACGTCCATACCATTTCCAATGGTTTTTTATCACCCTTACAGTACACAAAGGTGAATAATTTGCAGTGACAATACAGAGACTGTGAGTAGTAACATTTACCTCAGGAGTGTTTTTGTCAGATACCTGCAGCCTAGCTACAGGAAGGAAAACCCAAATTAAACCATTCTTTGGAATTACCTTATAAATCAAAGTCAACCCTGCTAGGCATGAGTTGGAACTATTCAGAGTCAATACTGCTGTGTCATGTTTGGAGGTGACTGGTTTGTTTTATAAATCTCTCTGCAAATAAAAAGCTATGCCTGATATGTCTAAGACTGTGTAAACATTCCCCATTTGTGGCATCCAATTCTGTTTCAAGCTAAATAATTTAAAATGCTGTCTGCAGAAACCTTACAACAAGTAGTGAAGAATGTAAGTCTGACATTTCACTTTGCTCCAGTTACTGTGAGATTTTGATTTCTTGAATACTCTTCTGGGTCCCTGGGTACCGAGTTAATGAATTCAAGGTTCAGAACCCGACCACACTCTGCTCCAGCCTCTAGAGTAACAACATCCTGTAGGAGGTGGACACAGGGCTCCTAAAAATGCCAGTGTTCCCATGAGAGAGCTGGGATGGAGGAGCTGGAAGCTTTGGGCTGCTCTGAAGCAATTTGTACAGCAGGGATGCCCATGGGACAAACACACCAGGGACTCCCTTTCTGCTTCACAGACCTTGTAGCCAGCAACAGGAATATTACAGCTCTGAGTAAAATATTTACTCACCTCTGGAGCAGCTGCTGAGTAAAATATTTTGCTTCAAATATATTGCATTCAGGTGCTTCTGGAATAAAATTTTCTTTGATTTCTGGTTCACAGCCTTCTGCTTGAAATAGAAGAAATCAAATTAAAAGAATCAAATAATGTCTCATAAACAGTGGCTCCTGGCTGTTCAGTGATCTCCATGTGGTACTGTTGTCTAGAATAAAAGTTTATTTGAGGACAGTTCCCCTTGCTTTTCTGCTGGTGGATAAAACAATAACAAGGATTCTGGGTATAGCTGTACTGCAGCTTGCTTTAGTTCCAAAACAGCATGAAGTAACTGCAGCCTTAACATCTGCACAAGAGCGAACCATACACAATTGTGCCAAAATCAATCAATGCAAGAATCTTTAAAACAATATCTGAAGTGGGAGTAGAAAGAACTCCAGCTCTGATCCATCACTGTTTTCACTCAAATAATGTATTAATTTAAAAAGCATCACCTGAAGCAATCTTCAGCAAAGCAAAGAAGGAGGAAGAGGATGAATTTGGTCAATGGGTTTTCCCTTAAAAAGAGGCCAGTTTGGTAAACCTCTACAGGGATCACCGACAGGCACGCTGCTGCTGTCCTTGCTCTTTCTGAACTGTGCCCTATCCCGGAAGAATTTCAGCTTCCTGCTCAGTTGCACCTCAATGAAAATTGGAACCATGGTCACAAAAGTGACTGTGGAATTGCATTCCTTCCTGTGTTTCCTCAGCAGCAGATGCAAACCTGCTGGTGGGCATCCCTTCCATCTGAGTGATGGCTAAGACAAACATTATTCTGCTGTTTAAAACACAGGTTCTGAGAATGAAGTCAAGCAGGCAGCTGGAGCAGAGTTCTTCCCTCTCCCACCATCCCTGGCACCTGTGATTTACTGGTTTTGCTCTCTGAGCAGCTAAGTGAGCTAAGTGGAAATACTTTACCAAAGACTGGCAAAGTTTCAGAGAGGAAACAGTGAGGCAGTGTGATGTTCATTTGCTGTCCTCTTGGGCACTTTCCAGCAGCTCTGCAAAACTACTCTCACCAGCAGACAGAATTTGGCCAGTGGCAAGACCACAGCACCAGTGCCTCAAACGAACTGGAAAAGACCCCACTCCCAGGGGTATGCCCGGTGTTTTCCAGAGGTACTTAAGATATAAGATATCAGTAGGGCTCTTAACTAAAGGCTAGCTTTGCTTAGTTCAGGGTGTAGAACAAAAATTCATCAGAAAATACTCCAGAGGTCCTGGGAAGTTGGATTGCAGCCACTTAAACAATTTCTAGGATGGTGTCAGTCAGTGCAGACAGCAGAGACATCGCAATTATGCACTGAGCCTAAGCAGAGGTTAAGACTGGGCTGCCTCTGAAATCACAAAACCAAATTAAAAACAAAACCCGTGACATATGCAGAATGACAGCTCTTCTTCCGCATCCAGTGGATACTACTGCCCCACCTCCTCTTTAACTGAAAACTGAAAGCATAAGAAAGAATCCCTAAAAACCCAGGCCTCAAAGTCTCAAAGTTTAGGCTGACTAAACAGGTGGGGTGAGTGGCACTGGGAAATCACCTTTCTCATGAAATGGCTGAGACTGCCCCAATACACACCGTGGTGCTCAATCTCTCCTTACCACATGGGAACTCTTGCAGCCTAAGAAAGCATAGCACACTCTTCCTGTAGCCAACAAGAGAAGAGGCTCCTACTGCTGGTACTCAGCAAACAGCCTTCCTGACGAGCACCTGACTGCCTGACCACAGTCTGTTCTCTACAGAAATTTTCAACAGTGCAGTGCCCAAAAGCAGACACAAGTGACCAGAGAAGGTCTGTGGTGAACACCATCCGTAATTGCTCAGAGATACCGGAGCCAGTAAAGCTCCTGGGATGTAACACCCTTGAAGCCAAGAGGTGTCTGCACCCCTAAACAAGAAGCTGATTCCGGCAGGAACATCACCCAGTGCCTTTGGTGATGATTTCCTCCATATTTCCATGGCAATTTGGAGATGTTATTCTGAGTAGAGACACAACAAAGGACTAAATGAAATATTAATCTCCAATTGCTTTAGAAAATTAGCTCCACGGGCATCTTTGGCATGATTTACTAGAACCATTAGAACTCTAGAAAACATTCGTTAAATTATACAAATCAGAGCTAAGAAGAGAAGTTGCAAATGCATTTTTGCTCAGCCTTGCCTCCCTGTTGACACAGATGTCTGTGGACTGTGATTCATCAATACTGTTTTGAGGCTGGATTTACTTTTAAGCTCAGAAGCACACTTACATGAAATGAACAACTTTGCAATGCATTTGCTCCAGATTTTCCAAGAAAAATTAATCCTGGCAGTTCAAGTTACCCTGGCTGTTGGATAGCCTACAAAATGTTTTTCTCAAAAGCCTCTTCACAGCTGAGAGTGGTCTTTGGGCTTGTTTACTTCATTACAAAAGGCAGAGAGGGACTGGTAACATCACTCTCATATTAAAATGTTTCCAAAGAAAGAGTTAATATAATTTAAAGAAAATGAATCAAAGAAGACATTGCTTTCATTGTTAATCCCTAAGCAGTAGCTAAAAGGCTGGAATAAACAGAAAGACATAAATATTCTGCCTGTGTTCCAACTTGCTTGCTAAATGCTTACTTACTGACATTGTGGGATACAAAAGGGGTTTTAGGGTGGGGTATTTTTTTCTCCCATTTCATTATTCCTATTAATAGTTTAATTGAACATCTGGCTCCAATATAATTATAAAGATCTTTGTTAAGACATTTACTATTTGTAATACTTTGGTGTAACTTAATTGGTTAAATTCACTAGAAAATGTGTGTANGAGAGGAGAGGAGAGGAGAGGAGAGGAGAGGAGAGGAGAGGAGATTGGACCAGTGACTCGCTGCAATGGGTGAAGTGAAAAATCACCAGACACGTAATTTCTAGGGAAAATTAAGGAACCTTAATATGACACTGTTCTTGTGAACTAAGTCAAATACTGCAGATAAAGAAAATTATGAGTTTGAGAACGAAAGCTCTTGGTTGGGGAAAAAAGATAAGAAATTCAGTTTTCAATAGAATGAATAACACTGTAAACTGCAGCAGGCTTGTCACCATGAAAGAAGCAGCAAGTGTGTTTAATTAAAAATGCTGCTTTTTCATGTAAGAACGTGCAGTCTGGGCTGTGTCAACATGCTGCCTGCCTAATCTGAGTATAAAAAGAGCTGGTAGCAGCGAGATAAAGTGCAAGCCAAGGCAATGGTTTGGTTTTTCGGGTTTTTTTCTTTTTTATTGTCACTCTACCTCGTGGATTTTTTTTTTTAATTCTCAGGCATGAAGCAGCCTCACGCTCTTTCTCAGATCCATATTAAATTGGATCATTCAGTTAGGAACTGTAAAACACCAGAAGATGGATCTAGATGACAAAGGGAGCAAAGACATGCCTCTTGAATATTGAGATATGTTGGACCCAAGAAGTTTTGGAGTGCTCTTGGCCCAAAGACCTGTGAACTTTTCCCAATTTATTGCAAACTGAGTATCTGAAGAATGCAAAGGAGGGTTGTGGAGGGGACATGAAAACTCGGTAAAGTGCTTACATGCAGCAGGTACACTGAATACACGGAATGTTTTCCTGATGTGCAGAGGAAGTAAATTTCTGTGTCATATCCAAGACTCTTACTAACCTTTAAAACCATTTGAAGGAAAACAGAACACGACCTGAAGGTCTTTGCAAATGTTGGAATGGGCTCTGATGAGTTTTGGCTCAGAGTAAGAGGATTCTCACTGTACAGGGTATACCCAAACATGGAATCAGTCAGACTAGGGGAAAAAAAAAACAAAGGAGGATTAAATTCCAGAACCTAATCACACACCTCCAGCATATTGTGACAAACCTTCTTATCATTTGGGAATTATCCAAGAAACCTGAAGAGCATAAAAATCAGTCAAGCTCTACTTGTTAAGCACCTTTTTAATTTCTCTAGTCAGTACATTTGCATGCCAATGATGCTACAAACCGTTTTCGAGTCAGAGTTACTGTTAGGAAATAAAGATTTCGATTGTTTGCAAATTATAGCATCCATGTCCTGCAGATTTCAGATTATACTTTTAGTACTATGATCTAGCTTCTTTCCTGCATGTACCAGCTTGTTAGGAATAAAAAAACTAAAGTGAAAAATCGTATTAATACAAGCATGAGAGACTTCAATTCTCAAACGCAATTACAGCAACTCAAAGCTGAAGAGCTGGAGCAGAACAAATTAAATGGTGTAAGTACCAATACTTTTTCACCTTTTAAACAAAAAAAAAAAAAAAAAAAAAAAGAGAAGAGTTGAGGGAAGAAGTTTTGAAACCCCTGCTCAGTCTCCAGTGAGCCACAGTCTGATTAGTTTGTATTTGTTGATGTATGACATGACCTCGACTCAGGACCAGCCCAATGTCATCTGAGACCAAAGACTTCCAGTGGCACCAGAATCAATAGGCAGTGCAAAGCCATGTAAAAATTAATGTTACAAGTTCTTAAACCTAATAATAAAAAAGTAATCTTTCTGGTGACCAAAATACAGAGAAAACTCCTAAAATGCATATATTTTCAACTGCAAAAATATCCTTAATATAAAACAAACAGAATCCTTTTTCTTTTCTCCCAACAAATTAAGGCAGCTATTGCTGACCCTACAATGGCCCTGATTTTTTTCCCTGCCAATATTTTCTTCCTGACAACTTCTATCAAAGAACTACTGAAGAAAACAATGTGGGCATACAAAAAAGTGACAGAACCAAGTGTCTAGCTGACAAAGAGTTTAATTTCCTTTCAGCTCCTAAACAGAAAGCAGTGAACTTTCTCCAGCAGATTTAGTTTTAAACAAATAAACAAACAAACATACATCTATTGTTTGACTGTCAAGCAACAGTGTTCATTTATATCCATTTTCAGGAGAAGCAAGAAATCATCTGATGCCTTTAAGATTCATGTGAGTAGGGTAAAAACTTATACCTGGGAAAACCACACAGGAAAAATATTTCATACATTACTTTTGGCATGCAAATTTAGTGAATTTTCCCATCCAAAAATTCAAAAAGAAAAAGGAATGTGACATAAGGACATTAAGTTAACATCAGTCTCAAGCAAAATTATGGGGAAATTAATACAAGATTCAACTGATAGCCAGGGAAGGATGTAATTCGTGCCATCAACAGAGTTTTATGGAAAACATCCTTAAGGATCTATGGTTTGTTTAATGGAGAAAACTACAGGTCTGTAGTGTAGTGTAGTACAGTACACACAGACCTTGCTGAAGTGCTCAGTTAATCTTTGCAGCGTGTTCTGATAAAAACTAGCTCAAATAAATGGATTTGAATTGACAGACGGGCAGACACAAATTTATTAAACAACCATAATTGAAATCACATTTTCTAAAAGTTTTTTTTTGCATTGAAGTAAACTAGATCTGATACAACTCAATAGTTTTCATTAGTGATCCAGAAATACTTTTAAAACTTTGATGATCAGATTTTCAGATGACAAAGATGAGTAGAATAAAAATATTAAGACAGACAAGCAGTCATAGAAAATGACAGAGAGGGATGAAATTCTCATTTTAACTGGTTTCAGTGCAAAGCACTGTATTTAAACACACAGATTATAGAAGAAGCTAGAAGATGACAATATCCATCCTGGAGCAGCAACTCAAGAAAGACTCTACCACAATATCCAGAAATCCCAACCTGAAGTCTCCGTCTCATGGTATAATAGAAAAACAGGTCCTGCAGCAGACTTCAAGGGCCTGAACACCTTATTATGTACAGCTCCAGTGCTTCATTAGCACAGAATAAAAAGCAGCATCCCTTACCCCCAGAAATTAAATAGCACAGATGCAAGAGATGCAAATTTACTGGCAAGCTGAAACAAGCATTCACATATTCCTGTAGCGTTCACATGGATCTGCTACAGATGCCAATTAAAACAGCAAAACAGGTAACAAATCAAATGTCACATGGGGAAAAGGGTAAGCATGACAGGGCAAACGCTGCTGCGTTTCTCAAGGTGAGTAAGAAAAGAGAAACTGTGCAGACACAAAGGTCCCTGAAACAAAGCCCAGCGCTGGAGCCAGCCAAGGCTGTGTGATTTATGGCATTAAGGATCCTGGCTTCTGGGAAGGTCTGGCATCTTGTGCATAAGTAGCAATAGCCAGCTGGACAAGGATCAACTCTGACAGCAACAGCAGCACGTCTTACAGATGGAAATGATGAATGCTGAGAGGAGGTTTGTGGATTAAATGTGCTTTTATATTAACCTGCACTGCACAGTTTTTATTACTGCACCTCCAACCCCTTGGCTAATCCCTCCTTGGCAAGGTTTCCCTGCTTTGTTCTCCAGGGGAAGGTGCAGGAGCTAGACCTGATCCCTAACTAAACAGCATCTTAGCAAAAGTACAGTGAGAGTCTAAAGGGTCAGCTTTTAGCCACTGGCTCCAGTCCTGGCCCTGGCAATAAGTCAGAGCAATCCAGGCTTGGTGGCAACCAATTAGGACCACCAAGGGACCACTGACCAGCAGAGATTTGACATCTCTGTGAGATGCTTTCCCATCCCACTCTTAGTCATCCTCCTAACACGCCTTGTCCTTGTTGTCCTACACCAGTAGGGGTATGCTGGCAGTGCTCCAAAGGCCACCTTGATGAATTATCAAGAACAAACAGAGGAATCAGGCATGAATACATTTTGCTTTTTCAGGAATCCTGCCTGAGAGGTGGAAGGCAGCAATTGCTTCTTTCCTCTTCCACAGACGCACTTCACCGTGAAGATTTGCCTGCAGCACAGGAAAAGATTGGGAAAGCTGCTGTCTCTGGAACACCTAGCAGAATTTTGATTACACAAACTCAATTTTTGGTTAGCAATTCTTTGCTAATGCAACAATTCTTACTGTCACGCCACACATACCAGTGGGAGTTTGTAGCCTCTATATACAAGCTGGAGAACAGGAAAAAATACTCTTGCCACCTTATTTTACTGAAAAAGCCACCAAAAGATAAGAGGCCAGCAAAATCTTTACCTTGGAAAGCAAGAATATTTGCAAATTCTTGTTTAATATCTATACTCTTCTGTTTCACAAAGAGCCAAGCTGTTATCTACTTCAGGCACACAGAATACGTTCTGAGAACAGTAGAAGAAAGCTGCTATATTGTAAATAGGGTGCCACAAAATGCCTCCCAAACACCTAGCTCTAGCCTCCACTGGTGTCAGTGAGCTCAGCAGGGCAGCACTGTGTCCGGTTTGTCTTGAATAATGTTTGAAGGTGCCTTTTGCAATCTCCCCTCCTTGTCTGTGACAGCCACTTGTGTCTGTGAAGCACAGTGTTGTCCACGCTCATTTCTGGGCCCAGACACAGGATGTGCAAAGACACTGTCTTCCTGGAGAGAGCTGAACCCTGAGCTCTTTGCTTCCAGATCTCTGCATGAGAACATCTCATCCCTTCTCCACAAACATGATTGCATATGATTCAGTGAGAGCCCCATATGTGACAGGTTAAGGACAGCGACCAGTGATGGAGACACCAGTCACTTGTATCGCATAATACCTGAACTTCTAAGCAGGTGACAGATCAGAGGATATTGGTACTGATGTCTGATTTTCCCCCTCCACTGGCATTAATAAGGTTTACCAACACCAGCCCAAAGCCAAACCCAGGCCTATGCCAGAACTGAAATACCAAGTGGGTTTGAGGCCATAAATGTTGCATGAACGTATTTTTCTCAGTCTGAAGTACGAGAAGCCTTAACCAGGCAACAACTACTCAGGATGCCTAAAGAGGCCAAACCTGGAAACAGAGACTAGACAGGGGTAAGGGAATAAAGGTGGATATTTTTTTGAAAGGCCTTCAGAGGTACACCCTGGGCAGGCCAAAGGCTACACCCAGGATGGATGACAAGTCACGAGTTCTTCACACTTTTATACGTTTGGTCCATTTGCATATCAGCATAAATTCACCAATTAAACTTTAGCTAATGATGTAACTGCCCCTCAGCTTGCCCCCCTTCTCAAGATGCTGGTTTACAATTTTGGGCCTAGGACAGTCTGGGTGTCCTTGAAGAGCAAGCCTGGAGAGGCTTTGTTATGTCTATCTTAGCATGAGAGAGCAGCAGCTAACAGGCTGCAAGGCAGCTCAGAGTTACACACTGGGAATACAGAATTTGCAAAATGTAAAAGCTAAACCTAAGGCATCACTCAGAGTGCCAGTGTCTGCTGCGGGCAGAGAGCAGGAATGCTTGTCATCAGGCAGGTGACCAGCACCTCCAAGGGAGGCATCACCAAGCTCTGCAACACCTCCCTTTCCTCGGAGACACACTGAGCATCCAGCTTCCCAGAAGACACAAAACCATGAGTTGCTGAAGAAAAGCTCTGCAGCTTTTTTTACACTTGACATTTAATATATTACATAAAATCCACTGAGCTTCAATAAACGAAACCAGGTGATCATGAACTTTTTGAACATTTCCCTTTACTGTGCACACAGACTGGTACAACGTATTCCTTCCTTTTCCAAGTGTTACAATGCAACAGCATGTGGTAATGCAGCTTCACCTTCAAGTGCTGTGGAAAGTAAACATCTGCCATTACCTGATCCCTGCTAACAGTGTAGCATCTGGCTCTTCAAAAAACCTCTCTGAAATAAACAAAAGCAAGAAGCAAATTTAGGTATCACTCACAAGTACAATAACCCAAAAGAGCAATCGGAAAGTATTTGGGGCACCAAACGTGTATTCATGACTGTACAGCACCTAGCACGAGAGAATTTTGAAGCTTGATTAGGCTGAAACCCATATACACTGCTACCCAACAATTATGAACATTATTAACACTAGGAATTAAAACACAAGCTGACCACGTTGCTATGGAAATACAAGACTATGGCAAATACGCCCTCCTGAACAGCAGCCAATAATTAGGAATGGCATAAAGGAAATGAGCCTAAAATTAATTACTAAAATAAAGAGGATTTCTTTGAAAACAGAAGGAAGTAAGCCTTGCTTGGTCAGGCATCAGGAAATACAGGTGCATTATTATTTACACTGATCTTTACCTCCAATAATAACATTTCTAATAGCATAGTTACGAAAAGGATGGGAAGAAGAAAAATGAAGCAAACAAACAAAAGGTAGAAAAATACAGTTATTAATCTAAAATCTTTTAAAAACACAAGCTTTCTGTCTTATAAGAAACAATGTTGCCTCCTTTTCTGGTTGGAAAATGAAAGCTCCACTACAATATATCAAGATAAACAATTTAAGTGCCAAAAGGCAACAAAAGTGCTATTCTTCACTGGAAATTGATACACCAGCCAGTGCAGGGATGCATCTAGAAGAGAAAGATCCTCTTTGGACTTCCTTTCATCACCACATTTCCATCTGGTAACTTCAAATCAAAGCATGTATCCCCCATGCCTGAGTCTGCATTTCTCTTACACCTCAGGGAGGGTGGCCCCTTCTCCCAGGTCCTGAATCTTTCCAAACTTTGTGTCCGATTCCAGCCTATGGAGACAGTTGAGTTGGTAACTGAGAGTTGTCAGAGTACCTCTATGGATCAGAGAAGGAGCAATTTAGAGGTTTGCTTTCATCTGTTGACAGAAAACTTCATCCACAATTTCTCACAGGATTGCCTTCCCTGAGGTTTTGCTGTGCTCATACCTAAGAGATCTCTGCTGGTTTGTGTTTGTGCTATTCTATTCTCAGAGCTTCTGGAAATTTCCTCACATGTACTGGGAGCCATTGCCCAGCAGAGGTGATTAATTTTTCACACATAAAACGTTCTGGTGATTCTAAAGGCATTTATTCTTTTGGGCTCATATGTTCTTGTGCTCATTTTCCCTCAAAATTGTGGCTGAGAATATAATTCTGTCATCCTTCTGGTGGAAAAATGTGACATATAGGGACAAGGACATAACTCTGTTATCTAAATCCTAGGCAGTACACTGCCTTTTGAAATACTGATATATCACAGCTTGAAGACATGCTTCTGAGCTGGATTCCCACTTCAGCATGAGGAAACAGGGAAGACATCCCCCCACCTTGAAACACACATTTTGGGCACAGGTACCCCCAACTCGAGCAGTGGATTCAAAAGCTCTACTCTTGTGGATTGCCCTGGTCAGCACGAGATGACACAGAACACATGCAGAGCAGAGGAGCAGGCTGGTCATACAGAGATTTAAAGGGTAGGGAGCAGGAAAATACACACATAAACAGTATCTATACACCAACTTCCCATCTTGCCCTGGGTAGAAGACTGGTGCACACAGCCAGGAGCTGTGCAAGCCCCCATGTGAGAAGCTTGATTTTAAGAACAGCTGCCTAATGAATTATATACATCTCTATTCACATTCCAGTAACAATTTGTACTTTTCTTTCCCCACAGACAGTACACAGAAATACATTAATAATAATTTAAACGCCAGAGGTTATGGAATTTTTTCAGTAGAATAAAGTCTTATGTAGCACAAGTAAAACAGATTTTATGAACAGAAAACATTTCCACAACAGGTAGGGGAAAGAAATGGATTATTAAAAGTGACTTGTCGTTTTTCATTTAAAGACACCACCATCAACAAAATCAGTTCTTTGCCTTGATGCGAGTTCCCTTAGAGGCAGACTCCATCACTTCACGTTGGGCTTGGAGTCGTGTCTGAAGCACCAAGAGAAGACTGAAGAGTCACCTGGAGTAAAATAAACAAATTGCAGTATGAAGCCTGTGGGTATCCGAATGCTGCTGGCTCCTTTGAAAAATGTTACGCTATATTAGCAGACTGGCAGGCAGGTCTGCTTCTCATCTCATTGCTCTGAACTAAGTATTTAAGGGTCATTGACTAGAAATATTTTTCACCCAGGACCAAATAAGGAAGTACCCATTGGTGGTGATTACTGAGCACAGAACAAGGTATCATTCTTGTGTCCACAGAAAAACTCAAGCACTTCCAAAAAAACTGAAGCTGAGCATCATGAACAAACTGCTGATAAATGACTGAATCTTAATTAGAAAAAGAAAAAAGCCAACAGCGAAATATATGTTTTTAAAAAGAAAAGAAAGGAAAAGAATGATGACTGGTGCTACTATTCCACATATTTCAATTGATTATGATCTCTCTTGTAAAAAAACAACACTAGAGAAAAACAGATCCAGAAAGAAAAAATACCAGCAACCAAGACAGAACATCACATCAGCTAATGAGGCAAGCAGGAGCACCATGCCAGTGCTTTGAGCAGCAGGCTGTACTCCACAGAGCTTTTGTCTGGAAAGCTGATTTACCATTTATACTTTATAGGCAGTGTTCCAATAGATGGTCTAATCACATCATTCTTTTTTTCTAATATTTTCAGGAAACCACACAGGTTGGAAATGTAATACAGTGTCTGGTAGCTCGTGAAAGGGCTGTAAACGTGAGCAGAAAGGATAAAAGACATTTGTTTCCATCTTTTCTAAACTGAATTCCAGCCCAGGCATTGTTGAGGATTGGATACAATACTAAGAAATCTGTGTTGCATTGACAAGGCAATAACCAGAATTGAGTTCTTATACTGAACTGGAACCCAGTTTGGACCTGAGATATCAAATGCTCTATCAGCAAATTTTCTATTGTGAAGCATTAAAAGGCAAATTTTTATTACAACTCTCCAGCCCTCTGCACCTGCTCTAGATAGAAACAAACTTGTTCACTGAAACTGGAAATAGAGATAAAAATGTATAAAGGGGGAGGAGAACAACAGTGCACCCATAAACAGCATCTGTCTTCAGAAGGGAGACATAAAAAGCTGGGGAAGAAATAAAGAGTTTTATGGAGGCAACGAGAAAACAAAGATAATTAAAAACAAAACTAAAACTCTTCAACATTATGATGCCCATATAATAGCTTCCCTACAGGAAAATAAAGGAACTGCATCTGAATATACATGTGTAGGGGATGAAAGTTCTCTTGGCACCAAAAATAAGTGACAGATCTTGTTTGTTTGTTTGGGGTTTTTTAAATTCAGATGAGCACCAAAGAGACTTGACCTCAGCTCCTGTAATGCTAGAAACATTCTGGTGCCATCAGTCTCCGGTCACTAAAGGACACCCAGCAGAGGCAGGATCACTGTCACCTTGCTGCTCCAGCAGCTTCTCTCTGCCTGTGCTCCCCAGTCTCCAAGTAAGATGGTGTGCTTGCTTCTGTAGCGAGGGAAACACTTGCCCTGTCTATCTGTTCAGCTAAGACAGTAGATGTAGCAATTAATTTCAGTTGTATTAATCCTTTCCTACAAGTGCTAGTAACTGGAAACATTGCCTGGCCCATGCAGCAGTGTTCTGGTCACCCTGCACTTCTCCAGCTCTCTCACCACCCGAGCTCCAGTACTCATTACCCACCTCAAAACATCTCCTCCAGCCATGTAACTGTACGTGGTGCAGACATCAAGCTGTTTGGAGAGCTGAAATGCAATTAACTATCAACAGTTGCACCTTTCTTCCCGCCTATTAGGAACATTCTCCAGTCTCCAGTTCTCACGTGTTTTTAGCTGCAGTTAAAAAACACTTTTCAGGAATAATACCACATGATAACCAAAGTTCTGGCAGATGGAATCTGTCCCCTGGTCTTGTAGGCAGTGATGGACAGAACTGTACCTGTTCCTCCACCTCTCCAGAAACAATTCCAGTTGGAGAAATGCAGGCAACCTCACCCAACACCCTGCCACCTCCTAGTGAAAGACAGAAAGGCAGCTGAAAGCACAGACTGCACATACAACTGCTGCTGCAGGGATAGCAAAGATCCCATTTCAAGGCTAATCTAAAAACCTTACCGTGCTGTGCATGGAAGTCTGCCAGGCTTTAAGAGCAGGAGGTGACTGCGTGCCAAAGGCCCATTTCAGAGCTCGTATATGCCAGGGTGTAAAGATTGCTTCCTCTTCTTTTACACTCTGTTATTGTTAATAATGCAGCTAAGTTTAAAATACTGTGCACACAAGGTCTCTGGTGGGAAGCAAAGCCCTCGCAGATGAAACAGCTTAAGCCAAGAGCTTCCTTTCCTGCAAGCCCTGTCTGAACCACCAGCTGTGTCTGCCAGAGCAAGCCTTGCCCTAATTCCCTCTCCAGACAGTAAGGTCAGGCTGGCAACAAGACAGTTTTCTTGGAACCAGTTCTTTTCAAAAAAGGCAAGCACAAACAGCAGCCCATTAACAGCTGCATGTAAGCAGTAGTGGAGCTTTAAAACCAAGCGTTTCAGCTCTGTCTCCACGTTGCCTATGGCTTCATGCCAGGGCCCACCCCTGCTGCTGCTTCTTCACCTCCCCTTCTTCTCTGAACTCACCGAGCACATATTGTACAGCAGATGTGTGGAGCTGCCTTCCCTCCTACCTTCCAGCCACTGAAGCCCTTAAGTCAAGTCTCTGCTGAAAAAGCTCTCAGAGACTCTGTCACGCCCTTGACCTTTCCTGTTGTGCTCATTTCTGTAACTGTATCACTGAAATGAAATGCTCCAAACCTTCTTTCTGCAGGATCTTTACCAGGCTTCATCTTTGACCCTTTCCTTGCTCTCTCCATGGTAAAACTGATGAACAAATCCCTGGAGGTCCCACCTGCTCCCAGCACCATTGCTACACTGTTCTGTCACCTGGGAAAAAAATACACTGCATATTTCCTCTGAGAAACAAGACTGACTATGATTCTGGTGCACAGCTGAGAAGTATGTAATCCTATTTACCACTTGCAATAAAAGTCTGCAAGACATCAACCAAAAATGTAAGCTTTTGGGTGCTAATTAGAGCAGGCTGGCTGATATTTTACAAAGTTTTCTTCACATTTTTGACCAAACACTTGGCAAAGAATATTAAGTAACAACAACAATCATCATCATCAACCACACAAACAAACAAAACCCCAAGTCCAACAAATAAACACAAAAAAGAACGTTTCAGATTCTTCAGACTCTTAAAGAAGCACTTTTATGAATGAATTCAGCAATGCAAGTCAGGTTACGATATATGTTCCAAACAATTTAAAGTTGATGCAAAAGGCAACAAAAGCTCTTTCCCTCTGCTAAGGGCACCTGTAAAACAGTTTATCTGTTTGAGTCATCTCAGTTTTTCTGATGGCATCAGAGGAGACAACAAGCCTACCTCCTCCAGACAAACCACTAAAGCAGAGGAACACTGAATTTAAGCAGAATGTATCCTTCTCTCTCTGAAGGCTTTGCTTAAGTTTTGCAATATTCTGTCTACATCTGTGTGCACAGAATTGAACATATACCACTCTCCTGGGCTGCTTTTCCTTCTCTTTAAGGAATAACGCAGGGCTGGGGAAGTGTCAGAGTATCGTGCAGCCCCTGTCAGTGTCAGCGTAATTTCATACTGTTTTCTTAGCAACTCCTGCTGAGATTCATAAACTGTTTGCACATAAGGATTGCTAATGAAGTTCGGTCTCATTCTTCAGCCCCCCTCCAGCCCACAGTGCAAAATATAGCTGTACTTTGGATTTAGAACACTGACTAATCACGCAAGATACTTACCATTTATCTGCTGAGAAGGCAGCAGTTTCTACAAGAGGATTCCTGCCTTTTGCCCCTTTGCTCAGCTCTGCATCAAGACAGAAGGACTATGCTGTGGACAGGGAGATAATCAACACTTCTAATCATGGAATTTCAGAATGGGAAAGGTTGGAAGGGAGCATTGGTGGGGTCATGTGGTCCAACCTCCTTGCTCAAGCAGTGTTGCCTGGAGCATATTGCACAGGATTTCATCCAGGTAGTTCTTGAGTATCTCCAGGGATGGAGACTCCACAACCTCCCTGGGCAACCTGTTCCAGTGCCTGGTCACCCACACAGTAAATCAGAGCCTTCAGTCCCAAGGGAAGTATTGGCAGGTTTCAATACCCTACTCCTTAGGAAGACTG
Source organism: Oriolus oriolus (assembly GCA_013400235.1). Taxonomy (NCBI): domain Eukaryota; kingdom Metazoa; phylum Chordata; class Aves; order Passeriformes; family Corvidae; genus Oriolus; species Oriolus oriolus. Next base: position 1,246,197 of record VXBT01004292.1, on the reverse strand, counting down.
CTCACCATTATGGTGTAAAGGATGATTACTTAGTATTTACTGTATGAATCTGGGAGTAAAGATGCACCTTAAAGTGCTGTCTTAACCTAAATTTTAATATCTTGGCACTGAGAAAATTCCCTAAAGTCCAATAAAACTGACAATGGCACAGATCTCTTGGAAAAACTTGGCTATCGAATAGCCTTTCACAGATTAGGTAGTTATCCCTTCCAGGCTGTATTTTACAGTCTCAAAATACTTGGTGTTAATATTCATCCTCTACTAACAATTTCAAAGCATCATGAAAGTCCTGCTATATTTTCACACATTTAACAATTTTCAGGTTTAGGGTCTTTTTTCAAAAGCCTTTGTAGATAAGAAGAGACAGAAAGTTCCAAGACAGGAAATATTTGTCTGTGCATCAAATATTTCTCTGTGCAGCCTTTATGAAGAGCACATCTGGAACAGAGAGAGGAAGAAAAGTCTTGCAGAAAAGCAAACCTCTAATAAATTGGATGCATGTCAGAATCTGTCAGCTGCGTGACTCATTCTGTGGTTGTTTCTACTGTAACAAATTATTGCTTTTCCAGGTTTGAATTGCCTCACTCGCTGTTTTGCTACAGCCCTGCACGAAATAACCCAGCACTGAGCACCCCACTGCAGGAGTGCCACATGCAGTTAATCATTAGCAATATAATTTTGGCAAAGGATGGATAAGGGTGGTAGTGCAATCCAATAAAGCAATATTAAACAAATAAACAATGAGCAGCAGCAGGTGTATTCAAAACAAACGGCAGGCCACAATTGCAGTAGGCTATTTCACACTGAGGCATCAGCTTGAGTCCTGCCTCAGTTTGTCAATGTTACTGCCATCAAGCAGCCACTTATTTTCCTATTTCTAAACATGGTAGTGGCCACAGTTGTTCTGAGAGGGAAGATCCAGATTTTCGAGCATGCAGAGCACACCTATCAGCACCTAAGGGCAGAAAAGAAGGCAGAGTATCACAGTCTCCTTGCTCTCCCTTTCCTCACAATGCATCTTCTCTTCAGGATGTCTGTTATCCTTGCTCAGCTTCACCACCATCCTCTCTGCATCTCTCTGTCCTAGCCTTTGGATGGTTGGTGCAAAACCTAAAAGTCATTCCCTAGAAGTCATGGCAGAATACTGTGAAGTATCAGTGACTGCTGGACTTTCCCCAAACACCTGAAATCGCCTTAAGCCCCAGGGTGGGTAAGAAGAGAAACTGGGAGTGCACAGGCAGACATGAAAAAATAAAGGAGGCTTCTGGTGTGGAAAGGACAGACTGGAAGAAGTCCCTTGCTGGGCATCTGTATAGTGTTTCCAGAGACTGGAGGGGAAAGAACTGGCTTCACTCCCACACTTTCCTTGGGGACTTGCCCCAGGGTTATTAACTTGCTGAAAGAATAAATTAAAAACTCGATTAAAAGTCACAAATCAAAAGCACTCTCCACCTCAAAGCACACACCCTCTGTCTCCTGTAAAATGATTGCTGAGGTAGTCCAAGATGAGTGTGACAGGGAAGAGGCTTCCTGAACATCAGAGTTGATGCAAGAAATACAAATTCACTAATATGAAATGAGGTATATCCGGTACAAAGTTAAATGATTGATTTTAGAATGGCTTAAACAGAATATATCTCTTTTCTTCCATTCTAGTAGATATTAGTTTCCCTCTGTGTTACAGACTACAAGTGACAAAAAGATGATGACTTCTAATCAATAGTAATTTAAAAATCAACAGCAGTCTCTGTGGTATGATAGCCCAAAAGTACTGGGCAGAATGCAAGGACAAGAACCTGCTCCCAAATAAAAGGAAAAACCAAGAAAATCCTTCTAATCATGTCCATCACACTGACCTTTGTCCTGGCACCTCTAAAGCTAAACACTTGTGACATCAGATTTTAAAAATGTCCACAAAAAGCTGCTATTTAAATACAGAGATGAAGCATTTTAGGTGTTAGCACAGCAACCCTGACCTCCTGGAAAAATACTCAGACAAAAGGCTGTACCTGTCTGTAACCCTGATATTTGCATTTCTGCGTGTCCACCAGCACATGACCCAAAGACTTGACCTGGAAACTCCCCAGGCTTCATCAGCTTGTTCAGCTGCACAAGACACTTCAGGCTGCATCTGCACACGTGGCAAAGGAAGGAGAAAATGGTAGAGCAGGAGCAGCAGCAGGCAGGCAGAAATGAGCACGCACTGTGATTTATATGCACTCACTGCCTTGCCTGCCTCACTGACTTGGCTGATTCGGAATTAATTTTACACCACTTTGTTATGAGATTAGCTGGAACATAAACAGCATCCTATTATTTGGTGAATTGCTTGTTCAAAGGTCTCAGCTCTAAACAGACTGAATGCTCCTCAGCTTCTTGTCTGACACCCTGAATGACAAATCGTGATTAAGAAAAGAAAAAACAGGCATATTGGCGCTGCAAATCAGATGAGAGTGTTTTGGTGTTTTTTTAAAGCCCTTTTAAAGAAGAATCAATAAAAAGACAGTACATAAATGATGACATATGAATAACATCCTTGGTAGGGTTTTTAAAGTATATTCAGACATGGCCCCGAAAGGTGATGCTGGTTTTCAAGATACCCCACAGCAAAGTTAGACTCAGCATTTGGGGGGTCATTCATCTAAAATAATTGTAGTGATAAATCTACAGACCACCAGAATTTGCTGGGGGAGGGAGGTGAAAGGGAGGAAGACCTTGTGGTGGCATCCTAACAAAGTGAGGAGCATGCTGAGTGCTGGTTTACCTCGATACCTGATGTTCAGCTGCCAACAGCACTCTTCAGTTTCCCCATCCTTTCATCAGCAAAGGCAAGACCATTGCATTGGAGGGTCAGAATGCAATCCCCAGCAGGTCAGTCTACAAACAAGGGTTTTTTTCCAACTGACTCTGAAAAACAATCTCCCTCACCCTCAAGGGTATGTGATTGGTTGCAAATGGGGAACTGCTGGCATTTAAAACCTAAGTATTTCACAGCCTTTCTCTGCAATGTTGTTGTTTATTTGCATGGCACTGAGGATATGCCAGATGTTCTAAAAAGCCACAAAAACTCACCTCCCTTTCAGCTTTGTAAACAGCAGCTGATGAGTTTACATAGTTTGTCAGGTTTGTTTCTCCAACCTGGTATTTTAGAGCCCCTTGGCCCAATCACGTCTAGGGCCTAAGGAGGCTCTCCTAACACCAGCAACAAATAATAACTAGCCCCTGGGATTTCTGTAACTACTGAGAGCTGAAACAGGCTGCCAACCTGTCCAGAGAATTTACAATCTCATAAAAACCCACAGAAATGACACCAGCAAGCTGCCTGATAAACTGTACATGACAGTCACAAACAGTGATCTTCCTACAACCAGTATCATTAAAAATGGCACTGGAAATACACCACTGCTTGAAACGGGGTGAAAGCCAAGAGGAAAGGGATAGGTGCCTTTGTACTTCAGCAACCTTTTCTCAAGTGATAGGTGAAGCCTTGAATACCCCAAAAAATTGTAGCAAGTTACTTTTAAAGGTAAATCTGATAAGCATCAGCAAAGAGGGAGGCAGAAATCTGAAGCCCAAAGGCAGAAATGTGAAGCAGGAGGAGGAAATAACTTATATTAAGATTTTTGAGTAGCAGAGTACTGTGCAAAGTGAGATTCAAAAGCAACAGCAAGGTGACTCCCCTTCTGGAGAAGGAAATCAGATTGACAAGCGTGGAAATAAACTACTTGGATTGCAATGAGCAGATTAATTAAATCTGGCCTCTGAGGTCTGGCTGACTTTTAATTGTCCCTGTAGTTGAAAATGGATTTTGCTCCTCTGGTGCATGTTCACACCTGGTTCTCACCTGGACCATTTATTCCAAGGCTCCCTCTTGGCTCTGCAAACCCAATCTCACTACACTGTGACATGTAACTAAAATCACTGACACAGAAAAATGCCTATGGAGAAGCCATTGTAACGTTGGTTTCCATCCTCTGTCTCTGTCGCTCTATTTCCCTTCAAACAGCCAAGTCTCCTACTTACTGTCTAGTAATGTGCCCAGAAAAATGAGTATGCTCATAACCATCTAGTTTAGAAATAATATAAATGGGGAAAAAAAACAAAAAAAGAGAGCAGATTTCCTTTTTAAAAATCAGCACATGTCCAATTGTACTAACCCTGCACCTTCTGTACATTATGTCTCCGAAGAGATTCCACTGGGAATCAGGGATGTGCAAGGTTGTGACCTGATAGTCAAGACATCTTGGGCTTTGTAACTGAACACTGTAAGATCAGCAGAAAGACAAGGATGAAAGCTAACAGAGAAAACAGACTATTCTTAGGCAAGAGTGTTCTGGAAACTGCATGAGTGAAGTTCTTCCTGAACCCTGAAGGAAAACGAAAGTCTAGGAAGGATGTACTCCGACTCCTGACACGCAGGCACACAGTACCAGAGCTCAGACTGGACTCTTGCTCCCCAATCAACAAGCTCAGAGCTGATCAGAGCAAGTCACAGCTCTCCTCTAGCCCAGGTGCCATTGGGGTACAAACCCCAGTCTTGGGGTCAGCCCGTGGCTGTGGCACGATCCCAAGCCAGGGAAGATGGACAAACAATTATCTTCAGGTACCTCAGCTGCAACTGATGTTGTGCAAATCAATGATATCCATGTGAATATTCAATTTTCAGTTTATTTAATGGGAAAACTAGAGAATTGTTTACATATTACATCTAACTAATTCTTTGCTTTCAATTTAAATTAAGAAGTTGGAGGTAAAGACCTGCTGTTGCTCTTTTCCACCACAGAATGGTAAGTGAGATTAAAAAAACCTCAAAGCCTTGGGGTCATGTTTCCTTTTTTTAAAAAAGTCAGCCAACTATAAATAGTAGGGCTTGGTCATTTGAACAGAAATACATGCATGACAACAGGGAAACCTGCAAACTCATTCTTTTACACTTTCCAGTTCAGTTGTTTTGGTCTTGTCCTGTGTTTCTTAAAGTCATGAAAGCTATTTAGCCCTGGAAAAAGACATAAAAAGTGTGACAGGAGAAGGCAGAGGAAAAGAAACATCAAACTATGACAACTAGCTACAAATTAATTTCCAGTTCCTTATGTTCTTCTGCTGTATTATGTCCATATTATTACATGAAGTCAGAGTAGCTTCAGAATTAGCAGTAACAACACCTCTCAGATCTGCAAGCACTTTGCAAGTACAGCTATTTCTGCTTCACAGTTGGGGTCACAAATTCAGTTGAGGTGATTCCCCTACCACAACACCCTAAGCAAATAGCAGAATTTGAATTAAAGTCTGCCTCTGTACCTTACATTACTGAAGGACGTCCTTGTTGTCCCAGTGTTGTGGGATCTGTACTTGCCCAATGATTTAGTTTTCTGATTGTAACCCTTCATGCCCATCAGGGACCCAAGAAGCTGAAGGCACAGTCCTATATTGGCTGCACTGCTTCTGCAGGCACTAAAACTGCAAAGCAGTACTTCCCACTTACCTCTAGAACACATCTGCTTTTTGCAACAGTGCACTCATACCCTCTTCTTTCTTTCCTTCCCTCTCCACTTTCTGTGATGAGATAAAGTAAATCCTGGTTTTAAGCCTGCATCTTCTCTGGAATTTACATCCCCCTGTCAGCCAGGGGGAGGTGGAGCCGGTTCAGGCACCAAGCCAGAGATGGTAAGGCACAGGTACATAACTTTAAACAATGCAAAATTCTTTGATGTTGGGTAAACTCAAATATTTTTCATGACAGTACCTGTGCTTGGTCTAATGAGAAGCCTGGCAGGAACTTAGGCAATATTTTACAAAGAGTTGAAGTAGCCCACAGGGACTGAGAGCTGAACTCTGCTCCAACATCACTCATACCATTTTCCTGAAGATTTCAAAAGGGTCTCCAGAGGCAACACACTTGACTCTGTTCTCCTGACCTCCAGTATTATCCTTAACAGTACTATCCTCTTACTTCTCCTAAGTTTCAGTAATATTTGAGGTCCTGTTGAACAAGGGAGTGAACAGTCATGGAAGAAGCAAAGACCTTTCTTCCAGCAACCTTATGATGTGTAAGACAAGACAAAGTGATTAAAGAGAGAAAACGGATGGGTGATTTATCAACATGTTAAATGCAGTTTCTCCCCAAAACCTTTCCTCTCTCTGCCAGTTCTTGTCTCTCAGATCTCCTGAGGGAGCGAGCACTTGTGCTCCCGTTTCTATGGGAGTAAAGATGCGTCAGCTAATGCAAGCTAATTAGTCAGCTCCTCCCAGAGCTGCCTTGCCATCAAGCTGCTCCAGAGCAGAGCTGCTCTGCTAACACTCATCTATTCAGCTGTATAGTCAAGCTCAGGATAATTCCCTTTATTTACGCAGCATAGCTTATCTCCTTACAAGAGAGAGACAGACTACCCTGATTTAACATGATTGTTTGCATGATGGTCTGCCCATGATAGGAAGAGCTTGTTGGCAGCCACATAGCAGCCAGTGTCCCACAGGCACTTGGGCTCAGAAAAGCCACGCTGCTCTTATGAGCAGAAGGTTTGCCAAAAAATCCAGTGTGTAACTAGGAAATGCCAGGGTTTCTGGGTAGGGTGCTTTTATTATCACGCTCAGCTAAGTGGAACTGGCACTGTGACAAGCACTTCAGAAAGAGCACTAAGCACAACATGGGGGAGAAAAAACATGAATCTCAACTGAGGGAGCTGTATCATCACCTAGTCCAGAGGAGGAATAGCAACAGTGCATCTTTACAACACAGTGTATCCCACTGTAAAGGAATAAATAATGTCAGTAATGCTGCACTGTAGGTAAGATAAGCCACATATGGATTTATACAGTTATGTGGTTATACCTGCAAAACTCTGCTAATGCAGGTTTGGGCTGTTAGTTGTGAGGCTTGAATTTGGCAGCTTTCAAATGTTACCTAGTATTTATATTAAAAATGCATTTCTTGAATTTGGGATAATCTCCCACCCCTAAAGACAATTATTAAAATAGTATCAGTTATACTACCTAATGATAGTGCCTACACATACTGAAAAACAATTAACAGCAAGAAAAGACTCATCTGTCTGTGAAATGCAAGTACAGGAGAGCTGTTGCTCCAGTGCACAGCAACTGCCTTCGCAGACTGGAATTATCATCATATTTGAGCTTTCCTAAAACTGAGAATGAAAATTGAAGGCTTTCAAAAGTCCATTTATTTCACACCTTGGAACATCCAGTTATTCAAATAAAATACATCACTCTGTTGCTGCAAATGCGGGCCAGAAAGGAACTCGATTCTGGAATGAGGGGGCTGAATAAATATGAGGAATTTTGTTTCAAGGGTTTTGTCAGAGATGTCATCACCTTCCTTTGCCAAGGAAAGCTGACAGTTACTTAGTGGACTGAGATCACAGACTTCATTTCTCTTTGGCCTTATTATGTATCACTTGTAAATCACTGTTCTTTATATTCCCACCATTAACATGTTTTCCTATTTTACTCAACAGCACTGTTATGTCTTCTTGCTAAGGCTGCTCCTTTTGAGATTTTTCTGGTTTTGGGATGTAGGCAATGCAGCCATTTCAGCAGGATGCTATCTTACCAAGCGCTAACATTAGATGACCATCTCTGTTATTTTTGCAAGACTTCATGGAATTTTACATCTGAAATTCATGTGAATAAAATGCATGGCCAAACAACAGAGGACACAATCCTAAGGGCATAGTGCAGCCCCCTCTTCTATCCAAGAGACTGATTAAATCAGATTTCACACTTTGTTTTTTATTTATTAACCTAGTACACTCCTCAGTCAACTGCTTTTGTTTTCCTGGTACAGAAGATTTCAGAAAAAGAGAAAAATAGAAGAGGAAATTCAGCATAAAAAGCTAGATCTCCTCAAATGGCACAGGAATGCTGGCTGATGGAATGTGAAGCATCCCTGTTCTGAATTTACCTGGCTCCTCGAGGTGCCAGTCCCTGGAAGCATTGTAAAGCCATGGGCTATTTTCTATCATTAGCCTCTGACACCAGCAGCAGTGCCTGGGGGAGGGAGGCAGGATGAATGCCAGCCAATTCTCAGCAAGGCTCTCACGCCTGGTTTTTTACTCCAGCCTCCTCTGCTGTCCTTGAACACCCACTGTGCCTCCCCACCTCAGTGCCTTCGGGCAGTGCCTCTGCCCTGCCGTGTCCTTGGCTACAGGAGGGATGGAGCACAGCAAGGAGCAGACGAGTTGTCCTCTTTTCAGAGGTGGGATCAAAGACTAAAAACCCCAGCTCTCCAGGCATGCTTGCAGCCTCAGCACATTGTACTAGACACAATGGCTGGAGTAAAATTTTGCAATAAAATGGACACTCATCAATGGGTACAGGGTAAGATCAGACCCTCTGAAAACTTAGCAGATTAGTGCAGATAAAAAAAACCAATGGGACAGTGGTGAGTAGAAAGAAAAAGAAAAGAAGTTGAGATGTCCCAGCAGTGGCCTTTCCATAAAAACATTACTCTAGTTAAATCTCAAGTTATCCATTGGAAGTTCAGGGGTGCTTTGGCCTCCTGTGAAGAGCTCTCCCATGCTGCAGCTGAAAAACACACTCTTGTAATCTCAGACACTCATCTTTTCTGCAGAAACATACCCTATAGATGTATCAGTTGCTGGTAGACTCTGACCTATGCAGAGATGCATTAGTGGAAAATGATGAAAATCCATTTTCATGCATCCACTAGAGGAAGCATTTGTGAAAGAATTTATTCCAGCATGGGAGAAATCTCATCTGACCTAGTTTCCTATTCTGTTTGTTACCTCCTGGCTGTCTCATCTGAGGTTCCACCTGCTGCTTCTCCATCTGCCAGTCTTTTTTATATCAGAGGAACCTTCTGAGTTACACGTTAAATGTCAGGCAGGCTGGAGAAAAGTTGTTTATGTCTGCATTTAAACAGATGATATTTCCATTAAAAGTGCATCATGGAGACACTAAAGGCTAAGATGTCATTTGCATTTGGTTATTGTAACTCAAGGGCAGGCCTGCTTGTGTGAAAACTCAGGCTATTGTTCCAGACCTTCGTATACCCAAGCAGAATGACCATACCCTGCGAAGCTCACTGTTAGTGTCTTTTCTAGTAATACTGAAAGCCTCAAGCTAGGGGCCAAAAAGTTACCAAAAGGCAATTTAAAGTCACTGGAAACCAAAACCACTGTCACAGAACCATGTTTTACAGAACCATGTTTTCTCCCACTTACCTCCTAAACTCTATTTCAGAGCAGAACACAAAGAGTTAGTTCGGATTAATGTGTGAATAAATATCAATTACCTGAAAGAGTAATAATGTCTAAGGTTAAGGGCAACTACCCCACTGAAACCCAGCATTTGAGCTATATTTGGCCAGCATATAAAACCTCAGCTATGCTGAAAAAGTAAGGACTAAATTATGGGATTATTAAGGTATCTTTCTTTTTCTGCTACTTTTGCTGTTCTTAGATATTTTGCAAATGAATCTTGATCATTTGATCTCTGCCATCTTAGTTCTATGTGGAGAGGCACTGGGAATCATCCAAACCCATGAAGTCAACGAAAAAACTCCCTTTATTTTCAGCAAGTTAAGGATCAGGGAGCATCACTTCCATCACATATCTATCTGACAAAAAAATTCAGTATAGCCAGTACCTCAGGAAACTCTAGAATCAAGAGTTTCAGCAGTTATTTTCTCCCAAAAAAAGCATACAGAAAAGAACTAGAAACTCACCATGTCAGTGCAGACTGCCACATGAAATTTGTAGGAGAAGATCGAGTGTATACTGGAGCTATGGGTGTCCTAAAACACCCATGCGAAGCCAGTAGGAATCTTTCCACAGATTTCAGTGAGCTTTGGATCAAATCTTAGAGGCAATTAAGTAGTCTCATTTTGTATATTAAGAATTTATGAATATGTGTAGGCAGCCATTCTGTACCTGTCTTTCATTGTTATCCTGGAATAATTGCAGCTATTGAATGGACAGCCGTGCATCTTCCAGTCTCTACTCTGAGTTCACTGCAGCTGTTTGACCCACTGTCCATGTCATTCCTCCGCATGAGAATCCCTGAGCCCAGACTGTCCATGCCATGAAAACCAGGATGAATAAAATCTGTGCTTCCCAACGAGATACAGGCATGTTACTTTTCTTTGAGTTTATGGCATGGCAATTTACCTTAATTTGCCTACGACTGTCTTGAGGGTATGAAAGAAAGTCTCGGTGGGGAGAGGAAACACTTGAAATTCACTATATGAAAGTCATGTAACACAAGTATTAACACTATGATTTACAGTAATAAAAACATTATTACAATGTGTTTAATTACAAACCATTACAAGACAAATTAAAGTTGTCAAAACAGAACAAAAAAGCAACATGTGTTTTTCCCCTGGAGGAGTAGGATATGGTGAGGCTCATTATTAACTCTTAATTTGACAACAGAAGATTGCTTTTGCTTTGAGTTAAAATCCAAGCTCTTAGAAAAAAAAGAACTCGGAGTTACATTCCTCTCCGGCAGACATTGCTGAAAAAAAAAAAATTAGCACAACAGTAGAAGCATTTCTTAATATCCAGAGTAGACACTTTAAAAAAATCTGAATTCAGCAGTATCTATTTAGCTCAGCTTTAGCACCCAACACAGTTCTGACGTTTGCAACCTGCATGGCAGTATCCATCTCGCTGCAGAAAAGACACAATGGCACTTAGTTTACCTGGAAAGGATGGTCAGGCAGCCCTTAAAGGAATCTAATTAAAATGCAGCTTGTTACCAGAGCAGTGCATCACACTGTGCTGCCATAGTAACCAGGGTCCCATGGACTTCTGGGGCCATCTGAGGGCATGTTTGCAAGAGGCGTGCAAGAACCAAACTGATCACCTTTGGTACATTTTAAATGACCTAAAAACTCTGAATGATTTTCTGATATTACCAATGAAAGAAATTAATTAACTCTTACATGTTCAGACCAGTCTCAGCAGCAAATTTATTCTTGTTACTGTTCTTTATGATGTAACACTCCCCACAGCTTATTTAAGAAGTGCACAACTTACTTGCAACATGTGAGCAACCAATTAAAATTGATTCCCTAGAAAAGAAACTACAGACCTGTGGGCTGTGGAAGTGAAGACAAATAACAGAAATACATGTTCTATGTAGACTGCTATATCCAGTGCTATTTTCTGAAGTATCAGGCACGAGACTCGTCTCAGTTGTTGCTTTTGGTGGATGATTCCCTGCTGCTGTACTGGGGAAAAAAAAAAAAAAAAAAAAAAAAAAAATCACACTATAGCACTGGGCTTTTCTTCCCAAATCCTTCTCCTAGAAGAAAAAGATCCTTAAACAACATAAAGATATATATAAAAGCAGTGTCTTACATTGTACCCCATCCTAATATAACTTGTCACTGGGGCATTCATTTTTCACAGTAAAGATGTCCGGGTCAAGAAATGCTTTTAACACATCACCTGTGAAGGAGACTGCAAACTGTTGGTGGGTTGCTACAGGTTACCACGAAAAATTTCTGCAAAAAAGCACAGGACTTTAGGTTCCATTAAGCAATTAAACTATTGATGAAAACACCTGAAAGTTGTTTGAAATGATCAAAGGCATTTTTCACTGTTTGAAGAGAAGAAAAAGAGCTTGATAGCAATTATTTTGAAATAAATGAGATTCCTGAGAAATATTGGGTTGGGACTGGGCGATGACACAGGAAATTGAAGCACTGGTTTTCTAAGCATCATGAAACCAGTGCGTTCATGTGATTTTGGTTCAGAGTACTACGTCATCAGCTCCCACTGTATACAGATGGAATGGGCACACATTTGGAAAGATCTATTTCATGTCGGGCATGCTAGTACCAGGAAATTTGCAGAAAGCCAGAAAGGAGCTCAATTCAAGAACAAGTTGGAGAATTCATCCTCCATGGATCTGGGTCTCTTTTTGAGCATATCAGTAACATGCATTATGTGGTTGTGCCTAAGTTGCCCCACTTTCAAAACCAGACAATTATATTTACCTGTTACCTAGAACACTGAAAACAGTAGCTGCAAGTCAAGCTCAAAATCTTACTCAGGACTAGTGAACCTTAAACACAAAACCAGTTCAAGTTAGAGGCAACACTAGATCCGAAATAACAAATAATAAAACATGACAGAAGTAAAAGCATCCCACATTTAAATCTTTTTACTATATGGAAAAATATCCAGGCAGCACATGTCTAAAAGCAGACAGTAGGCTGTACTTCTGCAAAATGGGACTTTATACAAGACAAATTCATTGCAACTAAACCATCAATGCATATCCCAGCACTTTAACAACCTTGGAACAGTAATTCTTCAAGGGGCCTCATGATTTCCTGATAATTTTCCCATTATTAATGGCTTAATTCACTTTCAGGCTGTCCTTACAACAGCAAGTTTATTAGCACTATAAACGAATCTATCTGTCAGCAAAGCTACACCCAGCTGAGGCAGCAGCCCTGATTTTCTCATTCTTCACCATGTTTTTTGTACAGACTGGGCTTACATCTGCTGGTTTTGCTCCCCCAGTTCCTTCAAAAGAAGCAACACAGTTTGAATGCTTCAGCAGGGGCTTTTGGAAGGGAAAGGTGGCGTTAGAAATCACTAATTTAGAAATTAGTTTTTAATGGGTTATGTTTTATTTGCTTCAGTTGAACACCATTATTTACAGACACAAGTTAATAAAACACATCACAAAACAATAAAATTTAAACAGCTAATATTTATAGGTGCATAGTTCATGCTCAATTACTTTTTTTTATATGTATAATACATACACATATATATAAAGCTCTCACAATAAGTCATCTCTGCACAGAAGGAATAGTCATAGGAAACAAAGAAAAACTGTATCATAAACAATATCAAATTACTGACAGCCTATCAACAAAACATGTACAGAATTAGAAATAAGCAGTAGACACTTAGGTGTTTTTACTTAACATTTTCTTTTTTAACTTTTAAACTTGAAGCCACAATATCCACAGCACAACAATGACCCCGCCAACCGGCTTTCATTTCAGCAGGAGGGAAATGCTGAAACAAGGTGGATGCAGTCACAGATACTCCAATCATTGCTGATGGAAGACTTCAAAATACACCGTAAAAACTGTAAAAAAATTTAACGACTGGGCACATTGGAACTCAGCACTTGTACAGGATGGGACGTCTTTAGTAGTTAGTAGATTTCAGGTGATAGAACAGAAGGAAAGGACTCTCATGCTTCAGGTTCATAGTCTTGATACTCTTCCTATTGAGGGAGAGCAGAAATCAACACTACTGGTATTTTAGATAAGCACATCCCATTTTCTCTATTTATTCTACTCCTGGTGGATTCAATACCCAAATATTATGGATTCTCATGTGACCAGGATATCATGTTTATTTGTATTTTGTCACATATGCTACATTCTGTACCTTACAAGTCATGGTTCTTAGAGGAGAATTAGACTTTTACAGCAATTAACACGTCATTCAGCTGATGCTGCCAGAAACTCCTGAGGCCACCCATGACAATTCACTTGGAGAGGAAAGAGGACTACCTCTGGGCTGAACAGCACAACAGGTGCTGCAGATCCTCATATGAGTCAGTAAATCATTTAAAGGAGTGTTTAACTACGGACACATGAGCAGCATCCAAAATTTCAGAGATATTAAAGATATTACGCTCAAGCCTTAAGGTCTTTTACTGGATCATGGACTAAATTTTTTATACCTCTCATTTTCAGTCTAATTATCTGCGCTACCATAAAACTGCTACTCCAACTACCAATGCATCATGCTAGACATTGTGGTAGTATTTTAGATAGCTGGTTCATAAAAACCAACAGAATAATTTACTCCCATAACTGCATTAACTTAAGATCATGTTTCACAATGCACGATGCATTGGTGAGTGTCCAAGCTATTAAAACGATCTATGAAGATGCAGTTTGCGCTGCATTCCCTATTAAAGACACAAATTTACTGTGGATTACTCAGAAACCCAGGCACAAGTGCTTTGAAACACACACAATATTTTACCATTTAACATCGTTACTATCAAAAAAGCAATTAATCTTCTGATTCCCAGCACTATACCTCTGGCAGATCTCGGCTAAAGAGGCCATGTTTCTGCTGTGCCCTTGCAGCTCCCAGCATCAGCCTCAGTCAGGCTCACGTAACTCAAGCATGCAGCCTCCTCCTGTGCCCTTCTCTTTCGTGCATTCACAGCAAACACCACCACAGATTTACCTCTGGAGGCATTTCGTAAGCCTCGTTCTCAGGATCCACAGGAACATCTGTATTATTCACCATTCCCTCCTGCAGGAAACCTTCTTCATTCTACATTTAAAACATGGAAAGAAAAGTGACAGTGACTGCTTATCTCATCATTTCCACCACAGTGTGACTTTTCTGCCCATCAGTGGTTGACTTCTTGGCCTGTCCTTTGGTTGTGGGATGCTGCCAGGGGTCATGGAGAGTGAGGGGACATTAGATGCAGAGAGATCTTCTCCATGTTTCACAGGGATATCCATGGGAATGACTACTGTCATCTTTTTGAGTAGCTGAGATCTCATTCCTCTCTTGCCATGGACAGGCCAAGAAGTCAATCTGAACAAAAGAACAGTACCACCAGCAATTTGCTGAATATCTTTGGAAAATACTTTAATCCCACAGAAATGCTTTGGTGGAGTCAGGAAGCAAACCAAAACAAGGTTTGTGCCTCAAGAAACTGTTCTGGGAAACAAAGTCCCACACAAACTGTTTAAGTATCACATTAAGTTATCACATTAACTCCTTTTCAACTGCCTGGGGGAACACAGTCACAGGTATGCAAAAGTGCCTGTAAAAGCAGACCAAAACTGGATAGTATCAAGATACACAAATGAAACAGTAATTCAATTATCTATTTTTTAATGTTACAGACACATCCATCCTCTCATAAACCACTGTTTATTTTAAAGTTTTAGCCTTTTCACAATACATTGCAAAAAGGGGGAAACATGCTGAATTTTTCTTCAGTTTTAGAACCTAACTGTATTGGAAAATGTTTTTTTCCTTCAATGGGTCATACCTTTACATGTTTTCCTATGTCAATCAGCATGTTACTCTATGCACTATTGGTATATGATACATGGTATGATACCTTTTACCCAGCTTCTTGCATATTTTTCCTTATTATAGAAGCACTTCTATTATATACAGCAGTTTTAGTAAACGCCTCTTGGAATTAACAAGATTGCAGTGGTGTGAGGACTTACTTGTTGAATAAGAATATTAAAGGAAAATTATTATTGTCCTAGAACCACGGATACTGTATACCATATGAAACAAAGGAAAAAACCCACAACATCAGCGGGGCCAATCTCCTTTGCAGCTGTCACTACAGAAGTCCACAGAAAATAAACCTCAGTTCTGCCAGAGCAGAGGCTGCTGGAGTTCATCCTGAACTGTAAGAAAATTGATATGAAAACAGGAGGAGTGTCTCAGCAGAACTACTGTGACCATGCTGATTTATAACAGGTGTTGATCTAGACAGAAATGCACTAAAAACCAATTACAGACACTCAGGAAGAAATTTGTTTTAAAAACCCCACCTCCAGGCGGGTAGCATAGACAGAAATACAAAATCAACTAAGCCATAAACCAGACTAATGAGATAATCCTTCAATTAAATTTGGGATAGAGACAAAATGAGGATAAGAGAAGCTAAACCTGAAATTCACCTCTGAAATCTTAACGCAAAATAGAATATAATATGCAAAAAAGGTGGCACTAAACCCTCTTTACCTTCACACAGTATTTATTGTGCTTCTCCATTTGCCACATATTGGCTTCCTCTGTGGTTTAACCAGGTGACCTTAGTCATAACACTCTGTTCCTCACTTTCTGCACCACCCCAAGAACAAACTGTGACTCCATCTGCCAGACACTAACCCTGTTCTTCCTGGGATCCATCACTTTTCTTATACATATGTAGGTACACATTTTTGACCCTCATCATCGAAGTTTATGATGTGCAGAATTTATATCCATAATATGGGTTCTTCTCTTCAGCTCTTATTCCAGACTTTAAAAGGTCCAGTGTGAAGAGATATCTGGTCCTACTGTTTCTCAGTGGGGCCAGGTATCTTTTTTCCTTCAGAGGTAAACAGCAGAGTCCATGTAGAGTCAGGGCCCAACTGTTCTGCCAAGCTCCCTCCATGCACGTGCCTGCTCTGAGTCAACACCCTGTGCTGCTCTGTGGCACAGACAACATGGACAAATTCCAAAAAGCCAAGGGACACTAATGAATAAGGTTGTAAATACCTTTATTTAGGTATCTAATAGGCACCTGTGTCTTCCAGAACTGCCAAAGATTTTGAGTGTCCAATGTGTCAGTTAATTTATCAGGCATGAAGTTATGAGAAAAACTAGGCCCAGTTACAGTTCTTATTAAAACACTTGAGCTCCTCAGATTACTTGACTTCAGTATGTACTTGCCTTAGCTTCTGAACAAATTTTTAAGAGCATTTATGCCTGTTTACTTTTACGAAAAGTAGCATCAATCCCTACCACATTTGACTAAAACAGCCAGAGTGCGCAGTGCAAATTTTACAGCTGTTATTGTGCCCTCGATCTAACAGATCAGCTCTAAGGACCTAAAGCACCTGTCACCTGCTCTCCTGCTTAATCCAAAATATAACTTAATTTCTGCTTCCCCCAATCATTAACAAACAGCTTCAGCTAATAATCAGTACATCAAGTAAAACTGTGCCCAATATCAGGCTTGAGGGTGCAGAGGAAAGCACGCATGCAGCTTAATGTTATCTGTAGCAAGAAAACAGATGGTAAGTGAAACTGCCAGGACCATTAGTAACGACAAGGAAAAACACTTGCCAGCCAAATTTCAAATAAAAGCTTCAAAGTTTGTATGCTGTTTGTTTGTTAGGAACCTCTGCAATGGATCTGGACTGTCCATCAGAATTACTAAGACACGAGGCCTAAAAGACTGAATTTATCATCTTCCCAAATCCCTTCAGCAAGTTCAGGATGGAGATTTCTCTACATCTTCAAATAAAACAATCAGCAGCACTGGAAAAATACAACATCAAGCACAACACCATTATTTTTTCAAAGTAAGTAAATCATAAGCCATAACAAACCTCCAAGGGAACTCTTTGCCTGAGAAAGGTTTATCGCCTTTGCCCAGCTGCAAACAGTAACACAAACACCACCTTTCATGTTGATGTCACTGCAGTTTAGATGAGGATGACATTACTCAAGGGCATCTGTTACTTATAAATGCATAGCAGAGGTGACCACCTCATTTTAAATGGTGGCATGCTCTGCTTCTGATCTACAGTCCCTCCAAACTAAGGGTATCACAAAAGTAAATCACCACCCCCAGTAACACAGAGCCAACTAAGGTACACCTTAAATCATAATTTACCTCCTTTAAAACAAAGAAATGCAATTTTACATTGTCATGATCAGTAATTCCATGTCCGAATTCAGTTATGGAAGAAGAAAACCACCCAAAAGCCCAATTCTCGTCTGAGTATGGAAGACACATTTTTCTCTAGAAGCTGCAACCTCTCTCAACCACATTGAAGGGCATTTCTAGAGGGAAAGATTATTTTATATTAGATGATCTGAAAAGCTCAGCTAATGCCTCTCAGAGATGAAGTCAGTTTTTAACTGGGGAGCATGAACTCTTGCTGGGAAAACACTTTGAAAAGGGGAAATTACAACTCACCCAATAAACAAGGTGTTAAATGGATAGTGAGCTGAGGACATCTGCTTGTCCCCTGAGGATTCCCTTAAGAAAAAATGAATACCCACCCTCTATATTGGTTTCAAACATGGTCACTCTGGGTAAGAATTGTATTTTGACTCCAGAGAGTCTTGTGCCTTCAGACCCCACGTTACAGAAGGAAAGCTTTCGCACTACCCCAAGCAGTGTAGACCACACTGCCAATTCCCAGGCATTAACACTCCCAGGAGTGCCACTTTGTGCTATCAGCACTTCTGCCTGCCTTGGTAAAGGCACGTGCCTATCAGATCTGCTCAAGGCCCATGAGCTACCAGGCAAACTGGCAAGTCCACACACACTTTCCCCAGGAATACATGGCTACATTACACGTTGTATATCCTCTCTTCCATGAGGTGCTGTGATCTCATTTTTTCAAGCAACTTGTGTCCTTTTAGAAACAAAGGGGAGATGGTGTCCCATCATTGTGAAGTGACACATTTGCATGACCCTGGGTGCCATTTCTGCCTCAAGGAACAGGTAAGAAATAATCTGCATACAAAAGCACAAAGCAGAACTGCTGCGATGGCTCCAAAATGTTGATTCCTCCTCTTTTACTATGGGAATGAATCCTGCTAAGGTCTGTGCACAACAGTGTGAAATGACCCACTTTTGCAAAAAAATAGTAATCAAACTAATTAAAAGCTCTTCCTGAAGAACTGGCCCAGTTAAAATACAGAGTATTTGACAAAACTTCCTTTTACCAGGAAAATGTCACCATATAGGTTTTTCTTATTTATGTGTTCTTAGTGAAAATTGCACCCCATTCTTTCCCTTCACTCTCTTTCCCACCTCATAACACTCTTGGTGGAAGGGAAGAGACTGTTTAAGATCCCCTACCCATGAAAAACAGACCAAGTGGTCCATTCCCGGTACTGCTCCTATGTGAACACTAGGCAGTGAAATGGTGACCTTCAGGAATGTGCATTCTTGGTGACATGTGTTGGAAGGCCAAGTTATTGCCATCAGAAAGAAGGTAATTTATCCCAAGTCAGAGACTACAGCAACTTCAAAAGGAGCCATTGTAATTGTAATTTAGTGGCTGCTCTAAACAGTATACTTTGCCATCTCCCTGGTTAGTAATATGTTATTTCTCTCCACTATGAACACTGATGGAGTCTTACAGTCAAGCATAATTCTCATGATTACTGGAGACTAATTCCTTCTGGAGTGATTCCACATCCTGAGATAAATAAACCAGGCTACCAAACTGTCAGCTCTGAGAACATTTATACTGGCAAGAGGCAATCACCCTGGAAGCCATGAACCACAGAGGTCAGAAGACACCTCCAGAAATTGTCCACCTTGAGCAGGTCGCTCAGGGCCACGCCTGATCAGGTTTTAACCATTCCCACAGATGGAGACTCCACAACCTCACTGGACAACCTCACCCAGTGTTTGACTAACCACACAGTGAAAAACCTTTTTTCTTACATTTAAGTGGAGTTTCCCACATTTCAATTAGTGCCCACTGCTTCCTGCCATTACTCTGGGCACCACTGAAGAGTCTGGTTCAATCTCCTTGACTTCCACCCCCACCCCCCGGGTGTTTATACTCATCAATGAACTCGCCCCCAAAACTCATATTCATGTTGTTTCACGGCTGCTGATTTTCTGTCTGTTCTTGAGACCTCTCTGGAATTTCTCACGCAGATATTGTGGGAGGACCTTTTCTCTAGTTGAAAGCCTTACTGCCCACAATAAATAAGGTAAGGCTTGCCTAAAACACCTAGAAGATTATTGTAACTTGAAAAGTCATAGTTAATTTCAGCAAAATAGATTATTATAACTCAATGAGCACTGGTCACTCTACATCACTTGCCAGTCTGTTATTGAGTGTTTTACAATGCAAAACTGTGAACCAATTAAATTTGATTAAATTAAATCTGTGTAAATTAATCAAGTTAAAACTGTGAATCAAAAAAGCTATGAACCAAGACAAGAGGCATTATGGAAAAAGCAGTGAACTAGAATAGGGAAAAAGCTGGTTTACAAGGTAATCTTCTGGAAAGTCCTTGGAGACCCCAACAAAATGTTCCATGCAAAGCAATTTTAACATAGTTCAATCTGTTGTACATACACACCAGTTGGTACCTGTTGGAGCTCAAAATAAGAAAATACACATCCAAAAGCATTATTACCTTGAAAAATTATCACATACTGATAGAGTAATGCCTTCCTGACAGCAATGGGCATGTACATCTTTGTGAGCCCAGATGCTAATTCTAGCCCAGTACTAGTGAATTATTGAATTTGCTGTTGTTACAGTCTGGATAATTGCACTGGTAATCTGTCTTATTTTATTTAGGGATAAAATTGTTTATCCCTAAAGCTATTGGTCTTGTGCCTGTTACCGCACCCTAAACCTATAACTCGGTAGGGCTGCCTTAAGCCCTTAAAACTGGTAACTCCATGTCCCTCCAGCCTGACTAAGCCCATTTCATTTTGGTATTACCCACCCTGTGAGAGGTTTTGTCAGAGGCTGTCAGGCATTATATGGTGGAGCTTAAAGTAAAATTTTGGGATTCCTTTTTTATACCCGCAGTGCAGCTGTTATTGTTCCTGTGCAAATCTGCCTCCTGCTACAAAGCTGAATAACAATTTCCTGTGCTTATGGGCTTAAAATTCCACTTTGAAAAGAAAATAATTTGCATTCCTTCTTCTCCAAAGTATGCTCCACCAAGATACTCAGGGGCTAGATACCAGACTGAAGTGAACAAATAACTGTCTTCACCATTTGGTAACTAATTTTTTACAGATATTTTGACCATAGAGCCCAATTTATCTGGATGGGAGAGAAACCCTTGAACAAAGAATTCCAACAACAGGCAAAATGGCCTCAATTCAATTACTTTCCCAGTCCTAAGGTATTATATTCATGGAACTGAGTTATACAGTTATAACTGAGTTGCCAGGTCAGCTTAGGATATTTTAAAGCTCCTGCTCACTCATTGCAATAGTCAGTGCCTCCAAAACTCAGCTGTAAATGACAAAGCATCATCATCAGTCCAGTTGTTTTATTCCAGAGATACAGAAATGGATCTGAGCACTAGTTAGAAATAAAGTAAACTGCTTTAATTATCCCTAAGCTGGACACCTAAGTGAAGGAAATGATGAGAAAGCATTATGTGTGAAGGAAACTAGTGGTTCCAGTGCACAACTCATTTAGAGTACCAATAATGGAATGAGGCTATCTCCCTCCACCTCCTCAAATGGAGAGCTGAAATGAAGAGACATTTAATTAAACAAATAAATATCAGCAATAGCACAATTCCAATGAAAGGCTAAAATAGTGCCTGCAAGTACTATAGGCTGCATTTTGATTTGGATTTTTATGCCTTTCAGTTGGCAATGACAGAAGTGAAAAGGAAAACAACTGAGGCTTACAGAGAGAGGAATGAGGTGCCTGTGGTAACCTGTAACCACAGGTCCATCTTGGTGTCTTACAAATAGCTGTAACTAATTTCTGTTTACAACAATTTACAAATTGCTATAAATTCCTTGAAAAACAAATTTCAGTACAACATAGATTGTGTGTATTTTTTCTTTCCTTCCTTTAAGATTCCTCAGTATTACTTGTACAGATGAGACTCCTTCAGAGTACAACAGGAACATTTCTGTGAGAAATCAAATTTGATGAAACTCAGATTCATGTTTGCGTTAACCAGGCTGGTAAAGTACCTAATCAGAGCCACTGGAATGTTGCTACTTGCTGATAAATGAGGATTACATGGAGAACCTGCTCATTGCCCAGGCCAGACCAGAAGTTCAAATAAGTTCTACACATGATGGACGCGTGCATCAGCTCCAGGAGACTTAAAATAAGAGGCTGCCTAGGGGCTGAGTCCATGTGACATCAGCAACGCATGTAAACGCATCCAGGACACACAGCCCTTCCAGCTTCATCCTTTTCTGCTTCCCAAATCCATGGTGACATTGAAAACTCCATGGGTAGGGAAAGGAAAAGCTAGAGCACATAATTTGGAAAGACTGAAGTTACTCTTAATTGCAAAACAGTGGGAATGATACATGCTAACTAGACATCACATCAGAGATGTGGCCACAGATCTGCCTCTCTTGACATTCTCCTGAACAAGGTAAGAACAATATTTTATAGTAATAGATCTGCTCAAACAATATCCACTATCAACTTCTTGATTTACATTCTCAAAACTGAAAGTTCGGACTGCAGTTCCACAGAAATCTTCAGTCAAATAATACCACTAAATTCAAAGAGGGTTTGGAAGAGGGACCAAGGACTGCACTGAACTGTTTGCTCGATCTTATGCAGTAAGAAGGAACAATAAACAGCCTGAGTTTATTTTTATTATTTTTACTACATAACTCAAAAGATACCTTGACAAAACTGAGTAAGCTACTGAAACAAATAACATGCACCTCAATAGGAAAACGTGTAAGTAAGTGTCACTTAGGCACTCACCAGATCAAAGGTGATGGGCAAACGGCACACAGAAAAGAATTACAAAGTCAAAAAGTAACATAAGCGAAAAATGTCACATTAGTGCAAAAAAGGGGAAGCCATTGTCTCATGTATTAAAAAGGCCTATCCAGCCCCAGGGGGCCTTCTCCTGAATAGAGAATTCAGTCTACACAATGCACTTGGGCTGGGGATGTTGGGAGATCCCAAAGGAGAACACCAGGAATTACCATATCCTAGAAGAGAAAGGAAAATGAAGGAATCTGTCAGATGCTAGGTCTGTCAGGAGCTCCATGGGATTAGCTAAACCCATCTGTCCCTTTCTGTAATGGAGGATTCTCCATTCTGTGTGAACCCATCACCAAGAATGATCTCCAAGGATGGTATCAGAATAATTTACCTTCATTAAATAAAACCGGAACGTGACAATGTATGACCTTGACAGTTCACATTAACTAGAAGAATGGTACTCATCAGCTTGGAAGTCAGCATAGAAATGAGCAATCTTGGTAAGATTTGGCTCTACCAGGTCAGTAAAGATGATTTTAAACAGCATAGTCCCAGACAAAGCTGCAAAGTTATTTATTTAAAACAGTTTGAATATCATAATCACATTTCAATGTTAAGTACATTTTTAGTACTGATAAACTCCAAAAGTTATTGTGTAGACTCTGTGAGTATATATTCTCCTTCCTAAGACAAAATTAAAGGAGAAAAATAAATTTCCTCTTAAAAAAAAAGTCCCCAGTTACACAAACAGTTCATTCAACGCTGTATTATCTAAAACAGCAACCTCTAAACCATAGGTATTTCTTCCACTCTTCAAAAAAGTCCTCCACACAGAACTGCAGGCCCAGCCACCCTCTGGCATCATGAATAGTGTGAGTTCCCACTGCATTACACATGGCTCCAGAGAGAGCACACCTTCCAGTTCCGTACCCTATCTCCTGTGACTGTAGTCACAAAGCAATGAAGCAACTCCACTCATTCCCAAGGAAGTTCTTAAAGAAAGGGGAAGATTTCTCTACAGGTAGTGGGAAGAAGGCATGTTTTTCTCCCTTTTTCTTTTCCCTAGAGTACGAGCAGACAAGCTCATGCAATCAGCATTGACTCATTTGCTGGTACTCTCCAGCACACTGAGCTGTGGGCTCACCGGTGATCTAGTGGCAGGATGTCACCTTCAAAGGCTGGAACTGATTGACAGGACATGCTACGAGTGAAGTGGTTACCCTTCAATTATTATCAGTGAGCATCTCTCTAAAGCATTCCTTCAATTCCAACCTATTACAGCACTTTACCCAGCTGGGGAATTTTAAAATATATTTCCTCTACAGAGTAAACCAGCATTTGCTTTGAAAAAAAACCCACTTGCAACAATTATTTGAACTATAAAGGTTTCAGGAGTATTTCCTGCAATGGTGATCTATTCAGCAGCAGATCAAACACTACAAAAGACTAGAGAGTCTGCATTTTAAAATTTATATTCCTGCAGTGACAACCCTCATCTAGAAGCAAGTACACGACTATCCAGAGCTTTCACTTGAATCTGGAAAGGTTACGTCACAGTCCAGTGGCACGAAACACAAACATCACAAACATCTCTTCAGCTTATTCTTCTCCCACAGAAGAAGAAATAACTCCTTTTAGCTAAGTGGAAAGAATTACTAAATAAAATCTACTTTCTAAGGTGTAGTAGGCAAGGAGACTGTTAAAAGACCAGTGCCTAAATAGACAATACTTGAGTATCTGTGTTTTCTTTCCCTCCTTCCCCAGCACTGCTATTGTTATCTTTGCTTTTCACTTCTGGCTTAGATGCAAGAAAGCAGCAGACTCAAGTCTGCCATCCTCTACACTGCATGAGAGTGGATTTCAAAGAAACACAGCTTCCCAGGCCAAAGTTTGCTCTATTTTTGTCAATATAAGCCTGGTGTAACTCTACCCCTCACTAAGCCATTTCTGCACTCACACCTGTACGTCTGAGAGCAGCCTGGGTCTATGATCCCCTTTTCAGATATCTGCTGCTGTCCCAAAAGGGATGGACACCAAAAAAATCTTCACTACTACTTCACATATAAGAAGTCATAAAGAGTGTAAATTTGGATTGCCTTTGAGGAGTCACCCAAGTTGCACCTCCATTTTAGGCAGGTTCAGCTTTCCCCAAATCATTCGCAACAGTTGTCTGGGAAAAGCCACTTAAAAGTCTTAAAGTAACAAAGGTTTGGTACTGGAAAAAGCATTACTCGGATTCATTTCATTCTTTTCTCTGGGCTAACCCAGATCCTTCTGTCCACACAACACAGTTAGGAAAAACCTGTAGAGCATTGAGTACTCTGTGCTTGTGGTGCTCATTTATGAGAGCTGCAGACAAGGAACCTCTTGCCAGAGTTGGGATGGAGCTGCTTGGTGTTTGTAACAGAGTCAGGTGGGGCAGAGATGCTGCTCACCACGTTGCTGAGAAGGAAAAGGAGGGCAAGCCCCAGTGGTACCTAAAGTCCAAAAACTACCTGAACCAGTGTGGGCTGATGATGATCTCAGCCACAGACGAAGCTTCAAAGGGGAACTGCTGCTGCACTGTTCTTACCAGAAGGAGTCTTCTATTAATAAACTCTGTTAAACCATTTGACATTAAAATGCAGAGCTGCTTTTAAAGGATCAAAGCATTGAATGTTAGTTATTAGAATTGTTAAAATGACACTTTCCCTCTGGTCCTTTCATTATTATTAATCACAGTAGCTTCCCAAATGTCACCAGCTAAGCAGGGGCTGCCCCTGGAACGCATTTAAGCCACAGTGAAGTTATCACTATAAACTGCCAGAATTCACAGGCAGCAGTCAGTCCCACAGCCACTACGAACAAAAGGGAAATACCACTTTTCACATCTACTATTCTGATCTGAGAGAGGGGATTCAAATCATACTCCAGCCCTCACCCCATTTATATTTAAATATACCAGAGGAAAAAATGATGCATACACACCATAGAGATAGCACACAAAAAAAAAAAAAATAGGTGAGATAAAAGCATTTATTCTGTTCACAACATCCAGAATAGCAGGCAAAACCACAATTCTGCCCGGAAGTTTTGAGTGAAATACTGCTTAGTAATTGCACTCATTACACCATCTACTTTGGGGATTAATAGGAAAAACAAAACCACTTTTCTTCAAATTCAGGGCGTAACAGTCAGCTACATGTGATTTACAGAAGCCCAGAGGAAGCCGAGAAAGAACAATTTCATGTATGTCATGTCAATGAGATGGATTACCAACAAAGCCTATTCTATGAGAGACAAGAATGCTCAGTTAAAACAGAGAAGGAGCAAGAGAGCACATGCAGCAAATTAATTACAGTTGGTACAGTTCTTTCTCCTACAAGCCACATTTGCAGTTCCCGAACAACAGTACACTGCCTGAAGCAATACAACATTTTCTCCATCACAGTGAGAACCTAAATGCTGCTCTTTTGTATTTTCGGAACTGAGGATGAAACAAAAAGACTGGCAGGATGAGTCCATGCTCCAGAAAAAGATGTGTACTTACGATACAACTCCCTGTAGTTTGAAAAGAACACAAAAACCTATCTGCTACCAGCCATAAAGATGTTTCTCTACATGTGCTGCCTGATGAACATTCGGATAAGAATCAGAGCCAGATCTTGAGAATCACCCATGCAGATCTGAACACAACTCACTTGCAAGAGTGCCACAGCTGGATGCCCAAGTGTTTGTAAACACTTAAGCAGTATCAGTTATGCACTCAGCTGGTGAGCTTATGTGCAAATGCCATTTTAGAAATGACCCATACTAGAAAATACTTCTATGGAATACAAGGCTAAGAGTAAATATACTTTGACATGAACAAACGAAATGAAATTCTGCATTATGCTGTATCATCACCTTTTAATAATAACCTCCAAATAATTTTGTTTCAATTATCTGATACGTATTTGTGCATTCCCAACACAGGGGTATTGCAATAGTTCTCATTAAAGTGTGATAATTTTTGCAGTGGTTTAGCATAAAGCCAAATGATGTGTTTACTGTTCCATAACGAGCATTGTTCAACAAGCAGATTCAATGAGGAAACATAGCAGTGAAGATAGCAGTGATTCCCTTACATGTGTATCATTTCTGTACAAGCAGGCAACAAACCAACCGGTCCTTGTTCTTTGGTTTAGCTCCTCATCTGCCTGGAATTATCCAAGAAAGACAGTGGCACTGGAAAAAGCAAGAGTTGACTGCTCTAATGTCATTGACCTCTTTCCCTACCCATAACATTTCAAACATAAATATGCAAAGTGTAGACACTTAGTGGGCTACATTTATGTAAAGTCACTTCCACCGGGATACGCTCTGGACCATCTAGCACCTTCAAAAAGCTATTTACAGAAGAATAACTAGTGCCTCAAGCATTCAGAAGCATTTTTTCTGAACAGATCATTGCAGAAAAAAAGTTCAGCACATTCTTTACAACAACAACAAACGTAAGCCATATTGTGTGGCTGCATGGTACTTAGTTGCCAGCTGGATTTAAATCACAACATATATATATAAGCAATCTGATAAGCGAAGCTTAAAATAACATTACTACTAAAAGCTTAAAAGCTGATCTATTTCAACTCGAATTATTTTTAAACTTTTACGCTTAATGTTTTCAATTCATTAAATTTATTCATTTGCTTCAGTGAAAGACTTTCAAGCATACACTTAAGCAAGTAGTTAGTCCCACAGAAGTCAAAGCTTTTACATAGGTTTAATAGTAACATAACATCGTAGCAAATCAAGAATGACCTTCAGAAATCCAAAGTGCTTCAAGTGCCAAAAACCCAAACTACTTAATATGGTAAGGTAGGATATCTTGGAAATTTGATGCAAAGCACTTTCATCCAGCGAGACAGACTCAGCATGGATCTGCCTGTAATCTCCCAGATTAAATCACTGACAAGTGAGCTCTTCTACTGTACCCTCACTGCAATAGGAGCATTAAGATTCACACATAAATAGATGGTATTCAAGCAAAATGTGTTCTTAACACCAGTTCCAACAACCCCGTGGAAACCAAGATTTAAGTCAAAGCAAACTTAGGAGGCAACATTCCCCCAGTGACTATTCACTGCAGAAACAGAATCCCTTCAGCACTTATTTTGTTTTTTTAATACTGCTGCTGATTACCCTGTGCAGAGAAAAAAAATGCTCTAGTGCTTTGTGTTGTGTGGGTGATGCTCCTATTTCCCAGCTGAGTTTGGTTCAACATTTATAGAAGGGGTAAAGTATTCTGAATTGGCTTCTATCAGTAAAATGACTCAGTGATCACTGCGCAAGTGGGAGGACTTCAAGCACTTGACATTGCTTCTCACATTCTTGCTGTCACAAATGCAAATGTTAGGGAATTTAAACTCGTTCCTATCTTGTCATTTTAAAATCCTAAAGGGACCTTTGATCATTCAGTGGCCTGTTAAATATTTAGCAGTCAGGAAGAAAGGATTTTTTTTCCCCTCTGTGATGGTCTAACTGGTTTCAAATCTAATACTGCTTCCTTTATGTGAGTACAATGTATCACCATTTGCCCATCATTTTCCTCAGAGAAAAAAGAAATCCCTTCAATTAAAAAGTGATCTGCCTTCTAAACTAATGAAACAAGAAGACAGAAGTAATATAAACAGACAGAAGATAGGGCTGTGAACCCCACAAACGACATTATCTATATGCACAGAACACACGTATGTCTTGGGGGCTCATAAAATAAATTTTAATTACTCTGTTCCCCTTCAAAGCTAAGTGCCTTGCGAATATTGGCTGGGGACATGCTCAAGTCATTGAAGGCAGCACTGCCACTACCCTCTTCAGAGGTGTAGGGCTTTGGTCCTGAGGGCACCAATACCCTACTGCACTCGAATATATTAATCCCACGGAAGCACATATGATTGTTTTCACAGTAATATGAATCACAGTCCAGGAGGAGATGTGTCTCACTAACTTAGGAGCCGAAACCAAGCACCAGGGAGCACTGAGCTGTAACCAGCCCTGCTGCTCTGGCTCAACTCTGCTAGCAGCCTCAGGAGAGATGGCTCCTGCACCCTCCCACACAAAGCCTCTCCTGCGCTTGTTAGCGTGCCTGTTATATTAATGACTCATCTTCATCGTAAAGCACCAGCTCAGACTTTTCATTAATCACCTGAAGTGTGCTGGCTTCTGCAGTTCGCTCAGAGTCCCCACTCTATGAATAATTCAGGCTTCAGCGTTACAAACACGGGGAAGGAGTTTGTGGGTCAGGCCCTGCACTTCAGCAAGAACTTTAACTTCACAGAAAAAACCTTACAGTCAGAATCTGTTCTTTTCAACCCAGTGTTGGGTAATTTCTGGATATTTGTTATGAGCCAAAATAACTGCTTTCAAAATGTGATTTTTCAATTGCATGGGTGGCCAGCAGGTCACTGCTGGTGCATTTCCAGTGATAGGCTCAGACAGAGAACTAGTTCTGTACCACAGCCCAGTCCACCTTTCCTGTAGAAAAACCACTGACTAGCTAGTTCAACAGTATGGAAACACAGAGAAAAAAATGAAAGCAAATCGAATTATCCTATTGGGAACAGAAAAAAATTCCCTCAAAATATTCTGGAAAAGGCTCAATATGTGTTCAGAATGAGAAAGCCACAGAGCAGAGCTGCAGGTTGGGGGGAGGAAGCGCTGACTTTTGATGGACTGTGGGCACTTCCTCCTGCACCGCAGCCAACACTAGATTACATTCACAGTTACTTCTTTAGATCTCTTTCAATTTTAATTAACCGTTTCTTAATTATTTCTGTAATAACTTTTTTTCTGTTTTACAGATGACCTTTTTAAACGCAAGCTACCAAGTAATATGGCTTCCTACTCTAGCTTAAAATGGGTTTTGCACAAATAAACACCAGGGCAAAGTGTGCTGTTAGCAAAAACTAACAGCCTATAACTGATGTAAATTTATGTCCACCCACCCACCAGTTAAGCCCATCAATTTCTTCTCTTATAAAATGCCAAAGCACCTGTCAATCATGCAGACAATGTGAGAGGCTTCACCACAGGGACTAAAAGAACAACTCTCCCTTCTAATTTCTCACACTGACAAGGGAACCATTCGATACAGAGGTTAGAGCCCAGACACACTGGATATGTATCAGAAATTCGACAGACATGTAAGCAATGCATCAAGGCAGTACCACTCCTTGACACATCACTTTCTTAAAATACTGTGTCCTTGACACATCACTTTCTTAAAATGCACATGGGGGGTATCTATCCAGAACCACGTATTTGGTAGGTTAATACCACAGCAGTTGCAATGACTTTAGACCCCATGATTGATCACTTATCTATCACGATAGATTGCTTACCTACCAAGACTATTCGTATCTTTTGGAGCACCAATTTCCAGATAGCTGGTTAACTTCAGTTCAAGAGAAAGGCACAGAACTTCATGTATACCCCTCTCCACAAAGGAAGGGGACAGCTTCTTCCCTGGCTGGGACTGAACCTACAAAAGCTTATAATACCACAGAGACTGGATGTGGCAGGCTAAGTGGGTAATTCAGCAGCAGTCATATCTTGAAAACACTACTCAATTTCCTTCCATGGGACAAGTGCCTGCAGCTACCCTAAAGGAAGTGTTCATTCCTTCTTTCCTTGCCTGCCTAAAATACATACCTTTCTGGCACAGAAAACAACCTACTTTTAGACATGCTAGATATGAGCAATACATTTTGCTGTAAGACAACAGACTGAGACCTGAGCTCATGGCAGCAAGGGGCAGCCCACAGCTGACAACACTCACAGAGCAGCTGAGCTCATGTCTCAGGCTTTTCTGCCTGAAATACATTTTGTTTCCCCTTCTGTTTTAGATTTTTTTTTTTGGTTTCGCACTTTAGGACTACTAACTGCAAACCCAGCAGCCATGTGTTGCTACCCCTCAAAGTCCCAGTTCCTCTGGTGAAAGGCCCCTCAGTGAGGACCTCACCATCCTCATCTCACTGTGCTTTTCACCTTGTGAAAGAGCAGTCCAAGCCCAGTCAGCACTGACCTGTTGTAAGAAATGGTCTCCTCTTACATGCAAAAAGGTCCTGGCTCAAGGCCAGGCTTTTAGAAGTGATGAAGCTTCTCTCCTCTAGATCCTCAAAGAACTACTTGCCTTGCCCCAAGCCCTGCTCATTGGTAGATGGTTGTCAGTGCTACTCCAGCATGCTGGCCCAGTAGTTGAAAACTACTAAAAAGCACTGCTGGCCAAACCTGTAACACCACTCAGCACTCCAGCTTGGGGAACATCGATGCTGTAGCTTCACCATATTGACTCTACATTTTAATTGACTCAAAGACTTGAAATCCCAGTAAACCATCCAGTGGGTGTTTAAGTGTCCTGGCACAGTAAGAGTACTCATGAAAATACTGAAGGAGCTTTCCAGTCCAAATAAAACAACTTTTTATTTCCTCCCATAACACATTGCTTTAGTCAGGGCAATCTGACACTGCTCAAAAACCCATATTTAATCAGGAGCAGTTAAAAGTTTTCTACATGGGAACTTAGAGTAATTAACTTCAGCTGCTGAGCTTGTTAAGGACACTTCCCTGTCCAACACTCTCACCACCTGAGCTGGGACTGAGGCCCCTTCACAGCTACACCCCCCACACTCACACAGTCAGCACAGGTCTCCTCACCAGCTGCACCCCAGGATTCCCACAGCACAGTCTCAGATGTCTCCATCTTTTAAGTACCTTAATCATGGTATAATAAAAAAATTACAGCTCAAGCTGGTGTCTCTGAGGAGGCACCCAGAACGAAGGAGCCCCTGGGCTTTAACACCCTCACAGTCTAAGGGCAGGAAAGTCTGGAATCATCAGCTCCTGCTGTGTCCCTGGGTGTCCGGTCCCCTGGCTGGGCCACAGGTCCCCGTGTCCTTTGTTCTGCAAAGGGTCAGCACTGCGTGGCCTCTTGCCTGGGGCTCGGGCTCCTGCCCCCCAGAGCTGAACCTGTAACTCTCGACCTGTAACTCAGCTGTACTGCAGCCGTACCCTGAGCTACCTGCACACAAGCTTGCCAAAATGCTGAGTGAACTTGCTCCGCAGAAATTCCAGACTAAGTTTCCACTGGAAAGTTTTGCTGTAGTGGTACATATTGGGATCATGAGACCAGTCTGTCTTTATTGATATGTCTATACCCGCACCAATTCTTGCAATGCAGTTCTTCAGTATAGCATATTCTGAAAAACTTTCTCAACTTTATTTTTTTTTTTTTTACTATAAAAGCTTTGTTGACATTTGGGATGAAGTTCCTCAGGAAGCTCTACCAATATCTGTCTACCTTCTAAATATAATCTTTTTCAGACATCTATCACATCCTCCCATGATACACACAGAATCTGTTCAAGCTTTTCATGCAGTCAGTGACAGATTTAACTCTGCATTTGCCAGATTGGGAATAGTATAGATATGCCAGCACTTCTCTGACAACATTTCTGTCCTTTCTCATCAATTATTAGACCGTGTAGTTACCTGTTGTCCCCCAACACCACATAACTGCAGAGAAAGAGCCTATTTCAAAGTTTGTAAAGTGCACAAGCGAAAGAAAAGGCCCTCTGATGCTTGTTCTTTACGAACTGTACAGCAGGCACCAGCTCCCAGTCCCTTCCCCGGACAACCTCTCAATTTCCCAGACTGCTTCTTCAGGTTCACTTGGATGTGTGATTTGCTTTGCAGCAGTGCAAAGCACAATAATCCCAGAGGATTGCCATGGTTTTGAAGCCAGGGGCATGCTGTGTTTACCTGTGATTTCTGTTTTCTTTGGGAAGCTTTGGAGAGAAAAGTCAAAAATGAAATGCTCACTGCTGATACAAAGGCCTGCCTTCCAATGGCAAATGTTTCCACACGTGCAGAGGCACTCTAGGTACCAGATGTGACTGTAACAGTGTCTCTGCTTTGAAAACATCATTATTATTCTCACTTTTTTTTTTTTTGAAAGAAGGAAAAGGTTTAAATTCAGGTAATATTCTTCAAAGGACTACATTAGAGATGCAAAGATAAGCAAAGCACTCAAAAAAAATCACGAAACACCATCTGCTCTCTTTTATCTTCTAATGTCTATCGGCATCACCAGTGTTGCCAACATTAGTCACCCTCCTCATGATATTGGGTGTTTTTCTTATGCTCTCAGCTCTCATAATCAAAGTTATACAATAGCAGTTTATTTAAAATAAACTAAAAAAGAAAATCAAATGCACTTGATGCCTGAGAAGACTAGTGCAAGTCACCAGCTCAGAAAAGCAAGTTAGAACCATTTACATAGTCCCTGGAGTATACTTAATACCATAACAAATTTTAGCAGTTTAATTCTATCTTTCAGAGTAGCTCAGCTTCCACAGGGGTACCAAACGGATAAGCACACTTAAAACTCAGGGTAGCATACTAAATCTCTCAATCTGCTTTTAACTATGACCATAGAATTCCCAAAAAATCCTGTTGCAAGCCACATTTTTACAGCTCATGACAGAGAAGTCAACTGAACTCTGTGCCTCTGGAAGCCAGGCAATACTCAAACACTGAGCCCGATATTGATCATAGTCTCATTCTCTCCTCACGTGAGCGTCCAGGAGAGCAAGTGCAGCCTCTGCCTCTCTTGCCAATTTTACACTGTCAGGATTACATCTTACTCAGCAGCTTCACACAGCTTTTATTTTCATATAAACCAAAGAAAGTTTTTGCTATTCTGAAGCACAAAGTATGTCACTGCCACTGCCTGCTGACACCAGGGTGCAGCTCATGACAAGCGTTGTAGGCACTGGAGAGGCACTGGTACACCTTGGCTGGCAGGTGGAGCAGGGCAGCCCAGGGAATGCTGATCACAGGTGTTTTTCAACTGCTCAGGACAGCTGAGCTGGGACACAAATGATTTGGGTTCTTTTGTATGTAGCTAGCACCTGGGAAACACATCCATCATGCCCTGCTCTCTCCCCATCACATCCCTAGCATAGGTGCCAACCAAAACCTCAGCCTCATCCTTGGCATTTAATAAGATCCAAACTTTCTAACTCCATCATCCTGCTCCTCCTGTTTGAACTGGGAAGTAGGGGCTGCACTACACAAAAGCGTTCTGTTCTCTGCAGGCATGTTACAGCCTGCATCTTTGCAGGAGGCTCTGTGACTCACGTCTGACTCATTCGAGACCTGTACCACCAACAGCATCTGTCACAGCCAGAAAACAGAGTACTTGCCCTCAGGTTAGGAGCTGTTTTAATGCCATGGGTGTTAAGGAAGAAATATGCTCAAGCCAAGGTAGCTGGCGCAAGGAGACTTGAAGGAACCTGATGCTGCCCCTGATCCCCACAGCCCTCACTCAGCCCAAGCACTGGGGCTTCCACAAGAAAGACTAAACTGACAATAGCCACCAGCTCAGCTTAATTTAACCACAGCATCCTGGCATCCAAATCCTGCTCAGGACTTTTGCACATGCACACTTGAGTCCATGTACCCACACAGAAGAATGAACCCAGCACACACTTGGTCCTTTACACGATCAAGTCCTTGTCTTTCTGGCACTGTGACTTGTGCAAGGCATTTTTCAAAGTTTCATGTCTTTTCCTATCTGTATTTTCCAATATGAAATAGCAAAGTCAGTAGTTTTCTTACTGTTACAGCTCCTCCCCCCACCCCTGCCAAGAGAGAGGGGAAAACCAGAATTTAAGAACATTTGAATATTTCTTACAAAGTCACCTCCCTCTCTCCTTCCAGCCTCAATAAAACAAAGCCATTTCTCCCCCACATTTAAAACCACCAAGCTCATTAACTACTTAATGAGTTTTGTGCTTTCCTGCTGCACCAGCAGCAAGCCTCAGTCTATTTTCCAAGTTACAACTTCTTTTTGTTGCCATTTCCCATACAGTTTTGTGCACAGAGGTTTCCTGAGAGCCATGTGGACCAAGACATGTCTCTTCACAGTAGGAAATACAGAGACTGGTAGAAGACCAGCACTAAAATTAAAACATTTATCTGATATGTCACACGAAACTTACAGCACCCAACCCAGAAGTTCCTTATTATATTACACTAGATTAGAAAGCACAAGCAAAATGTGTAAAGTAGTAGAAATAGAAAATTTGAAACCTTATAGGGTATATTATATTTAGCAATATAATTTAACTGCATAGTAAAGCAAAACTGCTTAAGCATTGGACACGTATATCATTACAGTTTATCCACTGCAAGTAACTCTGCCAGTGGAGACAAGAAATTCTAAGTTGCCTGTAGGGAATTCTTTTGGATGAATTATCAGAGGGTGGTTGAATATTCAAAACGAGACACATTTTAGAAACCTATTTCTCAAAGAATACCCTCTTTAGTTAGTCCTTCCAGAAAACCAGGCCAGATTTTTAATTGTGTATCTGTCAGTGCAGATCATCTAAATCAATCATTTAAATTATGCTTAGTTTTTAGACATTAGTTTTAAGAATGAGAAGAAAGAGGAGAGATCATGAGTTGATCTGCTTGGTTGATCTCCGGCTGCTACTACCAGTAGAGCTGTTGAGGGAAGCAGACAGACATCCACATACGCAGGAATCCATCCTTTTAATACATCTTTTTAAATCAGATCCAACAACCATCTGGGCAGCATTCAGCAGCTGCCATTAACAGTGGTCACCAACACATGTCTAGAAGGCATCTTTGAACGAACTAGTCAGCTTCCAAACTGCAACAGCATTCCAAGAAGAAAACAAACATGTCTTATGTTGTCACTGTCTCAAGTTTATATTTTACCTGATCAAAACCATATAGAGCTAACGTGCCTGGCATTAAGCAAAAGGCTCAGATCCAAAGTCAGTGCCACTGCTGCCAAAATCTTAGTCAGGTTTGGATTGAGCCATGTGTTTGAAAGCTTTTGAAGACTAGAGCTGTCATTTGTGTTGTAGGCTTAGAAATTATAATAAAAAGCAAAATACGATGCTGTTAGCCTTAACACAAGTTATCTGTATCATATGAACTTGTCTAGCACTACCAGAATTCTTAACTTGTATGTTAGTGCAGGTGAAAGCAGTTAGGAAACAGCAGTGATATTAGAAAGTATCATAACTTCAGGAATAAGTCATACAGCAGCTGAAGAAGAGGCCAGTGGCAGAATCTTTCTCCACATCTGCAATCCTTCAATTACTCTGTGGTGAAAAATAGGGAAATCACAGCCTTCATCCTGGGAGGGAGAGGATATGCGGTGGAGAGTGAGGAGGAGCAGAGGAAGTGGTTTTTAAGAGTAACCATGTAAGCAGAGTCTACAAACCACCAGCAAATAGCTACAGAAGAACTGCAAGAAAAACCAAGAATGAGTCCCTGCAACAGGCAGGCAAAAACATATGGTCCTATCTCTTTGAAGTACTTTTCCTGATTGGAAAAGTCAAGCCAAGCGTCTTGTTGCCTGCGAAGTGGGGATAACTAAGGATCCTACACAGCCATTTCCCAGTAACACCTGTACAAAGAGGAAAAGTAGTTTCTTCTCTTACCAACTGTAAAATAATATTTTTAAGAAAAAATTTATCCTGACACAAGTTCACAGACATATTTCTTTTCCTTCTTTAAAACAATTGTGTAATTAAATATAGAAAATAATTCCATTTATGCCATTTGGCATCTAAGAATTTGGCATAAAATCGAAGAAAAGAGCACATGCAAATTAAATGCTTAAATAGCATAGGAAATATCCTCTTAAGATCTTACTGGGTTAAATCAATATGAAAAAAGGAATGAACTAGCAAAAGCTACCATTACTAATCCAACTATCGTGGTATAATGAAAGGAAATGTCTCACAGTAGGTTTGAGGAAACTATTAGTCCTTGGTTTTGATCACTCTGTTTCTCTAGAGATTCTGATGGGAAACAGGTGAATTAAGAGAGGAGCACGATCTCTCAACTACTCAAAACCATAAGGAAATAAATAAAAGCAAAACCCCAAAGCTAGTAAGACAGCTTCAGACACCTTCTTACATTCAATCCCTCTTCCCATCACTTCCATGTAACACTTCCATTTTTAATTTTTTCCTTTTTCCTAATGTTACCATTATGTTATCTGTGAGCTCTGGTTATTGGGGAACTCCACTTAATCACCTTCTGGCCGATAGATCACCCAGCACAAAATACACAGGGCTAACTTGTCTTGCACAGGAATGACTTTTGGGAAGAGTGGTGCTCAAGGTCTGCCATGGAATTAAAGTGAGTCTATACACATCTCAGCCACATCCATGAATTTTAGCATCCTGAATGCTTTACTAAACACTCTGCTGATGTTCACCTCTGCAGATGTCTTCCTTTTGCTTACAACAGCATGCCAAGCTCTTATATTTTACACAGATAAGGCAGAAACATTCAAAAGCTCTGCAGGCAGGGAAATGGACTTACTAGATCTTCAGTGAGTAAATGCAAAGCTGCAGCAAGTTTATGATAGACCAGAACCGTTCCTCCTACTTCTCCAGCAGTCTCCATCCATGGATCTAAATTTCAGAGTAGCTTAAAGTGCATCCCAGTCATTTTAAGCTCTGGAGTTAAAAATTAATTTTGCCTAGCAACGTGCCCATAAGTTTTGTTACTTTCACGGAAGTTGTTTCAGTGATTCTTTTTGTTACAGAAGCAGCTTGGGCTTGGTATCAGCCCTTTCATTTACAACTGGTACTGAAAGAACCTGGAAAAAGCTTCACTTGATCCATCCAGCCTTGAATTTTCTTCCCTGCTCCCTGCACTAATCCTTAACTGAATATCACTGTCACCATTTCCACCAGAACAACAATTCGCAGAAATTACTTGCTTTTTTACAATACAACACAACATATTAATTTCTGATTTTCTTTTGACATCTGTGAGGATGCACAGAGTTCTCTATGGGGTCACCAGCTGCAAATGTCACCTCTCATATTTTTGTGGAGCTTCTCTTGACTACATGCTTGTCTGCCATCAGGCAAGTTATCCTGCATTACTGTCAGCGTCTCTGCTTGTTTCCAAGGACAGAATATCCAATTACTAATGATTACATGTCCAAAATTCACCAGCTTCGTAACTACACTCCGATTCAACTAAAGATGCTTTGACAAAGCCTTCACATATTCTATCTTCCCCAGTTTCACCCTAAAAGTATTGTCCTTTGAACTCCTTCATCTTCTATGAAGAAAACCTCCCTGCATGTGCTTCACACACACACACACAGCTACCTCCCAATCCTCAGAAAGGGAAAAGAGACAAATCTTATGTACAGAAAGAATTTTTCCTAATTTAAATGGGTTTTCAGTGGGAGCCGTTATCTTCATGTATCACTCAAATAACGTGGTTCAGGATGAATATTCCTTTTTTTTTTTTTTTTTGCCAAAACTCCTATTGTTCCTGAAGAAAAAGGAAGCCTTAAATTGTTTTTCGGCCACATTCTCCACACTGGATACCCTGCCAGATCTTTGCTGATCACTTTGTACGCTGACACTGCTTTTATTTTTTTCGCTTGCTGAACTAATGTTTTTGTATTATTTTCACATGCTGTTCTTTGGAAAAAACGCAGATTTGTTTTCCCAGTCATGCAGCTCCCATCATTACCTTAACCACAAGTTGTGTATAGTTGTGTATATCTGTTTTAGCCACAATCCCTCATTACTTAGTGTGATTTATGAACTCTGATATTCATTTAGCTCCCATGCTTTCAACCAGAGAAAAACAGCCCACCAAATGCTTGCAGGAACTACACTACCTGTCATTCCTTCTGCAATCCCTGGCACCTCTGTTCATTGCCCTTAGAAGAAGAAGAAAAATTAAGGTGGAGAGCATGCAACACCAGTGGCTTCTTTTCTGCTCAAATGACTATGTGGGTTTATTTCCTGCTCCCACAGGAAAATTTGAAGTCCTCAAAGTGTAGCTAAGCATATCACCTGTGATTTGCATGTTCCTCCTCAGGACATTTGGTGGCCACGCCACAAAAGCAAAGCTCTTGGGCCAGGCTCCACCAGGTAGCTGATGCTGAGGTCAGGTTGTTCACAGTAGGGTTATGCTGCCAGACCATGCAGTCCCAGATTTAAGTGGTGCAGTGATTTCTCTTACAGTTTCCAGCAGGAGGCATAACTCATCACCAGAATGTTCACAGAAGAGATTTTCAACGCACATTGTAGGCAATTTTTATTTCCCTGCTACCCCTATTCTAAATCTCAGTTTGTCTTGATTCTTTTTGAGTCAGAATCCTTAAGAGTTTCTCAAGTCATTAAAAAAAAAAAAAAAAAATCACCAAGAACCGTAATAAAGAATTATGTATAAAATCGTATTTTAACAGGGAATAAGTTAATTGAAACACAAAAGATGCTGAACTCTAAGCAGTTGTAAGGGAAATTATTAAGCCAACATAGTGAAAAGCACATCCCCACTTCCAAAGTAGCGATCATTCCTTTTGCCCTAGTGGCTACAGCTACAGCCTTTAGAAAAAAAATCTCAATTTTATATGCTCTTTGCTTCCTCTCAGTTGCTCTGTGGTGGTCAAACCATCAATATTTAAAATGGAAGGGGATCTGGCTAAGAAATTTCTCTTATCTAAAAGAACATTCCTTTAAACTAAAAGCTAACTGTCCATGATGGTTTCCAACTCCCCACTTCTAAGCTAGGGTAACACCAGGGAGGGAGAGACGCCATCTCAGTGTTCTCTCACTAGGGCCACAGTGAACAGGGTTTCTGTCTGACCTGCCCTCATTTGTACTCGCACTGTTATGCGCTTGGAGTCCCCGGACCCCCTGACAACTCCGTACCACGTTTGTTTGGAACACAACAAAATCCCATCTTTCTCAGAGGCCTGAACAAATGAAACCACCGACCTTATTTTGTTTCTTTTTCCCCAAAGGAGCACTAATTTCAGTGCTGCGTTGTAGCTGGCAGAACAGTATGTCTTACAAATTAAGCAGTGAGAAATCGCATTCCCAACATCATATTGCATAATGCAAGACACTGAGATTTACTATGTTATTCACGAGCCTTAACATACTGTACTCATCTACTCACAGAGCACTGAAGCCTCCTTTTTAGAAAAGGCTCCTACATGTCCCATGCTAACAAAGATGACATTTACGAGTTTTACCATGAGTCTTTTTTCTCCTCAACTAATTTCGTCGTGGTAGGAGTATGTCACTTATTTATGGCACGCATTTGGGTGGAGTGTGGGGTTTTAATCACCAACTCGACGAAGTTTTGTTGTTGGACATTTTGGCCAAGCTTGTGTTCATTTAAGAGTGGTTCAGAATTAGTAACACTGAGGAGCCCAGCTGGAAGCACTTCAGTAATACCTGTTTCAGGACACTTCTAATTAATCTCAGATTAGAGACCCTGAAGTTAGAATCCTAATTATGGGTCACTCAGCAATTGCCTTGGACAGTGACCTAATTTTTAATGCTAAAATGATACCATCTATTTTATTGCTGCTGAGAAGGAAACAAAGTAATTAGATGGTGCTTTTTAACAGGACAACCAGCAATTTAGGTTTCTTTTACAGGGAAATAGTCTAAATTGCAGAGTTATCTGCAAATAAATCTTCACTGAATTGCTTCTCTGCTGCCAAAAATAGGCCCCCATTGCACAGAAAGCAGAGGCTGACAGGAGAGAACTGTATTGTTAAAAAGCTAAAATGTGTATGTTATTCCACTTTCTCATGCAAACATTGCTTCTCCTTCACAGCCTTAGAGACGAAGTAAGAGCGTCCCATTTGAAGGAAACCTTCCCTCCAGTTGCTTTGGAGGAAGGAGTGAAATAACCAGTACAAGCCTACACAAACTAAAAAAACCCCAAACCCCTAGAAGTGAAATACCTTAGACCTTCTGAAAGTCCGGTTACTTTCTGACTAAATTTTCTATCAAATACTTGAGCACATCTTTAGGCGGTCCAAAATGAGCACTGATGAAAGTCAAGCGACAACCACTGGAACTTCATGAACAAAAAGCCAGCAGCCTGGGTGGGGATTTGAGAACTGCACCAGAGGCACTGAAGCTGCTCTCACAGAGAAGACCAGTAACTCTCCCCCTGACTGCAATGGCCAACAACTACATACAGCTGAAAATCCTGCTCCTGGATGGAAAACAGCATAGGCAATAAAACACCTGAGCAAATCTCGCCTGACAAGATTGCTTCTTTTGCAAAGAGCCTTAAAATTAGGGGATTAAGGGTGCACAGTGAAATTAATCTAGTTAGATTTTAACCAGGCAGCTGGTGTAGTACCTCAAAAATCTTAATTTAAAAATTAATTCAAATTGACTTGAATAAAAAACAAGGCCTTTTGAATTTAAGCTGTAAAGAAAGAATAACAACAAATGACAGTGTTTCAGTTTGAAGGAAAGTGTCTCATCAGTTACTAAAAGGATTTTTTAAAAATATCTTCCTTAAAAGATCTGTGATAGAAAAGACAGTGTACAAGTCACAGATTTAGAAGTGGTAATGAAGTGGAAGAAATTCTGATTACTGGCAGCAGAACAGGAACACAAAAATCTAAAAACTGAATCTCAAGCATAAAACTTCCAAAATTTATCCCAGAAATAATTTGTTCATAAGCTAAAAATTTCACTTAAAAACCCCCCCACAACTATTTGTAGCAGGAAATTTTGAAAACGCGAGGCAAGTCTAACTATTACATACATGTGTAAAATCCCAGAAATACCCAGATGACAGCTCAGAGATGCCACATCTCCCCTTCACTTCCGGCTGTTAGTCAGAAATCTAAGAACAACAGTTTAAAGGTCAGCAAAATTAACTATCTATCTCAGTAAGTCTTACTGCAAAACCAGCATCCAGCTAAAGCCCGTAACACCCACAACTTGAAGACACTGTCTTTACATTGCCTATTTTAAAAAGTTTCCAGGAGAAGCTGCAGTCACACTAAGCCACTACAAAATATTCGAGAACCCTCATACAAACACAATTCTTGTAACTATTTCAACAGCATCCATCATTCCTTTTATTTACATTCTATTATCATACATATGAGAAGCCACTGCAAATATGCATGCAGTAATGTATTTGCACAGTTCCTTCAAAAAGGCTTTGTGAGCTTGGAAGACTTTCTATCCAAGAGCAAGAACATTCTGTGCAATCAGTGACCAAATGCACAGTGCAAATAACAAACTACAAACAGCAGACACAGGAACTGATGGGCTGAAACAGACAAACAGTTTTGAATAATGGGCAAATTAATGGAAATTGAAATCTGTTCATGCATCATTTATTGATACAAGGGCTAAAATTTCTGCATAATGAAGTTTTGAAATAAGTATTAGAAAATACAGGAAAAAGATGGCTACCAGGCTACCAAGACTGGAAGATTATTTGTGCCCTGCCCCCCCTGCCCAGTTTCTTTTAATTATACAGTCTAAGACAAGAAAAACACAGCTCTACTGGATGAGTAAGTTACATAAATGTAGGATTTTCCCTTCTTTACCATTTTTTTGCAAGGTGCATGTTTTTCAAGAAGTGCAAACAGAAACTCCGTCAATGTCCAGAAATATCAGGATGAAGAGCATATCGAAGAGCTCAGATTTGATATTTCTTTGGTCATCAACTTGACCTTTGCCTGCTAAACAGCACAGAGAAGGAATAATAGATCAGCTGTCTTCACAGATGAAAACTAAAGGACATCAAATACAATCACCAGTGCCACATAATCTTCAAGTGGAACACTGGCTGCAGAGGGTTACATGGATTCAAGTCACTGCTCGGCAAGTTGAGAGGTATCACAGGGAAACACAGCCCTTTTCTTACAATGTACTGACACTTCTGAGTTAGGAAGTCCCTCAGTTAAAAATTCCTTCTGGCAAGGGATGAGTGAAACCATGCCATGAATGTCCTGCCTCTTTAAGATGAGATTCGCATGCCACACCAGTGTTTACAACTCTTAGGTTCTTATATCCGATGCCTTTATAAACAAAAGAACTAAGACATCTAATGCACATTCTCTTCCTTCCAAAAATCAACAAGATAATAACACCATAAGAAACTTCAAACATTTCAGCAATGGTTGTAATTTCAAGAAGCACGATGAACAACTTAAATCTACATTGCAAATCTGGCCCAATGCTGAACACTGAAGCAGTAATATCAAAAGATGCAGCTCTGAGTGAACACCTCAGTGTCACATTCGAATTTTATGCTGCTCTGTGCAACTCCCCCTTGCCTTTGTATTAGAAGTTTTCAAATAAAAATGTTCAAAGATGCTACCAAACTTTGTTTCCCTGTTACTGTAAGAAACTTCATCCTAAAAAAGCTGGACGGTCATCACCCAACTAAAAATGTAAGCAGTTTAAATTTAAGAGGACAAGAAATTAATCTGGGTTGGGCTGTATCTGACTGGACAGACAGCGTTAAGATTTCTTTCAGAGTTCAGGAACTGTAGACAGCACAATTTCTAAAATGCTTAGGAGGGCTGCTGTATATTGATCAGTAAATAGTTACAGGTAAAGCCCCAGGGGATGTTATAATAAACCATTTAAACACTACCTTTAGGTGCCTAAATCAATACTGTGGTAGTGAACCTGTGCCTACAAGTTAGTATTTAGCAGACAATTGACCAATTCAGGTTTGTAACTCTGACATCAACACTATTAATAGGACTAATTAAAGTAGCTTACATTCTTCTTCTCAAACAGCAAGAGAAATCCAAGCTTCCTGCCTTGCATTTCCAACAGAGTAGAAGCATCTGTTCTGGAGATGAAAAGTGACATTTGCTTTTAAGTTCTTTGAAATAATCCCCATGCTTTTCAGAGTGTAAGGACTAATGATTTTTGTCAGTTTGGATGTTTCAGGATCCTGTTCTAGTGCGCTACATTTCTGTCGCACTTTTTTTCCTGGATAAAATACAAGTAAATCCCAAAGCAACAAAGCTTGTACAGCTGCAAAGCCTCGAGAGGTGTATTCCGCTCCGTCCATCCAAACCACACTCTTTTGGATACAGCGTGACTTCAGATAACCATTACAGGGGTCTTCACCCAAAGACAACTAAAAAACATATTGTGTTCTACTTACAGTTCAGACTGCATGAGGAAAGCACTGTGGCTGCTTAGAGGACAACCCCTGTGATCTGGGAACATGGTTTTTGAGGGTCCATGAGTAGAAGTACAGAAAGAAAAGTATCAACACAGCAGCTTCAGGCCAATGCTGGTCTGTGTGTGTTCCTCTTCAGTGCAACCCATTAAGGCACAAGGCATCCTCCTCCCCAGCTGCGCAAGAGGTGAAGTGATTTACTCTTCACAAGGATTGGACTCAAAGGTAGTGTAAATAATGCTGAGAGACCAACTAGGACTCACAGGCTCACCATCTTTTAAAATGGAGTAGGGCCATGCAAATGCAGTTATTTCTGCAGCACCTGTATCTGTTGTGTCTGGACTGATGCCTGTTCAGGTGGTCTGAATATGTACTTTTAAACTGTATCTTTAAATACTAACTGGCACTGAACACTTAATTCGGTTTCCCATCTCTTTTCTCAAACAGAAATAGACATTTACATGTGGCACTTGAGCCAACCCTGTCTAAACAATGTGACACAGA
Organism: Oriolus oriolus; assembly: GCA_013400235.1. Taxonomy (NCBI): domain Eukaryota; kingdom Metazoa; phylum Chordata; class Aves; order Passeriformes; family Corvidae; genus Oriolus; species Oriolus oriolus. Next base: position 1,202,465 of record VXBT01004292.1, on the reverse strand, counting down.
AGAAAGAGATTGTCGAGAAACACACGCACAGAATGGTACTGCTATCACATCTCATGCTACTGCATATGTGTCCTGGTAGGAAACACTTCAAATACAGCCCAAGTACTAAGACAAGACTTAAATCACAAGGAGGAAAGAATTAGTATGCACTAGAAGGTATGGTAAAAACAAGCAAGGCAAAATTCTTTCCCTGAAATTAAAAGTGTAATTACTTTGGTGCGAAGTTTCACACATCTCACAGATATTTTAACAGCTGCACGTCTACTCTGCTGAAATGTCCCCCTGGTGTAGACACACCTCCATCCTTGATTACCAGTAATAAGACTGAAAAAATTTCAAATACAAACTCCATAGGAGCCACAAAATTCCCTCTGTTCCATTTCTACCTAAATATCTGTTTTCCCAGTGATGGACATGAAGGACAAGGACTAGAAGATAGGCTATTCTACCATTCAGTCTTCATAAAGTAACTGAAAACTCAAAGGTCACCAGCCTTGTGACTGCTATCTTGTATCAAATAAACTCCCATCACCTCGCAGTAATTGTCTGCTTCTCTGGTAGTATGAAGAAGACTCTAATAGCTCGTTGTATTTCAGAGTCTAAGGCAATGAAGAACCAAACTGCTTGGTTTGGGAAAGATGGAAGGGAAAGCAGTAAAAAAAAAAAAAAAAAGACAGGAGAGTTCTAAATTATTACTACTTACCTCAGAGTTAATATAGTGAATTCTCAGAAGGGAAAAGAAGTTAAAAGGCAGTATGTGCCATCACAATAGACCAAATGCATATAGATACATAAGTACTTCAGGAAAGCAAACAGATGACAGTCTGGATGATCTGTCCAAGAGCACAGCTAACATCTGTGCTACTTTTTTTAATTGGAAAGCACTTCTGTGCAATGCTTGACTGATCATTATTTTATATATTCACAACTGAAGAAGCACTTTCCCCTCTGACAAGAATATCATGCTGCCTGGCATTTGTACTTTTTACTAATATCCCAGTTACATCACTATGGATAACCAAGAAGTGGAATAAAGGATTCAGTAAGAAATACGGCCATGCCAAATTATCTCAGATTCTCAGATGTTCAGTCTATGCAGTCTTGAAAAACAAAACTATTTATATGGCATAATGAAGTACTCAAAGATCAGAACAGTCTTGAATAGAAGGCAAAACAGAAATCAAACACTAAGTAAATGGAACAAGTTTTCTGTTGAGTAGGTTTGACTGACAAGATCATCCTTACTTGCTGTACTTGCTGTCAAAGAGTGACAGTCCACGCTGAGGTGGCTGAACAAGCAGTGAAATAAAAACTTACTGTCAAAGGAAGTAAGAAAACTTAACTGCCACCAGCTGTCAGTGTACCAGCCTTACCCTCTTGTTCTTAGTCAATTCTAGTTGCTTTAAAACCTTGCCAATCTAGAAGACAAATCAGGTTGATCAAGAGTACAAGACAGAACTGACAGCTGACAGGTTCATAATAGCCCTTCTTCAAGCAGCCAAAGACATATCAAATGGGAACATGGGATGGATTTAAGACCCCAACACCATTTTGCATGCTAAGACTATGATGTTATTTGCTGCTCCGTACTTTTTGGATATTATCCACCTACTGCTTGATGCCTCTAAAGAGCAGCTGCCCAGATGACTAACACTGACTCCCACAAAAGAGAAGACAACACTCCAGATGCTATGAAAGAACAACACAAGGAACAACTAAGAAAAAAACATTTTCATGTCACATTTTAAAGCCAGAAAAATTACACATCCCATTTATTTCCACCCTCTAGAGACTTATTTAATCATTACTCAATAATGCCTGGTGGCAAAACTCTCAAAGTTTTGGTTTTTTGTTTTGTCAAGGACAATTACTATAATTTTCCTCTCATACACAACTTTACGAGATGATGGTTGAAATTATTAACAAAAATCAGAACGCTGCAGCATGCACTGCTCCAGCAGTAAAAGATAAGCAGAAACAAGTCACAACTGTTCAAATAGAGAGTTCAAAAAAGCCCAGATATGGCAATATCCCAAGGGCTGACTTTACTTAATGAAACTATGCGCTCCTTGTACCCAGTACACTTAGAGACCTGACTGAGAAAGCCTACTGTTAATCAGAGCAACTACAAAATTATGTCCTAGCATTGTTAAAATACACTAGAGTTCCACCTCACCAGTTCTACACATGTGCATGTACTTTAGATTATTTTGTGTTACCAATATACCCATTCACTTCTGCTTGGTTCTCCTGCAATCATCTGTCAAACACTGACACCTTCCCATATTCCTGAGCAGCCCCAGTGACTGCAGTTCTGTTCACCTGCCCACCAAAGCACTGCTGTGTGGCTGAAGAATAGAAGAGTCTTACCCTTGATGCACTTTTAGTTTTAATATTGAGATATTAAAGCACGTAGGCCTGTTTAGCACTGCTGAAAAAAAGACAATCACAGGAGTCGTGCACTCAAGCACGAGCATGTTTTTCCAGTGAATGATTCTCATGTACATCCCAAGTCTTTCCAATGCTAGTCCACAGAGCATGCAAGTGTTGCACCTCTGGTCACCTGTCCTTTGATTTTGGAACTGAAGCAAGCTGTGCTTCTTGAGAGAGACAGATCAAGTCATCAGCCAAAACAGGAGCTTCTTGGTCCATCTCCCTCACTCCTCGCATAGCTTGGATCCTACTAGCAGCCCTTCCAAGATTCTGTTAGCTACTCATCCAAAACAAGTGAGGGAAGGAACTTCATGCAATGTCTCTCATTGTTAGAAAGATAGCTCTTCTTAGGGCAAAGATAACTTGTATTTCTGTACTTCTTTGCCCCCACTTCTCAAATCAGTCTCAAATGCTGGCCACATGCAGAATGACGCTTTGTGAAAGCACAGTGTGTCCTTCTAACAAAGAGTGACCAACAGATAGTTCAAGCCACAATGTCTGGGAATGCGCAGCCAAATTCCTCCCTCTCCTCCAGAAGACAATTAAAAAAATCCCAAACAGTCCAATGCATATCAGATATCACAATCAGAAATTACACGACAGTCTTACAATAAGGGATGTAACAGATGAGATACTGTAACACAAAAGCTCTTCATAAATATGCTACATACAGTAGCTTGAAACACAATCATCATTTTAACAGCTACACTGAAATGGTTTTTGCAAGTAGTTGACAGTTCACATCAAAACAGAAAAATACAAATGATTTCAAGTTTTCTTCCTTCTGAAAAATGTTTGGTAAATGCTGTGACAGGTTTGTTTCTCTCTTTGAATGCCAGATACGTTCAACTAAATGTAAAGAAAACCCTAAACCTCAACTTGAGCTCTTACTTCTCCTGAATCATATATTTTAAAAAAAGATGTATCTAGCCAAACTGCATATTCAATTTCTCCTGCACAGCCACTGTGGATAAAAGTCTTGTACCTGTTTACACATGGGCAAGCAAGGTAGCCTTCGACAGATTTACAAAAATGAAGCTGAGCATTAGGGTAATAAAAAGCCTACCTTGACTTGCACATTGACGAGTTGTAAGAAAAGCAAGAAAGCACCAATCCAGTTTTGATCTGACCTACCAGTCTACCTGGGAGGTCAGGGGCAGGAAGTGATTACAACCCTGGAATGCACATAAACCAAACACTCTGTGTAAATTCTTTATACTTTGTTGAAACAGTCGGCATTTCCTTCGAGTGTCAATATCAGTCCCAATGATGGACAGTCACTCCCCTTGCCATCCTGGCAAAGGGGAGATTGGTGTCTGTCAACACGAGGCTGTCATCTTTACTTCCATGGGATGGCTGCAGAGATCACAACAAAGGAGCAGGGAAGATAATGCGAGGGGTTTGGATCATGCCCAAGGCAGAGGGGTTGGAAGCAGATGATCTTTAAGAGCCCTTCCAACTCAAGTCATCCTATTCTTGATACAGATTCTGTGATAGAGCAATATGATACTGTACTGGCCTGATGAAACAGCTGGTCAAATACTGTGCACCTTATGGAAACCGAAAGGACAGGGCTCCTCTACAGGACACAGGAGTGCTTGCAGGACAGATGGACCTCAGACCCAGTAAGAACAAATTTTAACTCACTGGAAAATTTAGAAGGTATACTGATTTTATTTTATACTTGGATAATCAATAAACACAAAGCACATGGCTGTAGATTTTTCTTAAACTTAATCTTTGAAAATTGCTTTTGTCCTTCTTTCATGCATACAAACCTACCCAAATTCAAGATCTTCAGAATCTGATCAGTTAAGTTTCTTTCTCCTTGAGGCAACGGGTGCTAACTAGATGAGCTAGTGAGATGTCAGCACATATAATCTAGGAACATTGGGGTGGATGTGATGGTTTGCACAGAGCTCAAAATACGCCTCAGGCATTGAAGAGTGGAACATGAAAGCAGAAGAGGAGGACATGACATGATGGACCCTGCACAAGTCCTTTCAGATAGTTTGAAATCTTCATGGAATCTATGTCCCTGTAAAACAATCACTCAAAAGCCCTGGTTTTCCAAACTACTCCAATTTTAAGTGCTAGGATAGATATTCAAAAGCACTCATCAAGTTCTGCTACAAATAAGTTTCCGCAGTTATCAAAGGGATCCACATTAGGACTGATACATAGCAGTTATAAAAAAAGAATCTGAAATGCAATTTCTTCTTCCCATAGGATTCATGTTTATTACCAGTGTTTACCAAAAAGGCAAAACATCAGGCTGAAATATCCCAGTTCCAGGGCAGCTAGACTTCCAAGCCACTACTTTGCTGGCAAAAGCTACTGGGTGTAAGAGAAAAGTAGAACCCATTGCACATCCCATATCACAGCCTGAGTCCTTCTGCCATGTTCCCAGCAGCAGAAACAGATTTCTGGAGAGGGAGTTCTGTGCCAGCATCCCATACCCCAAGGAAACAGGATTAAGAGGTTGCCCCATGGTGCTTGAATGCAAGGGGGGAGCTACCTTCTCTCATATATGGTCACTCTTTCCTCCTCCCACTCATTCCCCAATCATCAAACATCTCCTATCCAGTCTTTCCATCCTTCCTGAACCCAGCTCATCCTCCCCATCAGCTTTGATTCCACAAACAGACTTTCGCTAACCAGAGGATGCAGAGAAAGGTTGGGTTCACCATCCGTCCCAGTCAAATCAGTTACTGTTTTTCTTTGGCCAACTTTAAACCCAAGATGAACAAGGAAAACTTGGGGTAACTGAATGTCCTTAAGTCTCTGTAAAATATGTTAACTTGGCACCTTGACCAGCTACCAATCATCCATTTTATTTCAAGTAGAACCAATAGTTCTCCACGTTCTCTTCATGCAGCCTGAATTCCCACATCTGAAAGATTCTCCTTCAGGAGGCCTGCAAAGGCTTCTGTTTAGTCGCTTCCCTTCCCATAATGTACCACACACAATCTAGAGGCACACAGCTGAGCTAAGGAACACAGAGGCTGGGAAAAGAAGAGAAAACAAATCCACCACTACTCATCTTAACTGTCATCAAGATGTTTACATTACTCCTAATAGATGCCAAAGCAAGGTCTAAGCTCTGCTTTTTAAATTGGTTTCATTACTTCTCCCAGCCTCCCCTATTTCTCAGTTTGGACAACAGCTGGCATTTACAGCAGTCCAACCAGCCGCATTATAAAGTGCATATCCGAAAAGTAGCTCAGGAAAAAAATCTGCAGAGACAGCTAAGACTTAAAAACTCCATCTCATAGATGGTGTGTAGGAGGTGGAAAGAAGCACTGCTAAATCTGTTACCTTTCCTGTGAATGATGAGCACACCACCCCTTCCAAAAATAGACTACGGAGGAAACATTATGCTGGTGACTGTGAAAAAGCAAGCTCACCACTCTGGCTCAGACATCAGGTCAGCTGTATGTGAACACATGCCCTCCTTCAAAGCTACTGGAATAGCTGTCACTCAGGTTATTTCTAAAAAGTAAACACATGAAATCTCTTGGAAATAGCAGTGCTATAAAAAAAGTGTATCCTCATTTCCAGAAGTTGTTTTATAAATTCCAAGCTAACAAAAGGTAACAACTGACATAAGGCTCCTAGTAAAAGTTTCCATCTTCCACCTGTTGGTCTGACAACCCTGTGCTGCATTCTATCACAACAGCAATCACTAATCCCTCCTGCCTTCACCTTTTAAACATTTGCTGTGCAAATATATGCTCATAAAGCCTATCTCCATGCTGTGGACAAGGAAGAGAGTTTAGCTGCTAAATGCACTGGTCTGGCACCATCAAATACAACAACTGCACTTCAGACAAATTTCTAAGACCACAGTAGGGATGAGGAGAAGGGAGGAAATCCTTCTTCCATCTGAAGATCTGTGTGAAGCCAGTGACTTCACTCTTGACCTGTTAGAATAATTTTCTCCAGAGCGGGAAATTAATTCAGCCTCCAGCTCTATTTGATCTATGACCTTTCTCTACAAAACAATTAACATACAGTATGTCTGCACTCAGTCAGTTGTATCCCAGGGGATTTGTAAGATAATCTGTCGCATGCACAAAATTAAAAGTGACCCAGCCATTAAAACTGATGCTACTAGGAATCTGAAAAGAATCATTTGTTCAGATCAGCCATGTGAAGTATTTAGCTAAGTCAGACAGGGGTTACACAAGCATCTCTGAGTGCAGTTCTTACATTGCTAAGATATGCTGGTTGTTAAGTAATGAACTGAAGTGTTTGATGCCACCAGAGTAATGTTATTATTTTTAATTGACATAAGTATATTCATTAGGCAAAGTATAAGTGTTTCATGCACACATTATCATCTATAAACTGCATTATGGATATGAATTCTACCAAACTGGCCAGAAACTGCATACACGATTACAATTAAACCACACCTTTCAATACCTTTAAAGTATTAATTTACTAAAAATTGTTAGCTTAATAATTAAAAGCAATTCAAATTAGAAGCAATCAGAAGCTCACAGTGAGTTCTCAACACCAGAGATGCTGACAGGTTTTACAGCCTCCTTCCTAAATGCTCACACAAAATCAAGAGAATCTGCAAGTCTTAAAAGCGTTCTGTAACCTAGCTCAGCTGCCCCTGTAATTTCCCTCCCCCAGCATATTTTGCCTTACAAGCTGTAAAAATAATTTTCTTTAGATGTGATAGCTTGTTTCAACCACTGCTTCTTCTCTTCTTCATCCTGAATGGACACTGCCTGTTAGAAATACTGTCTCTATGGATAAAAAGAGATTTCTTGTGACTGACACTCAACCTGACACCTTAATTTAATTTTTCACACCACTCCAGAGCAATGCATGTCCATTCAGACCACAATGAACCCTTTGGGACTTAAAACCATCACAGGGAATTAGTAACGAAAAAAGAAAGCCACATATCTTTCCTACATATAATAGCACATGAAGAAAGAACTACATTACACAATTAAAAGGTATAGCAGAGATCAGCCAAAAAAGTCTAGAGCCTTTGCTTCATCCCACAGCCCCTGAGAAGAAATATGTATGGCTGACATAATACTGGCAGGGTTATCAGCTGCTCTAGGTGATGCCCCTTCCACACAGGATGGAGTGGGAGGTGGGACAGAGGGATTAAGCTGCTTCAAAGGCACAAATCCTATTTTATGTGCTTCTGAAGGAGAAGCAGTTACATACAGCTCCTCTTTCTGTTCATAGCTAACCCACCAAGCAGGGTAAAAGTAGTTGTTTACTGGCTGCATCTCCTCATCTTGAGCTTCATTTTGACTTTTCTGACCCAAGCCTGGCAAACCTCCAGAGCATGTGCTAATAAAGCACAAGGAAATAGCTCTGAAAGCTAACACCAAAAGCTTGGATGGCAATCAATATGTCCAATACACTTCAGAATCAGGCTTTCTGCCTGCTTCACTCTTGCAAAAACCATGTTTTTTCTGAAGGACAACTTCAGCAGCTTACACCTCCAGTTTCCTCACAGGGAATATTTTGCATTAGACAAGCCAGTGGCAAAAAAGATGTTTGCAATCTAAATGTTCAGATGAATTTCTGAGATATTCTATGTAGCTTTGTCCAGTAACAAATTCCAGTGTCCAGATATAACATGGAATCTTCTAAAACGCTCTGAGACAAGATTTTAAAAACTGAAAAATTATTACAAATCATCCTTATCCAGGCCACTTAAGTTCCTCTAACAAAAAATTAACACAATTGAAAGCAGGTGAGAGCCAGAGATTTTAGAAAAGGTGGATTATCTCTTCTCTTTTGATATGTCCTAGCAGCTTCAAAAAAAGCCCAGACATCCACAGGCTATGTCCAAGCTTTTATCTATTACTCCACAGATTCTTTAGGAAGTTCTATCAGTAGTTAAAATAGCCACCAAATGTAGCTATATGATGTATGACATAGGCCACTAATATTTGCTAATCATCACAAGTACTCTGATATAAACTTCCTTTCTTCTGATAGTAACAACAGCACTGCCAGTAATTAAGTAGTCCCAACAAAGCACCCCACCTCATTTTCTTTCATCCTCCCTCTCCCTCTTAACCTACAGCGTTTCTTTGGGAGGGAGATGACATTGGATTGGCATTCTGAAAATACAGATTAATCTCTATCTCCACAGGGATGTATTTACTCCACACTTCAGTTCTTGAAGTTTATACAGCACTCATCATCACATCAGTCCAAGACCCCAATTTGCTACTCATGCCTATTAAACATCCCACTGCAGTGCTTTGCTGAATAGACTGGCAGACACAAACACACATTGCAGTGCTTTACCAATATGTCATTTCAGCACCATAAACTTTCACAGCTAGCTAAAAAACCTGCCAGCTGGTAGTCCTTGGCTTTTACAACATCAGCAAGTCACACCATCTACTAGCTACCATCACAAATCCTCTGGAGACAGTGACTTTCAGATGGGCACAGAATGAGTCATATTTAAGCTCCTTACCTTCCAAGGCTTACACACTCCTCCTTGGCCAGCAGAGGAAAGGGACACTGGCAGAAGGTGCTAAGGAGACACTTACAGTAATCTGCTAATATTTGGAAGCGTGTAAAACCTTTACCTTAAGTTGCACAAAAATGCCACTTTAAAATTTGCCCAGCTATCATGGGTTACATGAAACTACTCCCCATCTGAAACTGCTGAATCTTTCACACAAAGTGGGCAAGAACAGGAACAGTTGGCATGAACATATATCATCCCCAAAGGAACTTAGAAGTATTCCTCTCACCAAGTAGCACCTTCCTGAATATTTAGCATAAGATTGGCAACTATTTAGAACAGGAGAAAAAAAAAAAATTCTGTGAGTATTGCATGAAATCCCATAGATGGATGCATAGGAAAGACTGAGACACTATGAAATGGAACTGGTCCCGTAGTTAGCCTGAGAGAATTCCACAATGCAATAGCCATACCTACACAGGGGAGATCAACACAGCAGCCTGCAAAGTGCTGTGGGGGAATACTAGGTAAGTTACACAGAAACAGGAGGTGGAGGATATAGGAGGTGGAAGGGAGATCAGAGTAAAGAAGAGGGAGAAAACAGAGCAGACTGTAGACAAGCAAAACCCTCATAATAAATGCAAAAGGCAACCTTCTGCAAAGGTTGGGAAAGTCTTTTGCTTCTCCCTCATAAGTTAAAGAAACTAAAATTGTGTTCTGCTATTTGTAGACATTACAAATATCTCATTAGCATGACATGAACAATTCCTAGTGGAGAACATGTTTCCCTTCTATCAGCTGGCAAACAATTCTTCTTGGAGACCAAGGGAGACAGGCATATTCAGTTTAAGATGGGGGTATTTAATTTCTCCACAGTCAAAGATAAATCTGAGGTTAAGCAATTGCTAGGAAACAAAGAACAATATGATGCCACCCAAAAGCTCCCTAACTCAATCTCTCCACAGGTAATTAGGAATACATTATGGTCAGAAGTAGTGAAGGCAGCAGGTAGACCCCGAACATCAGCCTGCACTAAAATGTTATCTCACAGCATGGAACCCATTAGGAAATCAGGAAAACTCGCAAGACCTTTATATTAAACTGACATTTGCTCCTGAATTAAGGAAGAGCAATAACCTCCAGTAATAACAGCTTACAAATTTTCTTTCCTCAAGTTCTGCTTAAGTCACAGATATCAATGCATAGAAATGCTTTGACAGAGAGAACACGGTCTTCCTTCAAACACTGCTGTTTTGCTCTCTGAGAAAAAATACTGGCAACATGCCCCACAGTAGAAAAAGTATTTCCTCTGCCAGACAGGGAGGTCAAGCACAAGCTGCCATTCAAAGTTCTACCAGCACTTCAACAAACACAAAAACTCCGGCACTTCTGTCTACAGTCACCTATCTTCCACCGTCTGGTTTTTTCCCCCCCAAGTATTATTATTTTCCGTGCATATTCATTTCTATCTTGCCCAGCCTAATTTTAAATATTTCAAACAGTGGTGTTCAAAGTGACATAAAATTAATCTACTCATATCCAGAAGTGGTACCAGAATGTTCACATACCTGCTAAGAAGGAAGGAACAGGTAAGAAACTCTTAGAAAGCAAAAGAAAGGTAGAAGAAAAACATTTTATTTCCTTGCTGGCTTTGCAACCTCTTTACCCTTCCCATTAATCAGTGTATTTTCTGTGGGCATCATTAGCATATTTCATCAGATAAAATTTCCTGTAAACACTGGAGTCTGCTTCACACACTCCACACTGTTCTTTACCATGCCATTAGGCAGTATCAACATATACTAAGCTACATATGGGAGGCTTGCCCATGTGGAAGCGCCAAGAGAAAACAGAACTGCATTAATGAAACCGCATTAAGTGGCCTCAACTGCAACTGTAATGTGTTTCCAAAACAAATTCAAACCACTACATCAAAGCCACTTGCATTCCACCACTCAGAATTCATACTGGATTGTAACACAATTTCACAGGTCTACTGACATTCATACCTCTGTACAACCTAGATGATTCATGAGCCTTCCCATCAAAAATAATACATGCACTGTCATGAGGAGGAGATTGGACTGTGTACATAAAGCAGATTCAAAACTTTAATATCACCTACCTGTGGGTGCTTTATGATTCATAACAAATCAGAGTTTGCTGTTTCTAGAATATGGATTAGCTTTATAGAATGAAGTTGTTACAGATATTTTAGTACAACACACCATCATTAATTCTGAGATCAGTAAGAAAAGCTCTACCAAAATAAATCAGTCCAGCTACACTACAATCAAAGAGATATGTCAGCTCACTGACAGTTCCACTTCCTTCGAGGATTTAAAGAAACAGCTAACAAAGGCTTGCTCTTAAGAGGGTCTTCTGTGAATCAGCTCCTGAGCAATGTAGATCCCCTAATGGGAAATCTATCCCTCATTCTTCCACTCTCAATCAATCTACAGACACTGAAAAAGGAAACATCGCTAATAGCTGCTAAATATCCTTTTTGTTTTGCAGCAGTCACTCATACATTATGCATAGATCAAGAATAAAATGATAAGGGAAAAAGAAAAACCTACCTCACACTATGTGCTCTGCACATTATGATTCAAATAGAAATTTGAAAGCGAGTGCTGTCTGACTGACGTTCAGCTGTGACTATCTGAGCAGGCCTTCTATAAATCACATAAACCATTTTAGTTTCCTTGAGGAAGACTGACTGTGTGCTGGTTATCCCACCAGAAACCACGCTATGCAAGCTTGCAGGGCCAGGCTGATAGGGCTTTGAGCAACCTAGTCTACTGGAAGGTGTCCCTGCTTGTGGAAGAGGGTTTGGAACTAGATGATCTTAAAGGTCCCTTCCAACCAAAATCATTCTGTTCTTCCAAACTGCCGCTGTGATTGCTCCCAGACACCAGCCAGGAGTGTCACATCAAATCAATGGTGAGGCCCACCCTGAACAACCAGAAATCCCATCTCTGCACTGCACAACAAGACAAACTGGCCCTGCTTGCCTCAGGTGTGAAGGGTTAGACCTACGACTGCCTAGCAGGCCCGCTAGGGACCTAGATAATTTAATATACTTAAACTTATCCATTCTCTCCTGTGACATTTTATTAGAGCCATAAAGGGTAAGAGGTAGTTGAGGAGGGCAGTTAGATGCTGCTGTGCTCCTACAGCCTGCTTGCTTTAAAGTATCTACAGAAAAGCATCAACTCCAGAACTTGGAGGCCATTTCTGCATTTGGCACATTGAAGTTTCCTTGCTTAAATCAAGGCTTGATGTTTTGCTCACACTAAATGCTCTGGGAGATCAATAAACCTGCCTGCTCCAACTAAAGAACAACAGTTTAAGTCTAATGCAACTTGCACTTACCATCCTGCTTTTCCTTGGGGTCTATTAGCCTTTTGGGACACACCTGCCTAATAGCAAAAAATGTACTGCAAAAGTAAAAAAAAACCTCTCTAACTCCCTTTCTGAATAAGGAAATTGGACATGTCTGCTCGACAGCTTTTCAAAATTAATTGACTAACCTACAGACTGGAAAGATAGAGAATAGTGATCCTTCAACAAGCCAAGCATCTTGTGCAGTATGCTGAACATAGTCAGAGAACCAGGAGATGTCCATATTCTACCAAGATACATGGTTCCACCTACAACCAAATCGGGCAATGATTAGATCTATCTTTAGAATCTTATTTACAAAAAAAAAAATTTACATTAAAAATCTAATTTTAAAAGTTTCAGGAATTTTCCCTGTGGCATGTCAGTATTATAGCAAGCAAAGAGAATACACTGAATAGGTCTCAAAAAGATAAAAAGAGATAAAACAAGAAAATGCCAGTTGGAGCTTTTCAATTACCAAGCTAGGCACTTTTATTCTATGCAGGTAACAAGGAGAGCACCAAAGCAGTCTTGGAGACTTTACCATTGGTATAAACTTTGGGAACCGATACCCAAGATAATTTAAGTCGAAGTCAAATGTCACCCCTAAGTTATTTCTGCATAAGGTTTCTACAGAAGAGTTTCTAAACTGATCTCTGTTTCTATAATCAAGGTGTAAAGTACAAAACCTCAAGGTTTCTTATTTAGCTTTTTGGTTTCTTAAACTACAGGTGGTAATCAAAACTTCTTTGGGAACATCCAGGAATCTCAATTTGCAACAAGACCCATCAGAAATCTTTAAAGGAAAAAGTGTAACTTACATTTTAAAAATTGGTGTTTAATAAAGAAGAAAAGTATCCTTCATTCTGCCACTGATAGACAGATTTTCTGAGACACTCACAGGGTTTGCATTCCTTCTACTAGTAAGATTTCCCAAATGAACAAGTAACAGCTGACTGGAGTACACTGTGATGTTTGGTGTCTTAATCAAAACTGAGTTGCTCTCACCAAAATTAAAAGGTGTTTCATCATGTCTTTGGTCTCAGCAATGTGCCATGTTTCATGGAGCTTCCCTGTAAGAAGGATGAAAAAGGCTCCTTTCATATTTGTATATTTAATTATGGTGATTCTCCAAAGTGGATTTATTCACCTGGTCTAAAAGTATAATGTCCATGGAAAATTTTGGTGGCTCACAAGATTAGCTATTCTGGAAAAGAAAAGTTGTAAGACAAGAAATACTCTACACCTGTGGGTTCCACTGCACTGAATGTTTATACTGTTTGAATTCTGCAGAATGACAGAAAATGCAGGGGGGTAGGGAAGGGGAGATACAGCAAACTTGCCATTGCTGCTATATCAATTTTCACATTAAATGCAATTAGCAAGGGCTCTTAATATTTTCTATAAAAGAAAACGCCTAATGCCTAAATTGTTGCTCTTGACACTAATAGACTTTTTCTGTGAAAGCTTCATAATTAAACCAAGGAGTTGTATTACCTGCTCTGGAAGCATATCACCTACCTACTTGTTACCTGCTACTGTAATTTTGTGTTTTCAGTGCTATTTACTGCAAATGTGTTAAATTAACAGACACTAGAAAGAAAAAAGAATTTAGCACGTGGAGATACCAAACATGATCCATACAGATCATATAGATCCCAAAAATCTTAAGGACAGGACCTGTTCTTCTATTTACTTTAGTAAAATTTACAGCACATGAAATCTCTATAACTATAGCATCCTATGGTACTCAAAGAACCACGAAGTTTCAGCTTGACTGGGAATTTTGGTGCTAGAACAGCACAAATAAAGTTATTTACCATAGAAATCATAGAAGCTGGCAACTGTTTATTCTTAAGGTGCCAGGGAACCAAATGACATGGATTCAGTGAGGTTTAGAACTTCATTCAATCTGTTAATTACCTATCCAAAAACAATAAACTTTGCAATCCATATTTTGTTCTCACATAATATTATACACCAGATGCTCATTT
>VXBT01004292.1:1047560-1188157 GCA_013400235.1 Oriolus oriolus | reverse complement strand
CCCACCCCCCCCCCACTATTTGTATGCATACATCCAGGCTGACCTGCAAGTCTACGCTACATGCTACTACCAATAATTTTCACTTTTTAAAAACTCATTTAGAAGACACACTGTACACAGAAATAAAACATGCACAGGCACACAATAAATGCTCTGTCATTCAGCAAAACACTGCTTGCAGTACATTAGCCCTTTTATAATTAATTTGAGCCTACCAACCACCACTACCCCAGCTGTGTTTAGCAGCGAGCTTCTGCCAAAGCAGAAATCCCCCAGGCAGCCTCAGATGGGCATTCTCAAGTCATCCCTGTCTCTCACTGTCTCAGCTGTCACTCCACACTGCCTGCTTACACCAGCTGCAGGGCAGGTGGGTGACAGTGTGGTGTGACAGCAGCCCTCCAGCCTGGCCTCACTCGGATGCTTAAGCTTGTGCTTCATGCTCCAAAGCACACCAGTTTTTAAGGCTGCACTAGGCCAGCTTGGACAAACTTCCCAAGAAACAATTTTACCAAGAATTTGCTTTGTATTTCCTTTGCATAATTATTGTTGTAGCCACAGGTTAAAAAAAAAAATTATGAGTGTTTTTAACTACTGAAAGTCTAAACCAAGCTTCCGTCACAGCACAAGAAAAACGCCAGTCACCACACAAGACTGAAGGCTTTCACACAGGCAAGAAGCCTTAAGACACAATCTTACAGACATAAATGACACAAAGTTACACTGATACTTTGACTGCATGCCTGGCTGGCATCTTCTGTTATTTCAGAAAAACTCACCCTGTTTCCTTCAAGGGACCTGTGTCCCACTGCTATTCTGGATGCCCACACCTGCCCTACCCAACTGTCAGATCACCTGGAAAATCCAAGCTAAAAATCTAATCTCGTGTGCCTCTGAGCTGCAAAGGAATGCAAACCCACTAGGTTTTAAAATAACTCTCTGTGACTCAATTTTGATATTAACATTTTCAAAATGGCTACTGCAAAACCAGTGAAAGACAGAGGCAAGGCAGACCAGGAGGAGCCACAGATACTCATCAGCTACATGGCCACACTGCATAGATGACTGAGAATCTCAATCTAAAAATATCAGTATCAAGACTCAAATGAATGATTTTACATATCTAGAGAACAAAGCATCAGGTCAGAATAATGTTGCTATTTATAGGAATAATATGCATGTGCATTATGGATGTTCTTTCATTTCACAGATGTGATTTTATTCTGTTACAGCCATCACAACTTAAATATAAGCTTTACAATACAGAGAACAGATTTAAATGAAAGTCAGCAGACATTTGTTTTATACTTTATAATTACAGGGATCTCTCTCTATAGAGAGAGATAAAAAGGCATTAGTTATGGTCAATACTAAAGGGGGTAATTGTGCATTACAGCAATGATGATCCTTATTACACTGAGTTTCAATAGCTGTGAACAGAAAAGAACATTCTCATCATAAAACTATGCAAGAGCTTTAGCAGAAACGAAGGGCAGAGACTACTGTGACCACACCATACTCATGTATCCCCTGGCAGTTCATTAGATTGTCCATTTTGCACATCTTCCCACACAGCTTTTACAAAGATCCATCAAAAGCAACATTTTCTTATAGCTGAATGAAAGAGGACTAAAAAATCCCCTGGGAATATTGATTTGGAAGAGAATAAAGCAGTTTGTGAGACATTTTCAAGATGATCCACCACAGTGAAATGAATGCTCACCACAACATAATATCCCTTTTTGCTCTCCATCGTAAGGCATCAACAGGATTTGTCAGACACACAGGACTACACTTCAATAAGGATAAAAACCTCCAGTTTTTAAGGATTCAATTTTTACAGCTCCTCTGGACACTAACTGGAAATACAACAGACAACAGAACTTCATGCTAAATTCTGTGACAGCTGTATTTTTGTGTAAATACTGAATACTCTTCCTAATCCTATTTTTGTCTAAGTCTTAAATGTTCATATAGAAAACAGCACAAAAGGAGGCATTTGTCTCTTCTGGGTTATTTTTGTCTCCAAAAAACACATACATATTTTGGAAAGCATCATTCCTGCCAACTGGGGTCACTTTTCACCTAGTGGAAGAACATAACTATGGTATATCAGCAACAAAAATGGAGTAACACTTCATATGGTGCAAATACTTATGCTCACCTTGAGGCTGGAATAGATATACCTGCAGTGTTCTATAGGATGAGCTACTGCAAATTTAATCTGGATAGCTGAGAATATTTGGAGGCATTTCTGAGACAGTGTCACTCTGTTAACGGAAGACAGTGACTCTGCAGCTAGATCTTGACTTTAGATGCAATGCATTAACCATTCAGTGGATTGGTACA
Source organism: Oriolus oriolus (assembly GCA_013400235.1). Classification (NCBI taxonomy): domain Eukaryota; kingdom Metazoa; phylum Chordata; class Aves; order Passeriformes; family Corvidae; genus Oriolus; species Oriolus oriolus. Next base: position 1,185,811 of record VXBT01004292.1, on the reverse strand, counting down.
CAAACGCTTCCCTCTACAACTACAGAGGATACAAATTAAACCTGAGATTTGCTGTTTGACCTTTCAGCACTAGCAGGTTGCTTTTAAATTTGAAGTTACTGGGAAAAACAGTTATCTTTCCACACAACTATACAGCTATCCTACAGCAGCTGGCCTCCACTAGAGGCTGCTGAGTTCAGAAGCACCACTAGATCACACTTTAAACCATGATCCAAATTAACTAAGCCATTTCAGAATAGTCAAGTTCCACGCCTAATCCTACTCAAGTTCCCAAATCCTGCAAGTCACTGAAAATACAAGCTATAAACAGTAGACACGTTCTTTGCTGTTCATTTGTTTGGCATAACACAGATCATCCTGCATTCATACTACTGACAGACAGAAAACACTCCATCTGCCTCTCAGCTCATGAGGCCCTCTTTGCTCACTTCTTCACCTGGAAAACACTGTAAATAAACAAACCTGTTTGGCCAGCTGATCCTTCTTCACCAAGCCAGTGGCCGCGGCGATGTTCCCTGCTCCTTCCACCGTCTTCTGCGCCACCGCCGTCACTCCTGTCACCACAGCTCCCCCAACATTAGACACTTGCTCTTTGGTCTTCTCAGCCACTGAGGAGAAGCATAAGATGGAAAACACATTATGCCTCTGGGAGCTGTACGTTTTTCAGAGAATTGATCACTGACAGCCCAACACCATGAAAAGCCATAAGGCCATTACATTTTCTGTACCCCAAGTGGATCTTAAGAAATTAAGCTATCCATCTGGTAATGCAGGAGCAGCGGAGGTAAGAAAAAGCTTTAGCTGGGGCTCAATTTCTTTCATGTAAAAGACATCTGACATTTTCATTCATGTCTAACTGCACTTTGGGGAAGAAAAGTCATTATTTAGGTGCTCTTATTATGTCCAACTCACTGTATAATATATCCTAGTTTGGAAGTGCATTCCAATTAGTCTACCAAACACATGCTGCATGATACAGCGCATGGAAGACAAGATTTTTTTACATTAGACTCAAAAAACATTGATTATTATTTTTATTTTTTAAGATATATTTCATTAAAAAGCAGATCTATCAATGCTCAACCAGAGAATTTCAAATACAACCTTTTATCTGACTCCCTTGAGATTTTTGCCTCAATGCTGATACATAATATACTAATTTATAAAAAGACTGAATGCCAAAGCAAAGTGGATTAATAGCTAACTTCCAAGCCCCAGGGACACAACAACTCATTTAGCCTACATATACATCAGCAGCTGCCATTCTACCTTTCAGAACATCACTGGGTTTTTTCTGCTCATTCATCCCCAAGGGCTCTTCCTAACAGCAGCTTGAGCTACAGTGAAACTCGAAGAAAAGGGATGGAATGACTTCATGCCTTAAAGTTACATAGCCAGATTTTCAGAAAAAAACCCCATGTACTCCTCTAAACAAGGGAATGATCTTCAAAAACATCCATCATATATTTTTGCAATTCTAACTAATACTACACTTTCCTCCAAGCTCAATCCCATTCGATCCATAAAATGCATTCATGGCTTTATCTGTACCTTTTATGACCACAGGATGGATTCTGCTTGAAACTTAGGCCACCATTTCTGAGTCTTTTTTTGGGAAGCACATAGGAAAATTAGACTTTCTGTGGATAAATTACATTTCTTTAATTCCTTACATAAAGAGCATCAGTTGTCCACATCACAGGGCAGACAGCATACATTACTATTATTGACATTAAATGGCAAAATTAGGAAAAAGCTAGAAAGCTAAACAACATGAGTAATACGCAATTTTTATTAAAGACCTAAATTATAAAAATCTGCTGACTGAAAATGGAGACAGATAATTTAACGCTCATTCTAGCTAAGTTCAAGGGAAAAGCTAGTAGCCAATTGAGTATCATCTCTGTTACGACCAGGAGTTTTCACTACAGAGCAGAACAACAGACTACACGTTGTCTGAAATCAGAAACACAAAAAGTCTGTTTCCAATGTCTCCCACACTATACATGCTAATAATCTAAAAGTTCATGAGAAATTTCATTGTATACATCCACTACTCTATTGCCATGCTTTTTCCAGGAAAAATAAAAGATAATCAAAAGTGGGTTTTGCTGAAAAGCAAATGTTGCCCTCAGGGAAGGTTTGGCTTAATGCTAGCAAGTGCAAAAAGATATCTGTTAAGATGCCCCATTTGATTATTACCAGCTACAGACCACAAAAAGCTTTGGATTCTATGCACAAAATTTATATAGGAAGCTCTTCACTAGTTCTTGCAAACATATATCTTAAGATGTGTGTCTTAATAACACACTATATCTTGCAAAACATGGTGAGACCCAATTGTGCTTGAAGTCTTTCAGAAAGAAACTGAGTAACATCATGAAACAGAAACCTGTGTATGTTATTCCAAATGGCAAAAAGAATTCTAAAAACATAAAGCAGCATCTTGTAAAAGTAGATTCAAAAATCATGTTTTCCAAGAAGTATTTAAATTTTTTAAAAAGTTAAAAGAAGAGGAGATATGTTTTGGGTACATTTCAGTACTTTTTATTTTTCCTGTGTCTCATTCATTTTCTTGGAGAGATGCTGGGCTGCATCCAAAGCAGCATAACCAGCAAGTCAAGGGAGGGGATTCTGCCCTTCTGCTCCGCTCTGGTGAGACCCCACCCGCAGTGCTGCATCAGCTCTGGGGTCCCAGCACAAAAAGGACATGGACCTGTTGGAGAGAGTCCAGGGGACACCACCAAGAAGATCAGAGGGACTTTTTACAGGGTCATGTAGGGACACAGCAGGAATGAATGGCTTCAAACTGAAAGAGCATAGGTTTTGATTTGGAAGAAATTCTTTTCTGTGAGGGTGTTGAAGCACTGGAACAGGTTGCCCAGAGAAGCTGTGGCCGCCCCATCCCTGGAAGTGCTCAAGGCCAGGGGGCCATGAGCAACCTGGTCTAGCAAAAGGCCTTCCTGCCCATGTAAGGGGGTTAGAACCAGATAATCTTTAAGGTCTCTTCAAAACAGTGTGTGTGTCACTTCCATACAGAAAAAGCTAACAGAATGAAAGGACCCTAATTACAGAATCATAGAATGGTTCGTGTTGGAAAACTCCCCTTTCCAAATAATGTTGAACGGCAGAACATGGACAAATTCAGTAGGCTTGATGCTGACAAGGGCTCAGTTGGCTCTAAGCAGACTCATCCTTTCTGATAAAAATGATAAAGCATGGTTGTACGGCATTGATTGTCATAGTCACAATTAGTTTCATTATCTCAAGCTCTTAAAGAAACTGCACCTCAAGACCAAAATATCAAGAAACAGAGTGAAATCGAGTGTACTGTGGATGCTGCACTGTAAACCACCTGATTCTCAATGCCATTATTATACCCACATTTCTTATACTGTGTTGTCATGGCAAGTGCAACCACCTGCCAAGAGCAACTATCCAGTGGCCGCTGTTCGCACTACTACAGTATTTTGGGAAGGCGCTGTCTGAGGTACATTTCCTCCTCCCAGAAACACATTATCCTAGGAAAGGCTTAGTACATACAAACTCAAATGAGAAAGGAAAGAATCAGGCCACTAGCACTTTTACTGGCACAACAATAAGATACTGATGAAAGTGGTAACAAAAGCAGTATATTTAATATTGCTTCTATTTCAGACAGCCATGGTTTAACCCCAGCTGGCAACTAAGCACCACACAGCTGCTCATTCTCTTCCTCCCCCAGCAGGGTTGGGGGGGGGAAGAGAATTGGAAGGGTAAAAGCAAGCAAACTCATGGGCTAAGTATGGTTCAATTGAAATAAAATAGTAATAACAAATTGTAATAAAAAGGAAAATAACAGAGAGAAAGAGATATAAATCCCACAGGTGATGCAAATTAAAACAGTTGCTCACCACCAACCAGCTGATGCCCAGCCAGTCCCTAAGCAGATGACCCCCACCAACCTTCCCCATAGTTTTGCTGCTCAGTATGATGCCACACGGTGTGGAATATCCCTCTGGTCTACTTGGGTCAGCTGTCCTGGCTATCTCTTCCCACAATTCCTTGTGAACCCACAGCCTCCTCACTGGTGGGGTGAGGTGAGAAGCAGGAAATGCCCCGATGTGTAAGCCCTGCTCAGCAATAACTAAAACATCCCTATGCTATCAACACTGGTTCCAGCACAAATCCCAAACAGCCCCATACCAGGTACTATGAAGAAAATTAACTGCATCCCAGCCAAAACCAGCACACCGACATAGCATAAGAAAGCTGACACAGGAGTTACCATGGAACATCTCTCACACACTGCTTCAGAAATCAAAGCATGAAGATAAATTCAGCAAACTACATAAATAGCACAGATTGGCAAAAGCAATCATAGCAAGGAGAGAGCCTTCTTTCCTGTCTCTAAGGAATAACTAAACACCAACATCATTACCAGAGTGACTCTGATAATGAGCTCCAGCCTGGTGACCCTCCAGCTCTGAAACCCCAGTGGCAGGAGAAGAAAAACCAAAATAGGTCTCCAGTCTCACGTATTTTATTGCTTACACTAAGTAGTAATGGGGAAAGCATTAAGTGCTTTCACAAACAAATCAGTTCAGAATGCAGGGGGTTGATTCCAACTTATTAAATTTATGTGAATACCAAGTTGTTTAATGATCTTAAGCCATTAAGTCTTTGTAAAACTGGTATCTGCTTTGCATCATAGTGTTGAGAACCAGAGTAAATCAGCTTCTGCAGAGCTTTGCTGTTCTATGGCCTGATTACTTCTTCCATCTACACAGAGACTGTCCATTCCATTAAATGACCCTGGGACAGTGTACAATGACCACACCAAGGCTAACTTTGAGTTTAATTTCTAACACTGACTACAGCACTGTGCAAAAAGTATTACCATTGAAGTTGTCTTTTCCCTACTTATTACAGACAACTGGGTAGCATACAATATCAACATAAAACCTTTGGAGCAACCTTGGACAGCAAAAGTAGATTCAAACCACAGAATTTCTCTGAGCTAATGAAATTACTCTTACTGTACCAAATGCACTTTTGAGTACGTATTTCAAACAGCAAGTTTGTCTTAAGTACTTGGAGAATTCGTTTACAAAGATGCCACAAATATATTGGTGGTTCTTTAATTTATGCAATTTTCTGTAAGATTCCTGACGGAGCTAAAGAGCAGGAATACCAATGACTAAGCATGTCAAGAAGAACAGGAATGATCAGATAAAAGAACTAAGCAAAACACTTGACTATGGTTTATATCTGTCAATATTGTGTCTTCACTCACATGACTGAAGGACTAAGGGCTTTTTTTCCTCCTGATTTATTTACAAATAGTGCTTTATTTAGAATATCAGGAGATGGACTGTAAATATTTCATCTTTGGTACCATTCATTTCTGGGAGATCAGCAAGATGGGTGAATTATGCATTTATAGTCAAAGGCCAGTAGACATGTTAATTAGGAGGGAAAGTCTAAACACCAGCGAACACCACGTAAAACCAATAAGCAAAGGTCCTTCACCTTCAGAAGTTCTAAGAAAGGGTGACCTGACAGATAGCACACTCACCATATTCCTGTGAAGCACAGCCTGGAATCCTCATTTCCCAGTATCTTGATGTCACTAAACCTGGTACAATCAGGTCACATTTAAAGCAAGAAACACCTCAGTCTAGTAATTCTGGGTCTGGAACTTAACTGACGGAAGAATGCATTTAGGTTTTTCAGCCCTTTAAGGTGTGTCATTTCACAGTCATTTCACCAGCACAGAGGGTTAATCCACAACTTATTCAAAAACAGCAAAACTATTGAGATTTTGGAACTCAGACAGCAAGAAAAGACTGACTGCACAACTGTGAACACACTCATTTTGATCTGTGATTCTATTCTGCGTTTGCTTGTCTCCAACCCCTTGAACCATTTTTGTTTACATAACAAAGTGTTTACTTCACCTCAGGTTTCACATGATGCACTGGGGAGTTAATATCATAAGACCACCACAACTTGTGAACTCCTAGTCATATGAAAAGAGACAAGCGACTTAAAAGGCATTTTTGTCACATCGACTTTAAAAGCACTGATTTAAACGGATTTGATTTCTACAGCAACTTCACTAGCATCTCTGAGTGCCTTCATGTTATACCTCATAGAATCACTACAGTGAACCCAAATCTGGTTTTGTCTACCTTCTCTGCCTGCCAGAACAACTATTCATAGACTTGATATTATTTTTTTATCCTTAAAATGTGTCCGAGCAGTTCCCCTCTTCTTACACTAGCAAGTCCATACTGTTTCATTTTGGAAACCATGCTCTCTAGATTTTGCCTGAAGTCTTCTCTTCTCATTGCCACATTTCAACCTGTTCAACCCCTGCTCATTTTCCATTTTCTTTCAACAGCCAAACTAATCCAAAACAGCTTGAAAGGCCAAAAGGAAGCAAACTGTGGCACAGAAACCATTATTCCCAAGTTTTGGGCGTTTCACTTTGTGTCACCCGCTTCCCAAAGTGTTTGAGGAGCAGTTACTGTTTTGCCTAAAACCAACAGTAACTTTTTCAAATTTTCTATTCATAGGCACAGCACACAACAGATGTGCTCCCCTTATGTTTGGCTTTACAGCCTCTTTTGTACCTTCCACCACAAAATTCAACATATTTTCAAACCTGTTAAAAATTCTATTCACCTACTGAAAATTTCCTGCCTCACTAAACATACTGCCATCACATAAAGGTGAGGCAGTATCTGAGGTACAGCATTTGAGATCAGTAGTTTCTCTCAGGATGAGGAAGAGAGCTAGCCAACTAGAAGCCCAGTGCTTCAGCATGTTTCATACATGTGCAAGTGCCCTTGACTTTGATTCTATCACATCCCAGCCTGGTGAACATCACCTCTATTAACTTGCTTCCTACTGCTGTCAGTTGCTGCTCCCACATCTGTGATGATATTGGCTATATGTGCCCCAAATCTCACTCTACTGCAATCCTCTACTGGTCATAGTAATGATCCCTCTGAACATTTCTCTTAATTGAGGTCTAACGAGCTGAGATTTCAAATCTCATAACAACAGCATGCATGCTCAGCCTGAGGCTAAACTCTGAGGGACTATCCTAGATATTCTGCTCCATTTTGATACTAGAAATACTCTTGACTGACTTTTCAACCACTTATGTGGGTTGTGTATTAAGTACTGACATCTGTTTACCTACCATTGTTTATCCTTTGCATTGGCTTATTTGAGCACAGCTGAATGATACACTGGCTGTACACTAAGGAAAAAGAAATCCTTTTCTACTATCTTATTTGTTTTCTAGTTTGTTAGGGGAAAAACAACTTACATTTCTTGACCATGCATTCTCTTCACATCTCCAGAACTCCCACATTCTACAGCAGAAAATTATACATTTTATTCAATGCCCTATGGTCAGCTAAGGCTTTTCTGCACACTGTAGATATCAAAGACTTCCATTCATTTTGTCCCTTAAAACAACTTATTGGTTACTGGTTTCAGTTCATACCTAAAATGATCCCTGCAAATCAATTTAAAATGCAAATTTACTCTTTCTTGGTGTAGAAATGCTATTGTAAATATACATGCCTGGCATTAAATTCCAAGTTTGAAAGTGCTCTTGCTACTGCGAGATTAGTCAGTTTTAAAAAAACTCTGCAAAACACTCATAACTGTGACAAATTCAAATCAAAACTCTGAAATTTGTTTCTTTTCTGTAAGCCATTTCCCTTCAGTCTTCCCACCCAACTCAAGCTCTCAATGTTTTTCTATCTTTCATAAATTGTACTGCTCTCAAAAACCCAGATTTTTTAACAGCTAAATGGCTGGTTAATCACATGTAGGAAAGAAGCTGAAATCAAGAGGTAATTATCTTACCTGTTGTGACACCATGAACAACTCCTTCCTTGGTCCTGGAACCTAAACAAAGAAAAGTATTAGATTGAAAATGCATATTCTTACGTACTGGTAAAGACTAGATAGATGATAAAGGGGGATTAATATGTAGATTACATACAGTTGCATACAATATTTTCCAAGGTTGTTAAAATAAATTAAAAAGAAATTCAGTCTAAGGGAAGAGGCAAAACCATCAGTAAAGAACAACTGCTTGGATGGGTACTGACTGTGGAAATATGAATAATACTGGAAACACTTCTGCAGTACATACTGACTTCCTTGCCATTTTCTTAATAACTGTGTCAAGCCTCCCACCTGGCAAGCTAACACGGATGACTCTGCACAGAAACCACATTAACATCCTAAGGAGGCTCACGCATGCATTTGGAGAAGCTCTGAGCCACGGTTTCCAAAAGATCCTTACAGTTTCACCTCTGCCAGATCTCAGTTTGCAGGTGTTGACAACCACTACTGAACTACAGAAAGGCTCAGAGGTTAAATTCACAGGGAGCTGATAGTTCCAGCCAGATTCAGACATCAACTAATCCAGAAGGGAAACTTCAAGCAGTAGATAGGATTTCAACATGAAAATGCCCCCCAGGTCACACCCAAGGTCTGCTGCATCCAGTGTCCTCGCTGTCACAGCTCACATATGATCTGCAGGCAGCAACCTGGAACTTGTGCTAGACTGGGTCATAACACAAGACCTGTGTAAGCAATGGAACTCTGCCACGCTGAAGGCCAAACTGATTTCTGCAACACCCATGCAAAAAAAACCTCGACTTTTTACCATGCTGCATGAAAGGGAACAGTCTCCTGTTCCCTTTCATGCAGCATGAGGAAGAGAAACAAATTAGCACCTACTGCTGTTTAAAACATAACTCGGGAGTCTTTTTCCCTACTTGCCCTTGTCAGGTTCCATAATTTGGCTACATTTCAGGGATTAGTATCCATCTGTGGACTGTGATGCTTAATAATGTGCAATTAACAGAATTTACGGCTCCTAGTTAATCATCTTACCTAGTCTGCCAGAGATAGGATGACATTTTATTTTTCTTACCAACACAGAAATGACCTTATTTGTAATGCAATTTTTTTTGCTGTCATTCAGTATTTGAGACATTATAACTTATATTTCTGACTTTACTCTTTTAACATAACAGAATAAAATGCATGAGCAGAAAAATATTAGGAAAAAAGCAACTTTTTGCCTAAAATTCTTTACAATAATACAATTAAACACAGAAATACAATATAAGCTCATTCATCAACATGTCCTATTTGCTAGAAGCACAAATTTATGGAACTTTAGCCATGTAGTTCTGACACTATTAGATTGATTACGTGATTGAAAAGGCTGTTACCCATGAGCAAGAGTAGAATAATAATCCATGATACATACAAGGGAAAAAAATATTGCATCAAGTAAAATGAAATATTCCTTTAGCTAATTATGAGGCTAAACAGCTGAAAAGTCTTTTTCCCTTTATTCCAATTTTCTCTTTAGAAAAAGCTTGCTTTCTCTCACTGAAAAATATTTACCATTGAATAATCAGAAGTTTCATTATATGCAAAGTGTTCACGTCTAAGGACTTGTTCAAGGACTCTGGTTCTCAATTTTGTACTACCATGAGACCTGAAGAAACAAAGCACATGCCGGAATTCAAGCAGATGATGGTTCTACTCACTTCTAGCAACTAAACACCACCGCAGGCCCACAGTGTGTCTATTGGAGTACTTTATATTAAGCACATGCTTTTAAATGCCTTGTTAGACCTGGCCAGTATCTCATTCATGTTGTTGAACTGACTGTTTGCAAGCCAAGCCATTAAAGACATGGAAAACTCTGAATTAGCAAGTACTCTGGTCCCTAAAGCCAGGAAGAGATGGATGGTATGACAGAACTTCCTGAGGACCCGTGCAATGCACACATCTCCAGGGGGACCTATTGCAAGTCAATTCGTACTTCACTTGCCCAGATATATCCCTGCTACAGCCACAGCTCGCACAGACAGGCTTTTCTTTAAAAAAGCTCAGCTCGCAGACCCATATGGAACAGGGGTATGTATAGCCAGATCCATTAACTGGCAAACAACCAGCTAGCTGGTGTTCCAGACCCTACAGCATATGTTAGAGCTCAGTAGTACTTGCCCCACTGCTGCACACTTGCATGCAAGTAACTGTTTCTGCCATCGCAGCTACAACAGCATCTAGAAGCGCATTAGGATCTGCCAGAACAGGCCTATAAATAACAACAGCTGAATTCAGTAGGACAGCTTCTGGCTGGCCATGAAGGAAAGCTGGTTGTCCTCATTGTTTCCAAGAGAAACTAGCAGTCTTTTGTTCTGGCATTCCCAAAATACCAATAGTCTTGCTCAGTGTACCCTGCACAACAAGGGGAAGAGAGGAATCAGAGTAGGGATAATATAAAGACCAAGGAACATGTCTCTGACTTAAGCCACTTCGAAGCAATAGTAGTACATGGTAATGCTACTTTTCCAAGCTGTAGTACACGTCTGTGTGAGGGCAGGGAGAAGACTAAACAGCACTTTTCCTTTTTTTCAATTATTAAAAAATACCATCAAGTCTCTTCATCATTTATTATCATCGCTGTCATTGTGCCAGAATGAAGGAGCGTATCAGCAGTTTGGAAATACACTCATTTCTGGCCTATTTGAGAGACCAACAGGTTATTCACATTGCTTAGTCAGAGCTGGTTAAAAACAGGGAGACATAAACCCAAATTAGAGGAAGGGGCAAGCAACATTTAAGGAAAACACTTGCTTCCAAGTCCTGAAGCCCATTACTCCACCAGCCAGACCTTAAGTCCCTCGACTACTCTACTGGTCTTTCTACTACCAAAGGAAAATAAGAAACATTATGAAAAGAGAGTGCAGTGGATGAATTTGGATGGCTTTGCCAAATAGGTCATGACTGTGCTGTTCTACTCTAAGGCCATGTGCCAGCACAGGGAGTAAACAACTCTGTCAGCCACCCTGCTGCTAACAAACTATTCCTTTGTTCTGCGAGCTTATGACACACCAAAAACAATCAGACTGGAAACTTCCATTCCTGAGCACTGAACATGCACTCTAGAGTCAATTGAGCAAAAACTTCAGCTCCCTGGAAGCACACATGAAGCTCAGAAGACATCTTGAACACTGCATCGCCAAGAGTCTGCGAGTGCATCCTTCTTACTCAATTCCTGGTTTCAGAGCGAGTGGGGATTAAATGCCGCCGCTCACTTCCTCTCTGCTTCATACTAACAGCTCTTGAAGGATACAGAAAGATGCACTTTTAAACTTACAGCACACACGGGACTGCTGAACCTCAGTCCTCCTTTCTAAACAATGACTAGGCCATTGTTTGACATCAAGAAAGGTCCTGATGCTGTGCTTGAATGAGTTAAGAGAGAACCACCAATTTCAGCTGGCCAATGCTGAAGCCCATTAGCAGAGGAATTTAGGGGCAAAAAAAACCCCCAACACTTGAAAGCATAAAAACACACTGTAGACTGTATTGAAGGGATCTTGGGTACTTTAAAAGGAGGAAAGACAGTGGACTGAGGGAAGAAAGAAGAGACTTCAAGCATGGAAAGGGAAGAAAATCCTCAACTAATCCTCCAATACACCGCTCTCCCACAGAGCTCTAACTTTCTCCCTTTGCCAAGGAAAATTTTCCTTGTGCCAAAAAAAATACTAAAACCAAAACAAAAATAAAAGAATTACAATGACCACATTTCATCCCAAACAGCAGCTGTTGTTAATAGAACTCTTACCAGGTAGAATTAGGTTATAATCTCTCACATAATAGTTAACAGCAGCCTGGACAGAAAGGTCCACATGTTTTCCACATTTACTTAAATTGCACTGATTTCAGAAGGAAACCACATCACCTAGAGGATCTGGCCAAAAGACTTTGCATCTTCTTAATTCTCCAGCAGCAATGGGAGACTGAACGTTATGAAACTGAAAATGATTAACAGGTCTCACTCAGCCCAGTGTTGTTAGGTCCTTTTTGCAAGATGTCAGGCAGCTTTCACAGTACAATCCGGCTGTGAATCTTAAATCTGAAAACCCAACTATAGAAAAATGGAGTGAGAAGTCTTCAGGAGCTCTAATGAATTGTGCTGCTTCCCTCCTCTGCTCATAAAGTGGCTCCACCACCTTTTGCACTGCAATCATTATCAGCCTGCAGAACAAAAAGATTCTCACACTGGCCTTTGCTAATGCTGCACAGGGCAAGAGACACCTCTGCTGCGTGCTTGGGACGTAGACAGAGAAACATCCAGCTCCTCATTTCCATTACCCTATCTGAACTTGCTGAAACCTCCTGCCGGTATGGCCAGGCACACAACTGGACACAAGTTGCCAGAGCTTCTGGAGACAGCCTCCAACCAAAGGCTCTTTTGCCCGCATGATAAACTGAGCACATAGCTCCTTCCTCCTGGAAAGGAGGCATCTGGTGGGAGAAGGATCCTCCATCATTACTACAGTCACATGCACAGGTCCCTACCGTGGCTCAGGGCTCTGCTGTCCCCAGTAATTTATTCTTGAAAAAAACCAGCAAGCCTGCCCTCCAAAGTTCAACCTCAGCAAAAGCATCTCTGAAGACAACAGGAAATCTGTTTTCTTTGGGAGCAGAGCTAGGTTCAAATGCTATTACAGTCTGGATAACAGGTCAGGCACGAAGATTAATTTAGCACACAATGCAGGTTTTCTAATACAAAGACATCAATGACCCCAGAAGCGTGGCCAGAAGAAAACAAGAAAACAAAATAAAATAAAACAAGGAAACAAAATAAAATAAAGTCCTACCTCTGGAAAATAATTCCAACATCAAGCACAATATACAGTGGAAGAACATCTATTTTGATATCTTGAAAATGAGCAGATGCTAATTTTAAAATAGATTCATCCTACAATTAATGTTCAAAATGACTGCCATCCCTGTTGGCAAGAGCACCGAGCTTTGCTATGGCTTAAAAGGAGGGAAGTATATTCCAAATGAGTAGTCCACACTATCTGGAGCAGAAATAATTTCTTGCAGACTGGCACTAGCCTGCAACAGCAGAGGGAATCCAAAAAAGGCACTAGAATACCAGAGACCTCAGCACTCCCATTGAAAATAAATGCCTCTGTTTTTCAGCTCTGCTTAACTTTTGTCATGTGTGCACATCTCCCTCGGTACACACAGCGTCCATTACAGAACTGACCCGCTACAAAACCAACAGAACAGAAACGACCTACAGAGAAGGGTATCTTTTCCCTCCTCTATTTTTTATAGACTAGCTTTATTTGATGAATACGAGAAACAGGTCCATAATCATTTTTTTATAAATAACCACTTACTCATACAGTCTTGGCAGATTGTTTTTCTGTGAATTTTTCATGACAGCATTTGCAAGACACTCCTCTAAAGCCCAACACTTGCGAAATGAAGATGACTATCATGCATAAAAGTACCAGTCTGGGATTTGAAAATAACTTTATCCCTGGCTCTATGCAAGATGTGTGGTCTAGAATAAGACACTTAACAACTGCTTTGCTACCTTGGGGTCTACCTGCCCTACCTCATTAACTGTAGAGGCTCTTCCTTGAGAAGTCATGGAAAGTATCTGCCATGAATTTGCACTAGTAATGACAGAACATGAAATTAATTTCAGAAGGCAACATTTTTCCATACAAAACGTTACTGTCAACATGCCAAGCAGTCAGCATGTCTACTACTCAGCTCCTAAGCTAACCTCTCAAGTGCCATCTCCTGAAATCCTATTTAAGACCCACATGCTCTGTAGAATGCTGTGAAGCTACCTTCTCCTCCAGTGTTTACATTTTTCGTATTTATTTTTACTGTACCAGCCACCCCTTCAGCCTTGATCAGACAAACTTCTTGCACAGAGTGCTAGCCAGTGACCTGTACTGTCAGGCACCTCCTACGACACAACCTTGTTCAGGACGGTGCTGCCCACGTGACTCCTCCACAGAGCAGCAATGCCCGCCCAGCCCGTGACACAAGAACCAACATTTGGCTTCAAAGAACCGGAGCTCGAGAAGGCACAACTTTCCTCTTGTTTCTTTTGCAATGGTCTCCTAGGAGCAATTACATATATTTTTGCAGGTCTGATGAGGATCCAGCTGTGAATGTCTGGGTGCACCGACCAGCAGCGTGCTCTCTGCTGCCCACCTACCCACATAGAGGACTCCCTCTTTCGTCTTTCCTGCTGCCTCTGCCACACCCTGCTTGGTTTTCTCTGCTGCTGCTACGACTCCCTCCTTTGCCTTGGAAAGCCCTTTCATGAACACATCCATGGCTGAAGACTTTCTTCACACAACTCTAGAGAAAAAGAAAAGAAGACAGTACACACTTTCAGTAAGGTTTTTTCAGGTTTTTATCCCAGAAAGGGAAAAAAAATATTCTAACTGAATGGGATCACAATTACTTTAAAGTTATATTATTTATACCCCCAAATTGCATAGCAATATGAAACAGATATCTTGTTTCCACAGAATCCTATGGAAAGGTTGCCAGTAATGCAGTTCTGATTGGAAGATGGTTTCACTGATACAAATACCTTCCTTGCCTATCAAGGCATCATTTCTTCCAGAGGACAGTTCTGTTCATGTGCTGATTGCAAGATTTAGCCCTGTGATTTGATGATACTCCACCTCCCATCCAGAGGAAAAAAAAAAAACAGCAACTTAAAAAAACAAATAAACAAACAGAGCAACCTGAAAACCAAACTACATAAACCAAAACCTCTCGTAAATGATAAATGTTCACTTGTTGTAAGAAACTGCCATTACAACCCAGGACTGGAGGAAATAAAAAAATGCTGCATTTCCAGTAGCCCAGCATTTTGCACACAGTCCACATCACTCTTTTGGAAACTGAGTTTTCCTGAATGGATTCCTTGCATGCATCATGATGGAGAAAATATTTTACTAAAAAGCAAAAGCAAGAACATAGGATTTTAAAAGCACTGAACTAAAGCTACCAAGAGAGTCCTCTGGCAGCAATACAATCCAGTGCCACACTGAAACCACCAAAATAGTAATTAAAACCCAGAATCAGTGTCCCTTCAACAAATCCATTATCAGTAGTCCTTTCTCTTCCTCCACCCACACAGACAGAAGTGCTGCCTGTTATCTTCTCTTCTTTGCCAGAGGCTGAGTAGGAGGAATAGATGTCTAGGAAGGCATCTGGGCTGTCGCAGCTTTCTACTAACTCGTGACGAGCGTGCGAAGAAAAGGCAGCGTTTGTGCTCCAGCCAAACTGCCCACGGTACCTGCCGCCCTGGGGATGGCGAAGGGGGTGCCTCACACACAGCGCCGGGGGGAGGCAGGAACCGGCCCGCGGGACCCTCTGGCTCCTCCGCCGAGAGGGTCCCCAGGCCCGTCCCCGGGGCAGCGCCGCGACCAGGTGCGGGGGCACCTGGGGACCGCGGGTGTGCATCGAATAACACACGGACACCTGCAGGGGGAGGGAGCAGGGCGTCGCGCCCATACATACGTGTGTGTATATATGCAGATATACGTATACAAACACATACATACGTATAAATACATACATGCTGCCAGGCACCTACCGAGGAAAGCAGAGCGGCGCGACCATATGGGCATCCATGGGCTCCCGCGGACACGCCGTCGGCACACGGCGGACACGGCGCCCGGCTTCTCCTCCCTCCCCCGTGCCCACACGAGGACGTTCAACAGGAAATATCTATCTATCTATCCCAGGTATTATACATATATCTCTAATTCTATGTGCACACATACGCGGACCCCGCACGGCTCCGCAGCCCCAGCCCAGCCCCCGGCAGCACGGACACGGAGCGGAGCCGCTCCCCGCCCGAGCCCGCGCCCCGAGCGGCCCCGCCCTGCCCCGCACTCACCGCCGGGCTCCTCCGCCACCGGCGACCGACCCGTTCCGAGCGGGCGTGGGGCGGCGCGGGCTGCGGGCAGGCGGTGGGCGAGGCGCGGAGCGGCCCGAGGGAGCTGCCCCTGCTCAGCACATCCCGAGGCGGGGAGCGGGCCGGCTCTGCTGGCACCACCCCGGCGGCAGCCCCGCAGGCGGCGAGTGCCGGCGAGAGGCGAGGGCGGGGGGCGGGAGGATGCGCCGCGGGAGGGAGGGAGGAGTGGAGGCTCTTGCCACGCTCCCAGTTGAGTACGCGCCCCTCGCCCGGCCCCCTGCGCCCACCCTATCACGTCCTCCGTGGCAGTGAGGTGGGAGGCGTGATAAACTGGGAGCACCTGTTCCATGCGCGCAGACTAAGAGAGAAGCGAGGGTAAAAATGCAGGCCGGGCGACTTGGTTCCGCCTGGGAGTCCGCACAGTCACCACTCCCTGCAAAGGCTGGAGTGCCTCATCTTAGAGGTGTAAGGAAGCTGTTGATGCGGCATACCCCTGTGTCACTTCACCAAAGCCGTAGAAAACCTTCCCCCAGCATCTAATCGCTTTTTCATCTACTTCCAGGTCTTCAGCTTGAATGACTGCAGTTCAGTGTGGCTGTTCTCACATGATTCATGATCCCAGCTCGTTTTAAGCAGGGGAGGTGGTGCTCTTGCAGGTGTATTTTGACTCTTAACTCTATTGCACGCACACACAAGAATTTTCATCCCAAATGAAGAGCAGTCTTGCGCAACCCCTACACCTCTGCTGTCATCGTCTACCACGCGATCCATGGCCACTGCCACCCAACTCTTAAGTTGATGCAGAGAAGTCACTTTCTCCCCAGAAAGAGAAACCTACCAAACTTCTCTATTTTGGTTGCAGAATTTAGGCATGAAAAGCCAAGACCAGTAGGAGACAAGGCACTAGAACAGATGGGACCTTCAGCTTCAGTACATCAATTCAAATCCTGCAAGACTTACAGAAACAGTTTGGGTTTTATTGCACTCCAAAAGGAGAAACAGAACGTGGCATAGATGAGATACAAGGTTGTGAGCTGCAAGGAGCATCTTTCATCTATCATCCCATGCAGACAGCTCATGCATCCCTGGTTTTGTTTTCATGGTGAACACGTAGTGCAGAGTCTTACTCTTGTCAGGCTTCTTTGTAAATCTTAATATTTCTGTATTGTTTGGTAAAATTTCTTCTGCTTCGTTCTACTTGTAGTTTTAATCAACCAAGCATTAAGCAACAGATTTTACTTCTTTGTGTAAGAATGTGCAGACTGGTAATACAAATAATTTTCTCATAATTCTTCCCTCAAGAAAACCTTAAAAAAATCCCAGAAATTAAATTAGGTATGGTACCTCACCTCATTCATCCTGTGCAGCACATTCATAGTTAGTAGTGCAACAGCTAGATGTGGTATTTCTATCTTTTTTTCCTATTTTGGGGAGAGGGCAATAGGTACAATTCGAGACAGTAAATAAAATTAACCAAAAGCATATTCTTTGCACATGTTAACTGGTCCAGCAATTTACGTGTCTTAGTGTGTAATCTGGTTTATTGAAAACCTTTCTGTCAGTCATTCTCTACTACCCTGAGAAGTAAACTTAGACCCCAAATTAGAATTAAACTAAGTATTGCACTCCTTATGTAAGTATTATCTTCCACATTTAAAGAAGGCTTTTGTTTTTCCAGCATGCAAGTGACTATGAGCATGAAATGTTGCTTTTTATCATGCTGATATAAATCTGGATAGACTTATTGTATTTAATTGTGTTAGCAAAACCAGATAATTCAGTATGATAAACAACCATGTACTTATATTTAACCTTGTATTTATAGCTCTATTTCTGAAAACTTTACGAAGAAGAGCTCAGATGTTTGCAACTCCTAGCTTTTGCAAGCAGTCTTTTTTTGCCTTATGTTTATCAAAGGCAGGCATTATGTTCTGCTGTTAAACAAAGTAACAGCTTGCCCTTTAACAAAATCATGCAGCTAGAAATAGAGAGGTAAAGGCAAGAGGGATCAGCTGCCGCAGCAGAAGTAAAGCTTAAAATTTCAGCTGTAGTATTCAAACTAGGCAGCTGTTAAATTCTAAATCATAGGGTAAGAGGCACAGTAAGAAAAAAAAAAAGAGTACAAATGTTGACACAAGAAATTCTTCATTCTGGAAAAGAATGGGACTTAAGTGGAAAACAGAATTAAATATGGTGGAGAATGGGCATTGTGTCTCCAGGGCAATTCCTATTTAAACCACATTGTCTACAACAGCTGGTGGGGGTTTTTTTTAGGTTGTCTCTTCAGTATTATTAGTATCACAGTAAGTTCTCCCCTGAAGCCTTTTCTGTCTGAAGAAAGGATAGTAGCAAACAGATTGCCCACTGATCACATTTAAAACAAATCTTTATTTAATGACACTATTTACTTCACATGAGCATCTAGAGCAAAAATCAATTAAGTAGCACTAAAATCTTCTTTAATCCATCTTGCCTTTCAGGCTAACTTATTGGTTTAGTTGCTAATGACTAAGTACATCTATTTTATCACTATGAAAAGGATAATTATGGACAACTGAAAAATGTTGCAGAGTAAAATTGATCAGAATTTACTGGTTTTGGATTAAAAAATTCAAATGTAAAACTATTCATGTGGCAACACTGGAAAGGTGTTCGTCTTGAACGCTACACACAAAATTGACAGCTTTCTCCTGTTTATTCAAAGAGTGACTCACACAGGCTCCCTGTGTTACCACAGAACTGATAAGTGATGCTCCTCAGAGGAAGGGTACCTTTGAAAACCTGAAAGCTGCAGTATGAAGGGAAGCTGCCTGTTCACAGTTAACATTGATTGCTCCGCTGCAAGCTCCTTCTACTGATTGCAGATAAGCTGAAAATGGTCTTAATTGGATAAATACATTAACTGTGAGAAACTGTGAACTTTTTATGCACATATCGTCCAGTCTTTGGATTTCTTACAGAACAGTTTACTATGTGGATTGCTTTAGAGGCAACTGGGAGTTCAGATCAGTTTCCTAGACTCTTGCATCACAATGTTTGCATTTCTATTCCCTCTCGACTCCCTCTGTGGGCCGTTGCTGACCATGCTGTAACTACCTGTGTGCATAGTCCCTTCCTGAGAACTCAAAAATATGCTCAATTAAAAAAAAAAAAAAAGATGAAGAAGACCTCATCTTTGCTTATAGGTAAGCCTGGGGTTTAGCAAACCATTATCTTAATACTTACCATGCTCATAAGTGTTGTAATTCAACACTCCAGAGCATGCATGGTGTTCCCATGATGTTTACTCAACTGAAAGTTAAGCACATGTATTAAAGCCTTCGTACAATCAACATGCAACTCATATCAGAGTTAATTTCCCAGTAGAAGCATTCCATTTATTAATTTAAAATTAATATGCATTATTATGCAGCAGTTGCCATTTCCAGTTCAGTCCCATTGCAAAGATTTCTGTTTGTGAACTGTTTTGATAGATATAACTGGGTGCTCATTATGGGCTGCGTTGCTGGATGTCCACTGTCATGTCATGCAACCATTGCCAAGAGACACAAATAGATTAAAAATGTTTTAATTGATATAGACATATAGGACATGTATGTACTATGTCAGAGTACATGGAGGTATGTACACGCACAGACATTTAAGGAGGATATATTATTTAAGGAAGATTGATGTATGTCTCTCATCTGATAGATTTCAGCTCAGCTACGCTAATCTTGACATAACTCTAACCACCAGACAGAAGGGTCTCACAGCTTTATACCACCTCTGTTACAGGCAAAACCTGCCAGACCTTTACCTCTCCTTCACTTGCAATCAATGGTTGAAGTTACAGAGCCATCACAGCTTTCATAAGCAATGAAAAAATTTAATTAATAAGTTTATTTATTTATTTATTTATTTATTTATTTATTTATTTATTTATTTATTTATTTATTTATTTATTTATTTATCCGGGCTAGAAATTCAGTGCTGAAGGGCACAGAAACTCTGTCTGTTGCACCTGGAACCTTAAGCAAAGCTTTACTCTGGAAAGCAGCGTCTTGAGTGCCAAGGAAGCCATCTGGCAGCATGTTTCTACTCAGAGACAACCAGTAGGTGAGATGAGGCTGACCCAAGGGTGCCTGGCAGAATCAGTGTTGATTGGTCTTTAAGATGTTTCCCACAGAATCACAGAATATACGGAGTTGGATGGGACCCACAAGAATCATTGAGTCCTTCCCTTAGCCCTGCTCAGGAACATCCCCAAGAGTCACACCATGTGCCTGAGGACATTGTCCAAACACTTCTTGAACTCTGTCAGGCTGGTGCTGTGACCACTTCCCTGTGGCCTGTTCCAGTGCCCAGCCCCTCTCTGGGTGAAGAACCTTTTCCTAATATCCAACCTAAACCTCACCGGATACAGCCTCAGGCCATTCCCTTGGGTCCTGCCACTGGCCACCACAGAGGAGAGATCAGTGTCTGCCCCTCCTCTTCCCCTCATGAGCAAGCTGTAACTGCAGTGAGGTCTCCCCTCAGTCTCCTCCAGGCTGAGCAGACCAGGTTGCGTAGAACCAACGGGTTGATTGCAACTGAAGGACACCATCACCTTCCTCACGTGTGATGCAATGTGTTATCAGCACCTCATGTAACTGAAAATGCAAATGCTACAATGGTGCTGATGGTGGAAATCATCATGCAGAGTCAGGTCTGACGCCTGTCTTGTCCCAAGTTCTGTTTGATTGAGAAGCCAGCGCCAGATGTCTCCAAGGTCAGTGATAAGGCAGCATGTTCTAAAGTAGCCTGCTGCAAATATAGGCATCTGAGCCAGTGCAGGCACAGCACATTAATTACCTGGATGGCAGCATTTCTCAAGAGGTGCACCAGGAAGGCAGCATCTTTAATTAGATACAACAGTTAGTTACCAGAAAACTGTTTGAACAGGTGGAAAACCCAAACAGGAGCATACTTCATTCTATCAAACTGTCTTCTTTCTGTAATTTCTAAGGGAAAGTAGATATCACATAAAAGAAAAGTGGTGGTTTTCATTCAGATATTAACCCATAGGAAAAACCTAAAATCTTCTCTGGAAAAGGCAACATATGATTCTCTTCTCATTTCTCTGATTCCTATGTGCTAGCTTCTCAGCCAAGTTGTCCCTTGGATATTTTTGCTGGTGCCACACCAACCACCACAAACTCATAACACTGTCATCAGTTGCCAGAACATTTTTTGTAACACCAACCACTGGTCCAATTCAACTCCCATTCATGCTGACATTAAACCAGAGATTGACTCAGGGGAACCAAAAATAGCAAAGGAAATATCATTATAAGCACATTATTATCTGTTCTTTGGCTCCTTTATTTATTACATGGAATCACTTATTGGAATCCTGTCTTAGTGCAATCTCCAACCCACAGGCCTGTACCTTCTTGTTGATGTTTGTATTACCACAAAACATATAGGAACTTGTCTTGATCTAAAATTCTTAATTTTAAGGCAAGACCCTGGGCTATTAACATTTATTTATATGGAGTGCTAAGCAGGACGTAGAATAACTGTGGGGAGCCATTTCAGCTTTCTTCACAAGGGGATGTCTACTCAGGCTTGGACAAGGTAGACAATCAATAGAAAAAAAAGTTACTTTTCCTCGTAATCAGACACAAAATAAATGAACTTGTAAATTTAATTTAAATTACCATCCCAGTTACAGCCTCAAGCTCAGATCTCAGAAAAAAAAAAAACCCTACCTTGGAAACATTTAATTTCTGTTAACGCTCTCCAATTTGTTTCAATTCACAAGCAGTTTGAAGCATTCACATTTGCAGTAATGCCCAGGAGGCAGGAGAAAAAGACTCAAAACATCACTTCAGTAAGGGACAAGATAGTTAGGTAAGGGACAAAGGGAAGACAAAGCAGCAAAGAGGGTGTCAGTGGTCAAAATTGAAGGCCACAGTCAAACCCTAGTCAAATTTGTGCAGGTATCTTAATGAGGGGTTTGTCCAGAAAGAAACTGCAGGTTGTCAGTGGGCTAAGTAGAGATTTCTGGAGAATGACTTTTCATGTGTGAAGATTTCCTTTTGTGTTTTGAAATACTGATGCAGAATTTGTGCAGAATCCGTGTCTCAGGAGTTTACCTTCTTCTCATGGTACTAATCTACAGGAAATATTCAAAGTATTTAAAAAGTTAAATTTGTTTTCCCTGTCAATATATTTTGGCATTCACTTCAGTCATAACTGCTGATGAATGCCCCATTGTGCTTGATATTTTATAGCCATGATCAGACAATTTTCTTGGCTCAAAGGTGCTTATTACCTTGGTTTCACGACAAGATACCAACAGGGGAATAAAGCACAGATGAAGAATTTCAGAAGTAGTGAGAATGAAACAGGTGAACCATTCACAGTAACCAATAATCACAGATCACCGCCTTCCTAGCTACCAACTGCCCTGTGAAATGAGAATTTGACATTTCTGCAGCAGTAATTCTTTGTACCTGTGGGACATACTCATCAATAATATTTTCTGCTGGCATCCTTATAACCATGTTACTAGGTACTTACGAATTTTCCTGCAAAAATTAAACTCTTTCAGAACTACTTGAAATGGGCATAAATCAGAATTCCCTCTTGCTATCCATGACCTAAATGCAGATTTCATTATTCTGTGACTACTCTGAATGCTTTGCTGAAGAAAGGCATTCCCTATCACCAGCAAACTTGAGTTTCAATTCTAATGTCTGATTACATGCTTTTGAACTGAACATTCAAATTCCTAAATGAATTCTAATGTTTTTCACTTAAAATCATTGTGCTGAACACCATAAAGAAATGTTGATTATTATATTTCCATTTAGTGATTTTAAAAGATTGTGTTTCAGTCACTGCTACTTTTGTCTGTTGTGAATAATATAGCATTTACTCTGCAGGGGTCATCTGTGCTGCAAAGTACTAACAGCATGAATGAGAAAATGAGACCTTGACACTTCATTAAGCCATGTCAGTCTGAGAACAGCATTTTCAGTCTCTTTAACATTTTTCATAAGTCAGCTATGCTGCTCCCATCCAGTACCTTTTCATCCCCAAGTTACAGTTTTGCAGTTTTGACATATCTAGCATGTAGTCACCGAAAACCACCTTCTCCTATTTTTTACTTCAGTGATCTCCATTTGAGTTTACCTGTCTGATTTGGGCTACCATTTAGCCCAGTAGCCCAGCTCTGTGGAAGATGGATTCCTCACAGGGACCACAGAACTAACTTTATATATAGCCCGGTATGAGATGCTGAGTCAGCCAAAGCTATGAAGGGGATCTATGTTGGCCCATTCTCAAAAGAACAAAACATTCAAACAGCCAGTTCTGATCTGAATACCCAAAAACCCTCAATTGTCTAGTGAAGTCAGGTTGGATCAGACCAACTAATTAGTCCAACTGAAAACAAAAATATTTATACCTGACTTTGTCCCACATTGCTATGTTCTGGCTGCAGCTTTTGCTTCCAGACCAGGCCATCATCTTTCTGAGGTTACAATCTCTTTCTGCCTTCAAGGAGGTCTTCCTGATCCAATCTTCTTGGGCCATTTCTCATCAACTAAGAAAGCATTCACACCCTTTTATGTTACCCTGAGATCCAAAGCATTTGCTCATTTTAGTATCACACCCTTTGAGCTCTGTTGCAGAGACATGGCTGTGTCATGTGCACCCTTGTAAATCTGGAGGTACTACATAGCTCCGATATTGAACTGAAATCCCACTGAAGATGGTGATGGTCTGAGCATGTAGAAAGAAAATGACATATTTTAGTGTGGAGCATTGACCCAAGTACTAGTGGCCCAGTCTGTTTGAGACTTTTTTTCATCTGCTGTTGTGATTACAGATTTCAGACAGACAGCCTATATATGACAGAGGGAGAAAACTGTAAGAGCCAGAGCTGCGTGAGAGAAGCGAGCAATGCATTTAGTATTCATTGTAGAAACAGCAGCATAGTGTTAATCAATAGATCAGCAGGATCCTGTTGCAGTACTCCTTTGCAATTGTAAGGAGAGAGAAAGATATTTCTTGCAAGAAAACCCTGTCTGTGTAAGTCCACAAAGACAGGCTTGTTCTTTATAGCTGAGAATGTGGTGAGGCTCAAATGTGTTTCTCCCAACAACATGTCTGCATAGGCACGTGTAGGAAGACCTCAGTCTGCTGGAGAAAAGTGAGATCATTCTGGGAGGCTATACAGCATAACTCAGCTCTGCTGAGACACTCAGTGTGATGTACAGCTCCCAGATCTAAGCAATGCATGGAAACAAAAGGGCCCTCTCTAGCCAAGGGTGTGCTGCCTTCGCAGGCTTAGCTAGCTTGTCCGTGTTGCTGCAGCTTCTATAAAAATCTTAGTGAGTCTTATTTATAGAGTAGATCAATACTTCAGCTTGCATGCCTCCTGCATGTTTAGTCTTGCCAAGCTTTGCCTTGTGCCATGGCTTAACCTTGGTAGGCAGCTTATCACTGTGCAGCCACTCGCTCACTCCCCCACAGAGCAATGTGGGACAGAACTGGAAGGGTAAAAGTACAAAAAATTTGTGGGTTGGAATAAAGACACTTCAATAGGTAAAGGAAAAGCTGCACAAACAAGCAAAGCACGCTAAGAAATTCATTCACTAGCTCCCATCTACAAGCAGGTGCTCAGCCATTTTCTAGGAAAGCAGGGCTCCATCACATGTAATGGGTCCTCGGAAGCATAAATGCAATCATTGTGAATGTACTCCTTGCCTTCTTCTTTCCTGAGATTTTCCTGCAGAGCATGATGCCATATGGTATGGAATACCCCTTGGGTCAGTTGTGTTCTGCTGTCCCAGGTGTGTCCCCTCCCAACTCCCTGTGCAGCCCCAGCCTCCTTGCTGACGGGGTGTGTGAGGAGCAGAACAGGCCTTGATGCTGTGTGAGAGCTGCTCAGCAATAAATAAAACATCACTGTGTTATCAACCCTGTTTCCAGCACAAGTCCAAAGCCTATCCTTATACAAGCTACTATGAAGAAATTAAACTTCATCCAGACAAACCAGTACACTTGGTTTTGGTTGAATAGGCTTTCAGTGTGGATTGCAGCCTTCCAGGCTTTCTTCCAAACATGTGAGCAGCCATTAACATTAGAAGCTTAACTCTACATCTGTTTCTCTGAGATGCTCTGCTTGTGTCACTAGTTCTCCTGTCCTGCTGTACTTTGTGAGTTACAACCTTCTCTCTCTCTCTTTTTAATGTACAAGACTCACATAGGGGAACATGAAGAGCATGTCATTACGTTGTAGTTGAAGGAGAGGTTCAGTAACTCAAGCAGACTCATCAACTGTTTTCTCCAAAGGATTACCACATCTCTATTTGACCTTTTGCTATGTTCTTTCCAGTTTTTAGATACTGAACTCTCTAGGCAGCCAAGATGTGTTGAGCTCAAGGAGAACTAGGCTTAGATGAAAATTTCTGCTTATTCCTTCTTCTGTTACCTTAACAACCAGTATGTGTACCTCTCAAGTAACATCTTCATCTGAAGTGCCTCCCTCTTCCATATACATTTCTACTCTGAATATTCACTGAAAAATTATGCTGGAAATCAAATATTACACAGAATTTGTATACGCCTGTTTTCCCACAGTAATTGAAATTGTCAGATAGCAAGCAACTCTCCTGCCAAATTGTGTGAGTTTTCTTTTTTAATTTACCCTGATCAAAAAAGATAACTTCTTGTTTAAGCTATTGAACCCAAAGACAAGGTTATAAAATAGATAAGGTCAATTCCAGCTTCCCCATTTTCTCCAGCGAGCTTTGGATAAGGAAAGACAGGTTTGTTTCAAAAATAATTTCCTTGAGAAGCAAACAGTAAACAAAGCAGAATTAATAACAGGTACTCAATTTCCTCCTAAGAAAAGGTTCTGTCACATTCTACATTAACATGGTGGTAGTTTTCAGTGGAGGACTGCAGATTTTTTAGATTTTTAAGAAAATTAAACTCTTCAAAATTCAGTTAAAGCTACAAGATTCTCAATGATTATACATGTGAAAGTCTCACCGAAGTCCACAGTATCCTTCAATATGATAAGGATTAAAAACTGTTACATTCCAGTAATTTATTTATGGTGATCCTCCTATATGAAATAATTTCTCTGTATGGGAACACTGGTAGCTCAGACTCCTCAATTCAATGGTGCATATCAGCATGTTCTTGAATTTGAAGTATGCACAGGAGCAAGCCAGACTTCACACATGTTTAATGCCCATTTTGTAGACAAGAGTCCTGACATTACTGGTCATATTCTATACATTTTCTATAAATCACTGTCTCTAGGACTTTGAAACTGTTGTAATACCAAGTTTTCTTTAAATTCTATCACAAATGCACTTTGAGGATGTAACTTTTATTATGGATGTTAGATATCCGTCCTTCAGTATCATGTGCATATATTCTGTGCTAGTAATCCTTTTCTGACAAATCAATCCCCCAAGTCATCACACTAAAATGTCTTGCAATGACATTATACTTTTAAAAGTTGTATTTCAAACTTATTAAGGCTTCAATAATCAAAGAAAGGATTTAACCCGTCCTGAAGTACAAGTTCAAACACACTCTTATCAAGTCACAAAATAATGGATTTATAATCCATTTGAAATGGTTTAAACTGGGGGGCAGGGGGGCAGGGAGAGAGGAACAAACCCAACCAAACCCCAAAATATTTTCTATTGCATTTGTTTTGAAAGGGTTACTATTGAATTTTATTTCGTCAGCAGGATAAATTACTCTCCTGAAAATTCCAAGGAAATTTTACTTGGTGAATGCTTAATGACCTAGTGCTAGGTGTTGCTGCAAAACCCTCGACTAAATTCGGAATGCTTAATATAATAAGGATGACTGCACTTGCCTTCTCCTCTCCCCACTCTTCATCTTTTTGGGTCTCAGATTTGTTCATGGGCTGGAGTTTCTACCTTCATGTCTTGAGCTGATCACACTCGCCTCAATCACCACATCAGATGAGACAAAACAAAGAAATAGAGCAATGTACATGCTCAGTTATAAGCTCTGATTCCAGCTCATCTCTCTCCCAGCTTCTTTTCTTCCTCTATTCTTAGCAATTTCTTCAGCTCTGTAAGAGAGTAGATTCAGATTTTTGTCTTCAATGTAATTTCCATAAATTTGTGGAGAGATTACATTTTTGGCAGGAAGTGTGCTTAAAGATTTTATAGTTCAGGTATATACCTGACCCCTTGCTGCTTATTGAGTTGAACTCTTTAAATGTTTCTGAGCATCTTGCAAGAAAAAAAACAGATTACCAAAAAAAGTCATTAACCTCCTCCTGTATTGCTGAATACAACAAACTCCTCCTGTTTGTTGCCCGTGCTGCATGCTTTGGTGTAAAGACGCCTCAGCTGTGTCACCTTGCTGAAGAAATCCCCCTTAATTCCTTTGAGGTATTTCCGTGGTGTTTCCCTGTTGGCTTCTTTAGCTCAGGAATCCCTGACTCATCTCTGTAAGACTGGAAGTGTGCTCCAGTGTGGCTCACACATTTCAGAGTCCCTGGCAGAGGGGCCTCGCTGGTACCCTGTCCCTCTAACCTTTGCATATCACCCCACAGCTTGCCAGGGACACTCCTGATATTGTTGTGTCGTGTCTGTCACTCCCCTATCACATGTAGTTTAAAGCTCTGGCAATTCCTGCTAGTTCCTGAGCAAAGATTGTCCTCTCTTGCTGAGAAAGGTGACTCCCATCTGATGCCAGCATGCCTGGTGCTATGCAGGCCATTCCACTGTCCAAAACCCCAAAATATTGGCCAGCCATGGAATCATTTATTAATAGACTCAGCCCGTCTGTTCCTTCCAGTGTTTCTGCCTTCAACTGGAAGTCTGGAAGAGAATGTAACTGGTGCCCCAGGCTTCCTTACTGAATGTCCCAAGGCCCTGAAGTCCTGTTTTGATGGCACTCGGACTACGTTGCCATTTCATTGCTGCCTGTGTAGGAGATCAGTATTGGGGTACTCTGAGGGCCACACCAGGCTAGGAAGTTTCTTGGTGATATCCTTAACCCAGGCCTCAGGGAGGCAGCAGATGCTCCCATGGATTGGGCCTGGTTGGCTTATTTGGCCCTCTGTTCTCCTCAGAAGGGAATAACCTACAACTATAACCTGTCTTTTCTCCCTCTTAGAAGTGGTTGTAATACAGGGGGTTGAGTTTCTGATTGTAGTGATACCTGTGGTGTAACTGGATCTTCATGCTCTTCATCCTTTGGCTGGCCTCCCATGTACAAAACCTCACACCTTTTCTGCAGGGGGTGAGTTCAAAAATCTCTTGGAAACATACTGCTAATACTGAGCAGCTTGTACTTCTGAGATTCCCCCTGCTTCTTCTCTTTGAGAAAACAGATTGTTCATTGCTCTTATACCAACATAAAGTCACCATGCAAAACATGGGAAAAATGCCATGGAAATATAACCTGGTCAGCCCAGGAGAGGGGGTCCCTTGTCACCTCCCAGCTTCTCCACCAGTTTCCTGGTGGCCCTAAGAAGGAGATCCAGCACTCAGGATGGGGGAGCCATGGTGTACTGCCGCTCCACACCTGATCTGGACAAGAGTGAGGCTGAATGCTGACACACACTAACGGGAGCACACACAGATTCTGTCTATTAAATAGATTCATTACACGCTTGCCACTATGGGTTACTCAACATTATGATGCACCTTCAGTCAGGCATTCCCATATTCTTCTATATACCCTACAATGCCTTGCTTAGTGGCTTTAGGAAGGCTTTAGCCTGCTGCTTTAAATATACATATTTTCTTGCACAGCAACCACCACCATCCCAAAGTAAAGCTATCTTTTCCACCCCTCTGACTCAGAAATTTATCAGTCAGGACTGTCTGAAACTCAGTAAATATAGTTGGCAGTGGCAAAACAACTGAAAACACACAGAAATTGAAACGGGGCTCATAGAGAAGATGTTATTACTGCAGAGGGTAAGCGCAGCTTGCACACAAACATAAGCACTCATCTTAGGCCCTAGCCCACCACGTGATAGGAAAATGTGTTGCTCAGTTCAAGCAGTTTGAAAAGCCAGGAATAAGCTATCAATCATTTCATTTTACTGTGCCTCATAAATTTGTGAAGCCTGTATTTCCCAGCAGACCATGCAACCCATTTTATAGAACCATGGAGCTTCACAGGAAGCCAGGCACAGCCTGTCCTGCCCCATTCTATTACATTTTCTTTGTATTTTCACCAGAATTGGATGTCATTGACAGTGAGCCTTTTTACAGAAATTAGTCCAATGAAACTCCCCCTCCAGTTGTTGGAAACATCCCTGGTTAATGACCTGGATTACTGGCAAGGCTCATCCTGGACTGCAACACACACTGATGGGTTTTCCTCTGCTACCTCCAGTCTGCTACTCACAGCCCAGATTCTGCTCTGCAGTTTGATGCATCCATATCAAAGATTACGTTGCCTGAATTCTCCACCATCATACTCTAAATTCATGAGCAAAAGGGGAACACACCTCATATGCAAAACCAAGAACTTACTTTTAGTTTAATGAAACTCTAAGCCATGGAATGAAATAATTATTTTTGGTGCAGTTACAATGATACTTACACAGTTCAAATGAAATACGGTTAAAAATTACATATACACAAACTTCCTGGAACCTATACCCTTTCTCTGGTGTTGTGCTCACCCTTGCACTGCCCCTCTGGGTACAAAGGCTGATAGCTTCAGGCCATGGACGGGGAGTTACAGCACAGTCAGCATCTCCTCCCTGGGAGGAATGAGATGTTGATTCTCCCTTCTCAACCCAGGACTGGTGTTTGGGATCAATATTATGTTTGGTGACAGCATCTACACTCTGCTCTTTTTTCCTTGCTCTGTGATACCATGCTACAGCTTCATTTGTGAGCTTAGCAAATGTTATATACTAATCCTTTGCTCTCTTCTCTTACCACTGGAACTGGTTATAGCCAGCTGCTGAGGTTGCTTTCCTTTGATAACCTATTTGTATCTTACTTACAACAATTGACCAGTGCTGAGTCATGGATTTGCTGATACGATTCTTCCCCTGTACTTTAAAGCTCCTGCCAAAGAAGGCAGGTTGAGAAGTAAGAAATCATGCTTATACACTTGGTACAAGGTTTTCCGGCTCTTCCAGTTGGAATAATTTGCTGGTGGCCATTACTGCTTGCTCTGACCTCCTTTGACACTGTCTTAACCTCCATTTTTGTTCTTACTGGTACAGCTAAGAAATCCTTCAAATGTGTTTCAAATCCGAACACTCATTTGGCACTTATTGTGTCATGGCTGCTATACATAAGCACACATGCATATATTTAGATTTAGTACTTGCTCCCAAAGCTCTTTATTTTCTAAATGAAGCCACTTCAGGCTCCAGTCCAACTCTAAACTCCCAGCTGCAGCAACTATTGCATTGCACATTACTCAACCCTCCTTCACTTTTTTTGTTCCAAGGGAAAAATTAGTCACTACAAATAATCTACATTTGCTCAAATAGAAGATTACACGCAGAGGTTCATGTTGCCTTCCCTTTGTTTTTCTCCCAGGGCATGTCAAGACTGCTAACTAATTTTCTAGGAATAGAATTAATCTTGTGAGCCAGAGAAAACTCTCTCAAATCTATTTTCCACATGATGGGAAGAGCTTCTTTGTAAATAGCAGAGCGCTCACTCCTAGAGTTTGGAACAACATCCTTCTGTTGCAGGATCAGAGGATTTTGAGACGCCTTCGATGTGGATTAGTTTTACATATTATCAAGTTTTCCAGGAAAACAAACTATAGCTCCATATAGTAGCAATCCACACAGTAGCTGAATGTGAGGTTTTAAGTCTGGGTGAAAAGGATAATTTTGAAATTCTTGTGTCAAAGGCTACGCTGAAGTATAAATTTGAGCTGGTGTGGAATATCTTTTCTGACAAGTCTTTGGCTTTTCCCATGGCTATGCACCATTTTCTGACTGGAAAATTAAAGCACAGCATCACTGGTCAATCTGGAGCTCATTTGCCCTACCTTTAAATGATGTCTTAAAGAATATACATCCCCCAATTATCTTCTTATGTAGGGGAAAGGGGAGAACAACATAATCAAGCAATTCTATGAGTGAAACTGAGCAGGTTAAATCAAAGTCAGTGTTGGAAACTGACTCCAGCCAGTCACTGGAAGTCAGGTTATTCTCTTGTATAGATATTCCATATCCTTAGCTCTTCTACCAAACCTATTCATATAAAAACCTAGATCCAAATCCTAGCCAAAACTGTCTGCCACAGACTGCTCCAGTCTTTACTTTTACATCCTGCTGAACTGGTTTCGTTCTCTGACTTAACTTACCCCATAGTCATTCTTGAAGGAAATAAGACACCACCATATATAGTACACTTCAAACCAGAGAAATGCCAGCTGGGAAACACCCAGCAAATCAAGTTTCTTACCCTACTGAACTAGAACACCATGGTCACTACAAAAAGTAGACTGACATATTTATTCCTGTGCAATTTGTACTCACCCTATGAACACCAACAAGCTCTAGTCATGTATCCAACCAAATCTAGACAAGTTTCAAGCACAGCAGCAAAAATTAGGAGACAGAATTATACATAAACCTAAATTTATGTGTACTGAAATGTCTACAGCTGTGTTATCACCTTCCCTTTTAGGTTTCTATCCCACTAAGCCTTTCCAAATGCCCCAGGCAGAGCTTGGCAACAGGCCATAGCTCATGAGTAATGGAAGAAGTTCGTGGCTATCTGCATGCTACCAATTGCAATGCTGGGGCCTCACCGCTGGAAAACGGGAAAAGGAATTCTGTTTATAAAATGACAAAAATGAAATTGACCCAGAGATGTCTCAGAAGAGCAAAATGCAGAAAAACGAAACATCATGAGCAGAATTCCTGTAGTCTTAGGAAATCACATGCAGCCTTTTAATCTTGATTGGATCCATAGAGACTTGTTCTTTGCATAACTTGCACAATGTTCATTCTCCTTAGTAAGAAGCAAATGGCTTCTCGCTGTCCTTTAAAGGATCTGTGACTCTCGCTCCAGACTGAGCTTCTTGCAGGGTGCAGAAGAGGGAGGGAAGACATACATTTTCCCATGAAATGCATACCTACAAGAAAAGTGGTAGAAGAGTGTGATTGTAGAAAGCCAAGTCTGTATATTTGCCATGGAAACAGCAGTTTTAAGAAACATAGTGATGGGAGGAATATCAACTACCACTTCAGTCTGACTTCTGCAGCATGTAGTCACAGCGAACTGGCTAAAAGTAGGCTGCTCCTCATGCAGCTTGACAGACCCTCCAGTTTTATTAGCTTGGTGATTATGGGTCATTTCTGGCTGCTACTTTTGAAATGTCCTAGGTATCCTTTGCTATATTGAGGAAATATGAGGAATGAAGTGGAAAGGAGAAAGCAAGGGTGAAAAAGGCTCTCACCTGACTCTGGACACACCTAATTCTTTGTGAGGCCAGCAGCAGCCTTGATGCATATTTCATTTACACATTTTCCTGTTTCTAGCAGAGGCATATAGTATAAGGAAGGAAAGGGACTTCTTTAGACACCTCCTGAAGACAAAGCAGTGCAGGCCTAATTCTGGTATTCTGCTTTTGGAAGCTTTTTTTCCCACATATACCAGGAAAAACTTGACATTAAAAGCACTTCCAGGGTCTAAGAAAGCTTAACTGAAGTAACAAGCTCAAATTTTAGCACAGGGTTCCCTTTGTAGAACTCTCACTACTTCTGTAGTCATCTGTCTGTTCTTTCCCTCTTACCAGTTTCCTTTCGTTTTGATGCCCTGCTCCTCTTCAGTCACCCCTTTCCTTTCATTATTCCATCCTTTTCGCTACCAAAGGTGTAGTGGAAGCATCCCGATTTCCCTTCTCGTCCCTACTGATGTGAACAAAACAAAGGAACCACTTTTGCCAAAGGAGAGAGATAAACATGCTCAGTGCAGTCTGTAGCCCTAGACTCTGGAAAACAAGTAACACTCCAGAAGAATTAGCAGCACCTGTCCTTAAAGAATGCCATGGGGCTGCTCCCAGAGTTCAGGGAAATGCTGCTGTCCCAGTCACTTGCAGCATTGCTATTCAGGGGCGTTGATCACCTTGCGGGGTCGCCTTCGGCTGCAGGAGAGCAGCCCAGCACAGACATGGATGTGTGCTTCCAGCAGAGGAAATTTTTGCTTCTCTGGTCTCTTGTCACAGCCCTGGCTTCCTTCTAGTTTCCACAGGATGCTATTGATGGATACACTGGGGAATGAGCTGGCATGGGAGTTTGTCAGTAGCACAGGTTTGTTTTTCACAGGGTGTTTCTAACAAAGCTTTGTCAGTAGCAGACATGGGTGGGAAATCGGCACTGTCAGACTGATGATAAGTGCATCCAGGAAGTTTCTGTCCTTCAGGCATCGTTACTTAGTCCCCAGCTTCCCACATTTTCTTGAAGATAAAGCCAAGCTTTTCTTAGTGTTGGATTTAAAGGCTGTATAGGTAACTGTTGCTTTCCTAGGTCTCTTCTGATTTCCTGGCACTTGGGCATGGTTTGGTCTCCAGAACAGTGTGAGCGTTCCCTTAGCTAAACTGTCCTTTAGCCCCATCACCTAGAGCCTGGTAAAAGAGGCTGCAATGATCACCAAAGACCAGTGGCTTCATCACATATGGCAGGAAATGCTGTTGAAAAAAAGGCCAAAGTGAGATCTCTGTGCCAATAAGGTATTTCTTTTGTTCTAGGAAAAACCTAGTGTTCTTTGGTTTACTTGCCTATCAAAGTAATTTCTAGAAAGGAAATGCTAGGAACAGCTCACAGAGTGGGTTTTTTTTAAGGTAACCAGATGATTGCCAGTTGCCACTTATCTGATGTCAGCTTTGCCCTGAGGATAGGCTGAAGTCAGAGCAAAGCAGACAGGAATCTCCTTCATCAGCTGCCACTGTTTCCAACTAAAAGAACACATAAATGTCTCTGAAGGCTAAAAACGTGCCCACAGGCAATGGAAAAGAATATATTGGAATACACTTTGAAAACACAGGTATTACATGATACTTCAGCAAAGATATACTCAAATTCTGTAGGGTATTTTGTTTGCTTAGTTTGATCAAGAGTGATGCTGATGATGAATAGAACTCTCTGCCTTAGCTGGATCCCAGTCACAGCTGAGCCTTTAGAAACACTAAGAGTTCATGCTGTAACCATGCAGACTTCACATCCTGACCTTTAATTGGAAAATCCTTCTGCTGCCCTGTCCTTTTTACATAAAGTAATGGTTTCTCCTGTCACTACTGTTCTAAGCAAACTAGGATTCAAAGGGGTCATTTTTTTGAGAAGGACGCAGTGGTCTGTATTACACAATCAGAACAAACCTAAAGAAATCTTACTGATTCACTGAATCCTATTTTAGATGTAAAATTTGAACTTCCTGCATAGACATAGAGAAATATTTTTTTCTAAGTACACAATGGCTATAATTTATAAAATGTGGCCACCTTAAGCATGATAGCATATTTTGTAATGTATGCTTTTAATTCATGCTAACCAGCCATACACACTGGATATGAGCTCTTAAATAAAAAAAACAAAACGAAAACCAAACCAACCAGTAAGTATGGGTATTGCTCAGGAGTCTTCAGTATGCTTTTGGACCTTACAGAGGAAACATTATGATAAGAAAAAGATATTTTCTCTTTTAATATAGAGGTATTTAGAGCTCTTCATAACCTGACAAGAATTTCCTGAATCATAGCAGAGTAATTGCAGAAGTGATTTCTTCTTCCTTTTCCTGAGGTGTCTATTTTCCTGTCTTAAGTGCTGCCCTGTGCATCTATATTTGAGAGAAGAAAGCAAAGTGGCTTTTTCACTGGACCATTCAGCTGGTACCAAGAGGCACGGCAGGAAATGGGAGAATTTATGTCAAATACAAGGGTGTTTGGTCTGGAGCAAGGGAAAGCAAAATTCTCCCAGCAGTAGGCACACCAGTGGAATAAAGAGCTATTCAGTAACATCTTTCTCACTGTGCTGGTTTTGGCTGGGGTAGAGTTAAAATTCTTCACAGTTGCTGGTGTGGGGCTGTGTTTTGGATTTGTGCTGAACACAGGGTTGATAACATAGAGATGTTTGTGTCATTGCTGAGCAGGGCTCACGCAGAGCCAGGGCCTTTTCTGCTTTTCGTGCTGCTACACTGGCAGGGAATTTTGGGGTGTGGGAGGTTGGGAGGAGCCACAGCTGGGACAGGTGACCCCAAACTGACCAAAGGGTTATTCCAGATAATATGACATTATGCTCAGTGTATAAAGTGGGGGGAAAAAGGAGGAAGCGGGGGATGTTTGGAGTATGATGTTTGCCTTCCCAAGTAACCTGTGCTGGGGCCCTGCTCCTCTGGAGATGGCTGAATACCTGCCTGCCCACGGGAAGCACTGAATGAACTCCTTGTTCTGCTTTGCTTGCAAGTGTGGCTTTTGCTTTTCCTATTGAACTGTCTTTATCTCAACCCACGAGTTTTCTACCTTTTTCATTTCTGATTCTCTTGCTGATCCTACTGCTGAAGGATTGAGTGGCTGTGTGAGGCTTGTTTGCTGGCTCAGGTTAAACCACAACACTCACATAGAAACTCTCATTTTTTACCATATCACTTGTGACCCCAGGTGCTAAGCAGACAGAGAGGCCGTTGTGTGAGCAGTGTTTTACAGCTGTTGTGGCTGCCAGCAGAGGTAGAGGAGATGATCTGGCTGTGCAGTCCTTGGCCTGAATAGTTCTAGGGTGACTAATCCCTGTGGATTCAGACTACTCTGCCTAAAACTGGGAATAGGTTTTCTACTGGTAAAGCCCAAAGAGTGGGGATGGCAGACGGTGGCTGTGTCGCCACGGTGATCTTATAGAAGTTGTTAAATAATCTGGAGGATCAACAGTAACTCTGCCAAGGTGGCTGTTCAGTCTGGTAACTTAGGGGAGAGCAAACCTGATGCTCTCCTTACAGTGCTTGGGGAGAGTTGAAAGTTCCTGAAGATGGCTCAGGTTATGCAACGAGATGTTCAGGGATTTTTCTGAAGTCACAGTGTTGAGTGTGTGCCGTTAGCAGATGTAAAATATAAAAGTGTTCCTACAGTCACAGTCTTTGGTCAGCTTACTCAAGCGTCAGTAAAGTGCTCACCTTGTCTGAAGAACCACAGCTGTGGCCCTGAAAATAAATAGTGTTCTTTCTTCTGCAGTACAGAACAGGGATAACTCTGATGTGAGCAGGAGGGTACTGCTCTTTTATATAATGTAGCCTGGTGACTTAAATGCCCCCCAGGAGTGCAGTTGCATCTTCACAATCCATTTCCACCTCTCAGGAAACTGCTTCTTTTACCATCCTGAGCTCTCACGGGAGATGAGGGACTCTCCATGCCTCCTGCTGGAGAGTCTAATTCTTAATTCTATACCTATAGAATTAAAACTCATTGAGTGAAAGAATATGTGTCCAACAGCAAACATGAATGTAGACTCTGATATGGGCACTTAACACGGATTGGAAACTTGAGATCCAGCTTCTGCTCTAAGGTCAACTTAAAATTTCCAAGAAAAGCCCATGAGGCCAGCCCAACACGCAGGGATTTCAGCAACATGAATACCCAATTAATACAAAAAATGTGGCACCTATGGATTTATGCTTACGGGAGTGGGCAACATCTTGAGTGAGAGCTTTCAGAATAATTTTGAATCTAGTTCTACCCGTTTCACCAAATGCATCCAAGTGCTGATCTTTTCCTGGGTTCAGTTTGCACCAAGACAGGCAGCACTTGGATGTGAACTAATGCTGAAATAAGACTTACAATGAGCTTGGGATTCAGATCCAGCATACAGCAGTCTGAAAATGGATATCCTGAGTTTCTTACAGTGCCAAGATGGTTTTGCTAAATAAAAACAGCCTTCAAACAATCTTATCTTTTAATCTAAGGCCCAGACATACTAATAAAGTAATATTAACAATAGATTTTCATTTAGGATTATTCAGACAGGGAAATAAACGCTGCTGTAGTGAAATCTACCAACCACCAAAAGCCAGACTCTTCTACATTACTTTTCTCTGCACTGGTGGAAATCTGCAGTTGCTTCTCTGAATTTAGAGGCAGAATTAACACTCCAATGGAGTGACTCAAAGCAGAATCCAAGTTTTGTTTACTATTAGGCACTCTTATTGCATAAATAAACACATTATACAGCTGATGTGATTTTTTTTTAAAGTCAGCTTGCATTTAATTTGCAAATATGGTCAACACTAATTGACCCTTCATTTTGTCTTGGGATTTCTAAAAAATATGGGATGCCAAATGCTAACTCAGGTAATGGTACTAATTAAAAATCTCAAATATAAAGCTGGAAAAGATAAGTGCTCGCATGAAATTGCTTATGTTAGTCTTTAAATTACATTGCTCATTAGATTGTCTCCTGTGTCCTACATTCAAAGGTCATGTACAGATTTCACTATGAATAAAAAAAGGGAGGGGTAATAGTCTCCAAAGTAAAGCACAACTGCATATCTTTTCTAATGTGTTGTATCATAGAATTGCATCTGGTTTACTTACACAGTAGATGTAAGATGTCTCGGTAAATGTGCTTTACCGAGACAATAAAACAGAAAAATAAAACCATAACAAAGGGAAATCCAACCCTTTAGCACACCTGAACTTTTTAACCTGGAAACTGGAATCAAGGCACTCTTATCCAAATCTTCTAAACAGGAACAATCATCACAGATTTATTTGACTGCAACAAGAGCTGGTGCTTTATCCCCCAAGTTTGGTGTTTTGCTTTTGGGTTTATTGGTTTGGTTTTGGTTTTTTTGAAAGTATTTTCTGACAAAATATGCAAGTAATTTACCAGCTTTTCCACTGTGTCCCTGTTAATCATCAGACTTTCATGGAATGGAGATCTTCTTCTGTTTTTGAGAAAAGGTGATCCCCAATGAACATGAAGCACTCCCATAAGATGCTGTTCTGTTCGCAGATATGTGAGGTTGTTGTCGGGAACATCTTGACCATACTCAGTACAGCCAGAGGCTTTTTGAACTGGTTGGCAATGGCCTCTCAGGTCTGTATGGTTCCTGACAGGTCTATTCTGTTGTTGCTTTGTACCTACTTTAAAATTTCATGTTATATTTCTCTATGCAATTTCTTCAGCAATTACCTTTTTCCCTTTCTTTTCCTTCATTGAGAAACTAACCAGCCTTAGTCTCAGAGAGGTGGAGAATGGCAGTAGAGGAGGAAAGCCTTCATCTCCTCTTTCCTGGCTGCAGTGTTTAACCTTGCAGCTACTAAGCATAATTTCATAGAGTGATATAGACTGGAAAGGACATCCAAAGATCATCTGGTCCAAAACCCCAACTCTAAGCAGGGCTAAGATTGTATTGCTCAGGGTCTTGTCTACTTGAATTTTGAATGTCTCCAGGCATGGAGATCAGTGGTGGATACAGTGGGAACCTCTTCCTTATCTCCACACTGTTGGCAGCAGTGTCCTTAAATGTTCAGACAGAAAAGAGAAGACGCAGCAAATATTCATCTTTGTGTAGCACACCAGTTTTGCCAACTCTTTTTCGAATAACAAGGTCATAATTTTGAACCACCCAAAGGGCACATGGGACACATCACTTCTCTGCAGATGTACATGTGAAAGGAAAATTAGCTAATAATTTCAGGTTTTATCCCTCAGGATTACTTCACAGTACATATTTTTCCACATTTCTATTGTGCCATTAATCTTTATCCTGTGCCTTCTGCAGAGACTTCTTTTTTCCCTCCCACGTAGGCTGCCAGCCTCCTGCTCTCCAAGGGGTCACAGGTTGCAGAGGGATCCACAGAAACAGGAAACCAGGCTTCCTCAGTCAGTTTTGAAACACCAAAACCTGTTTCCTTTCTACAGAAATAAAGCCTGTCAGGGCATCCTCTGGGTAGGCTCACTATCTGAGCAGCAGCCCAGGAGGAGGGAGAAACTGCAGGATTTCTTGTTTAGGAAATAAATGTGAGATATCTTACAGCATTTACAAACCATCAGAATGAAAGAGAGAATTTTCTTACTGCTCCTATTGCACTTACAGAGGGGCAGCATTGGATTTAACATCCCAGGAAAACTCTGGACCACAGGACAAGGTGATGAAATCCAGACAAGTCACTTGGACTCGACTCCATCTTCGACCATGATTAGGGGGTCACCCCATTCTGAAATCCAAGATGCCAAAGCGAATGCCTCACAGGGACCTCCTTTTGCATCTTCAGGCAAGACACTGGGAATGAAAGCAGGGAAGAGAACTTCCAGTCCCACAATATCTACCCCTGCAAGTCAGTCAAATGGACACAGTGATGATGACTCTGGCAGAGACGAGATGGGAAGCTCACCTCACAGCAAAGGGACAACCCTGCAAAGAGAGGATCTCACTGCTAGAGAGATCCCTCTCCTTCAAAGCGTCACTACAAGCCTGGATACAGCTCCAGGGAACAGATCTGTCAAGCAGTTCTCTCGCAGCACTGGTATTGCCAGGAGCCAGCAGGATGCCAACTCCAAAGCATCCGGCTTTGAAACTACCAGGGGAAAGTAAGTTACGTATTTTTTCTTGTCTCCTATGTACTGCTTATTTTCCTGTTTCCAGTGACATAATTGGCAAAAGTCCTAGCAATTTCAGTAAAATTATTTTTTGACCTTAAAAAAGACTGTCTAAAACAAGCAAGGGACCAAACTGGCAGCATTTACTCAGGCAAAACCATTGTAGCATTTCTAACAGAGTAAATGCTGCGATGTTTTATTCGTCAGGGTAGTTGTCTCAAAGTCAACTGGAGAGTCATTATATATGGGTAGGAAAGGACTACAATAGATGGCCCCCTGTTTTATGCACAGTAAACTATTATTGATTCTTTTCTTCTTTCTTTTCTTGTGGGTAAAAGAAATTGCAGATGCACTATTTCATTTGGAATCTATTAAAAAATATTGTGTTTGTAAACTTCTCCACCAAACTGAAAATACAAGCAATTAAATGTACAAAATGCATCGATGTCTGACAATTTGAAACATCCTATTCTGTGATAAAAACTTGTGAAAAGTGGCGTTGTAGGTGAATGTGCATTCAGAACTGTATAGCTTAATACACAATAGCTGTGCATAATAGAATATATCAAACTGTACTGTCTAGTTTTATAGCTCTGGAACACTCAATTATTTTCTTTGTTCCCCAATGTCTTTGGTTCTCAATGGGGATATTAACACTGACTTTGCAGATATTGCAAGTTTCCCTTAATTGCTAATATATAATCAGATCCTGGTAGAAAATGAAAGACACAAAGTATTGATTGTTTTCCACAGTATTTATGGAGAGTGGGCTTTCAGAATATAGAGTTCTTCTTTTGATAGTACCTTCCCAAATGTTAGCATCCAACTTCATGCAAAAGAGAATAAATCATCACTACTACAATCATCTTGCTGTGTGTGGCTGGGAGCTAATGTTCCTTTAACTGAAAGAAAAGATTCCCATTGACCTGAGCATGTTTTGGATGATGCATAAGGGAAATTATGCACCAGGACCCAAAGGAAAGGAGTCCTTCGCCTCTGCTTGGAAGACAGAGCCCAGTAAAGGAGCTGTGTTTCCCAGATAGCTTTTCTCACATACTTCTTAAGTTCTGAACATCATCTATTACACCACCTTACCCCAGTGTTTGGCAGAGTGTCCGAGTTCACCTGAGTTAAATGGGCTCTCTTTTTACATGAGTGCTGATAGCTACATCTCCATTAAAATAAATCCTAATACATGCTAACCTTGGTCTTTAGCTTTCACAGCTTTCTTCAAGAACAGTGTTCCTATTAAATTAATCTTCAGAAAAACTCTCTGAATCAGCAGGTATTCTTTCTACCTTTTACATGAGACATAAATATAACTAGCAAAAAAATTAGTCTCTGGTGAAGGTGGTTACGTATTTTATTTATCATAATGACATGTGGTTCCAGCTGCAGAGAGGTAAAATAAGCAAATCTTGTATTTGCCAGGACCTAATTTCATGAGTGGTCAAGGAGCAACCTGCTGTGCAACATGCATATTTGGGTCCACTGAGCCAGTTAGCAGTAAAGCCAGGATTGCCTATCAAATCTACAGGAATGTGTAGCAGCATGAAACCCCAGCACAAAACAGAATGCTGAATCCCCACTCTCTTGCTCAAACTGCTGAGCTACACATCCTCTCCCTGTCTAGCAAATATCTACAGTTCCAGGCATGGCTCAGTCCTTTTCATGGTAAGGTTCTTGTGCTACAAGGCTTGTTTTCCCACTGTATATGAGTGTTTTCACAATCACCTGTGGTGTTTTGAACTTTCCTTCCACTTTTGCCATGACCTGGACTGTGACTTAGGTCACTTCACTGTTCCATCTTCCTTTCCTTATGAATTAGACCTGGATGAATAATAAACTTGCTTGTGACTCTTTTCTTTTTTTTTCAACAAAAGCATAAGAAATGCCAAGTCTTGTGTGCTCACTGTTACCAATCACTGCTGTGAAACACCCAAATAGCTACTGCTGGGAAAATATGCATAAGAACACAAAAATTTTTATTTATTAAGTGCAGGTGCCATTGAATACACCCTAAATAATTTCTAGCATATATTTTCTTTTTTTTTTTCAGTATTTCTCACAAATAAAGTGAAAGAGATACTGTAAGACTTCCAATAAAGACATACAGCTTTCTTCAAGGTTTTACTCATTTGAAGCCTGAGCACAGCATGACTCAATAGCAGATTCCACAGTTGTAAAGTGTGA
This sequence comes from Oriolus oriolus, assembly GCA_013400235.1. NCBI lineage: Eukaryota > Metazoa > Chordata > Aves > Passeriformes > Corvidae > Oriolus > Oriolus oriolus. The sequence continues at coordinate 1,144,253 of VXBT01004292.1, read as the reverse complement.
GGAAATTTGGAAGAACAATTTGCTTTATGAATTTACTTTGAATTAAAGCACCTGTTTGGTTATAGACTCAATTCCAACCCGAATTTTTGAGTGACCTTGTAGGAACTGCATGGCTCTGTAATCCTTTATGGCAACCCATTGTGCTAACATATGTGCAGAGATGCTGATATTAGGAGGCTCCATATAGAAGGAACAATAGAGAGAGATCCGTGAGAGACAAGAGGAAGGAAAACAAACAAGAACAAGCATTTATTTTTAAACATATTTATAATTTTAAAAATACCAATACATACACTTTGTTGGAGTCTGCAAGGCTGTCAGATTACCCACAAGGTACGGTATGTGCCCATTGTACGAACTTAATTACCCAAATAACCCTTTCTGAAGGAGGCTATGTGCCTTAATGGCTTAATTACAAAGATAATTGTCTTGCTATCTCTACCCTAGGTTATGTGAGGGAAATATTATGCATCCATATCTAATCACATGCGCACTAGAACTAGGTTAGGCTTTGAGCCTCTATCACATCCTGATGTGGTATTATAAAGGCTAAATATTAGGCATATCCTTTTCTCTATAAACACTAAGGCCTTCCTTATTCTTCACTGGCACAAGAATGCAGTTAAATTCTGTTCCTTCATATTGGAACAATTTTATAATTAACCTTAGAATAGGTAAAGGAGAACACAGTTTATCACTGTCTGCTCTCAGACCATTTCAGAAGGAAGTTTTCTGTGGTGAGGTATTCCCCCTTCTGGCAGGGTCTGCACCCAAGCTTTCATAAGGATAAGAAAATTTCATAGGAGCACATCTGGAATGGCCTGAGCTGAAGGAGAATTCCTTTCTTCACTCCTAGTAATGAATTTGACTTTAGCTCTGAAATGCAAAACTTAGTCTCTACAAATACAAATTTTTTCCTTATTTTTTTATTTCTACCTATCTTCAAAGTTTTATGCAATCCATGCCAGTGAATAAAGACATACTGGAAAACTAGAGAGAAGGAGTTTTTCCAAAATTCAGTGACACTAAATCTGAGTATCAATTTGGTGTCAAAGAAGAAAATTTCTGATACATTGTTTTCAACTGAGTTAATCTGAGATGCATGTTTTCCAGCCTGTGGAGAGAGAGAGTTGCAATATTTCACTGTGTAAAGCAGCTTAAACAACAGTGGTGCAATGGAGTAAGTCTCAGGTGGAGTCCTGAGACCGGCACCCTCATCTTTTTGTTCTGAACCTTATTTCATTAATTACTATCCAAGGCAGCTCCTGAATACGTGAGACCTTCATTCAGGGTGTAAATTAAGCACAGTATCCCCAAGTTGCTGGGTGGCTCTACATTACTCTTTTCTCTTATTATGTGTATATTACACCTTTTCCAGTTATCATGAAGCCACTGAGGGTCTTTATAGACTTCCTCTACCATTACCTTGGGTAGTGGTGGGGTGACAGTATTTTATTACTAAGCACAGAAGGGTTTAATAGAGTCAGCACCAGGGACAGATTTGCTTAGCTGTCACATGTGATAGGAGTGCTGAAATACTTCATTCTTGCAACCAGACGTCTGCATTTCTCCCTGGAAATTGCTTTTGCCTGTATCAGCTCGGTAGAAATCAAGTGTACTGACAAATTAAAATGAATGGTTAAGATCAGCAGATGGTTCAGATACATGAGACACATAGAAACTTGATTTAACTGCCTAGTTAATGCAAGGTTCACAGTCTCTTTTCATCATGTCACTTTTTAATGGAGCAGAGAGAACAATTCTTGAATCAATTTCCTAAGATTTTGCTTCACTGTGCATTTACAAAAAATGTAGTCGCACACGGCTTAGGTTTCTGCCTCACTAGGTATATTCACTATGACCTGGAAGGAGGAAGATCTTAAACTGGCCTGAGGTTGCCTTGGTGGCTGTGTCAGGGTGTGTTTGACAATCTTTGTCCCTGGGATGTTATATTCCAACCATGCAGAAGATCTTTACAATAAGCCACCCTTGTCCAGCAGCACCATGAATGTATTTCTGATGCTCGGCTGTAAGCCCACAATCCAATTTTCCTACACAGGCAGTGTTACTCCCATAGCAGTCCCAAAGACCATGGCAAATGGCAATGATGGCTGGTAGAGTCATGACAGACTGTTTTCAGCAGCACAGGAAACACAGCACTGGAAAAAAAAAATCACTTCTTCACCAAGGTTGTTTTTGAGACACTCACAGAGTACTTAGCCTCCTCAGAGTCTCGTTGTTTAGATTTTCTGTGGTCAGATAAGGCACCACCATACAGATGATTTCTGATTTTTTTTTCAAGATAGTAAGGAGGGTTTCTGTTTGTCTCATTACACTAACTATTGCATTAATGCTCATGCTTATCTTGCTCTTGTTCTTTGTTTCATCTGCCATGGGAACAGCAGGGGTTAGGAACAGACTCTTTTCCATCCCTACAATATCCCTTCACCGCTCTGGATAGATTAGGATTACTGTACCAAACTGGACACAGTGTTAGGATTTACCTCCTAGCCACTGCAAATACTCAACTCTTTGTGGCATTTCATTTAAGGTACACCAGAAGCGTCTGGTCAGGTATGCACAAAAAAGAGGCATTCTTGCAAATCTGAATATAATTAACATTTTAGAGAACTGACACTAATTCTAGAATAGACTTGGCAAGGAGAGGACAGCAGCAAGGTGTCCCCATATGTTTTCCAAAGGCATTATCTGTGTTGCCAGTTAGAGAATGCAAGTGTTTCAAATGTCAGTTTTTCTGCCAAATCTCAGAGCATCTATTCTGTATCACATTCCTGGTAAGCAACACCATTGGTCATGAGGAAAAGCCTGTGGAAAAAAATCACCTTGAATTTCACGGACTTTGGCTCAGATCCTTTCTGTTCAAGAGCCACATAAGATCAGTCAGAGACAGTGTAAAGATATGTATCTGTATGATTAAGTGGCAAATCAGATACAAAGAAACTGGCAAGACATTTAATCATTTAATGAAGGGAAACAAGAAAAGAAAAGCTGCCCAAAGCATCACTATAAACAAGGACAAGTTCACCCCTGAAACTGCAGTGGATCATATTTTTTATGTTTTCATTTGTCACTTACAAAGGGTTTGTTTTTGTCATCAGTATTTTTCAAAGTGGAGAAGCCATCACTGACACACTGCAATCTCCTTTTCTGTAGATCACAAAAGCACTAAAAAAGCAGTGAAAACCAATACCACTGAAGGTTACCTGAAAAGCACTGACAGTAAACTCAACCAGAACTACCTTAATGAATCGACTATTCTGAGTCAATTAGAAGATGGGAAATAAATTTATATTCCAGAAATAAAAAGGCAGAATTTAGACCTTAAAGAGCAGTTTGTCTGCGTTTTCAGATGTGTTTTACTGGATAATTCTCAAAGATTTGAGATTCTGGAGAAGTTTGATTGTGTTAAAGGGCTCTGAACACAGAGTGGAAGATCGTGTGTCAAAGAGGTGATCTGATTTGCAACAAGAGAACATTTTAAATGCTAAAACAGGTTGGTGAAGTGCTAGATAAGTGGAAATAGTGAATTAATTTTTGCAGCACTAGGGAGGACAAACAGTAAATAAAAATTTGGATGAAACAAAGAAGCTGTTTGCAGTCCAAGGCTTCAGCACTGTAATACAAAAAAAGGAAATGAATGACGAGAGCAGAATTTGTGTTTTGTAACAGACAGGACAAAATGTCAGGACACTGAGTCCTGAAAAAAAAACATTAAACAAATCTTTGACACCTAATGCTCCAGTCAGTGTCAACAAGTCAGCTGTTTCTCAGGGATAAAAACATATCCTATAACATATTTTGCTATCGCATACTATTTTATATTACATATCACATACACTTTTTAGTTTCCTCCATTCCAACGAGCTTGTAAAACACATTTTCCAATTTGATTTGTTTGTGGTCAGTCCCTAGTGAGTACTGAATTTTTATTGCAGCTGACATTCATATGTTTCAGAGCAAAGGAAGCTGGGCACTGAACCTAAAGAACTGACTGGTTTTGGTTCAAGTTTATAATTTCTCTTTGAAACAAAGCTTATATTTTTGAAAGATGACCGACATTCACTTAAAGATATAGAATTTACCGTATCACAGCGAGAAGTCTCTGTAGTCACCTAGCGGAATTCAAAGGAAGTTGCTAAAACCAGTCTCCCATGCAATAGCAAAAAAGAACCTTGTGAGGGTGCTTGCTATCCTTATAATCTGAGTGTTTACACTGTGTAAATCAACATTATCTCTCCTCATCCAAACTTGGCAGGTTGCTTAAAGTAAATTGAAGAGGCAGCATCTCCTGGCTCTAGATGGTTGTAGCATCTTTCTACAACCCCTTGTGCTCAGATGTAAAGGATAATATAAAATTAAAACTGTGGCAGAATCAAGATGAGTATTTCATTAACTATTCTGTGAAATAAAAATAAGCTGCATACAATGTGAATGAGGCACAACCACCAAGCTGGGCATGGACTTTGACAACAGCTCCAGCTCTGGGTCCTTTTATATTCCGTCAGCAACACAGTAATCTCATTTTCCTGATTCGGTGATGTTTATCTGGGCTGATTCAATAGCATTTCTATTAAAAGCTGGGTAACCTAATTTACTCACAGACAAAAATAAGTCATATTCAGATATGATATGAAGGGGGCATAACTGCTTCTATACCCTTTGTGGTCCGACTAGCACCGGCGTTCCTGTGGGGCGGCTTTAGGACCGCTTACAAGGATCAGTGAGCAATCACGTACAGGCGTTGCCGGCAGTTTTTGTGAGGTTTGCTTTTTTCTCGGCAATGCACCCAAGGAGCCTTTTACAGTGGAAATGAGCTGTGGAAGGGGGACTGCAGGGACCCTAAAAAAATCGCGATTTTTGTTGCTGGTGTAAATTGTACTTCTCCGTTCAGCAGCCCCGGGTGCCCCGGCGCCGGCACCTCCGCGGGCTGCGGCCGCCACCTGCCAGCCGTGCCCGGCACTGCCGCGCCCCGCGCCGCCCGCCACGCTCGGGCGAAGCCGGGCCCGAGCCCGGCCGATCGCGAGTTAGGAGAGGGTTTAACAGTGCAAACACGGTTTTAAGGGCTCTTAAGTGTCCCCCGAACCAGGAGGCAGGATCCCAAAAGCTGAAGACAGGCTTAAAAGCGGTGTCTGGGTGCCAGCGATGGGTCCCTGCCCGCTATAGGCGCTTTGTTCCAGCCGCCTGGGCAGGCCCCGGGCCCAGTTCCCTGCTCAGGGCTTGGAACTGGGAATGGCCCTAAGGCCCAGAGGGCTCGGGCTGCCGAGGCTGGCAAGCAAACGTGCTCACAGCTTCCAGCAGAAGCAGATGCTGCTCTTCCTACCGTGCCCTGCCACTCGGTGTAGGCGCTTCCTCACCCCTGAGGGCGGGATGTCACACTGGGGTGCAGCCAAACCACCCGGCGTGCAGAGCTGGGCTAGCAGTATTTTGATTTAAGCTGGAAGTACCGCAGCAAATACCACATCAAGGAGGCTGCTTCAAAGGCCTGAGGACTCTCCCACACATTGCTACCAGTGCATGTTCCCAGCCAAGACGTGCAAGAGGAGGATGAAATCTGTCACTCGGGCTTTATGCCAGCTGGGGACTTGTACCTCTCTTTCCAGGCTGGATTTCTGTTGTATTGTGTTGCTCTGTTGTGAGGATTTTGTTTTGTTTTTAAATACAGCTTTCCTGATTGAAATCAGGCTCAATGCAAAAGAGATGCTAGGCTCCTCCAGCTCTCAACAAAGTCTGCATGTTAGAAGCCTGTGCTGATGATCTGGAATAAATTATTCCAGGGAGGGTAAAGAGGATTTTCAGGTTTAAAGTCCTGTTATGCAAATCAGTTGTCTTCTGTTCTGCCTTTGCATTTACACAGCCTGTCATAGTTCTTCCGCCACGCTTCATCTTCTATTTCCAAATCTACATTTTTTCAGACAATTTGATTTCAAAATTCTATTTACATTTTTAACGTCTCTTAATGAGCTTATTTCATTGGTAGCATAAACCTAATTATGAGTCACACCAGGGGCTCTTTTGCTGTGAATATTTCCTCCAATTTAGCCTGATCAAAGATTGCTGGGCCATGTGAGAACCACAGCTTCAGACATTGCACTCACGTACATTGAGTTTAATATTTTAAATAGAAACAATCTGCTCAAGTTAGTTAAAGTTTTGGTAGAGACCTGAGACTGAGTTCAGACTGTCTTTAAAATTCAAGAACAGCCCTTAACATTTAGGGCGTATTGTAACATTTTTTCCTTTGGAAGGCATCTCCAAATGGGTGAGTTCCAATAGCTGTTCCTCAAAGCTAGACACCCTCAGTAATAATAATAATAATTAGGGGATTTACAGTATGAATTTTTGAAAGGTTTTAGGTGGGGGTTAGGGTTGTTTGGTTTTTTAACCAAAATCTATATTCCAGTGATTTCATGTCTTTTGCATTTTTTTAATGCCTGTTTTCATTCTCTTACCTTTTCATTGACCACATTTGCTCAGGTGTAAAATGGCTCTCCGTTACTAGAATGTATACCCCAAATATGTGCCCTGCAGAACAGGTTGTCAATGACAATGTTGCTGTACATTTTCTGCGTAATCTCTTTCTCTGGTGAGCTGTCAGATCTGCATGCAAGGGTAAAGTGCAGGCTAGGGAGACACAAGCTCAAGTCCTAACCTCACTGTAGCCCAGATTTTAAAATCTGACCCCTATATTTGGCTTTTTTATTTGCAGAGGTGGAATGCTTAGCACCCAGCTGCCCAAGGCGTTAGCTCCTCACTTCCCGGATGGCTAATGTGCAACAGGAAAGGAGATGTGGTACTGCATAACAGCTAGAGATGGCATTATTGCTTCAGAGGTTTTCTGAGCAGACTTTATATGCCATCAGTTAATTGCTGAGAATTATTTAGGAATTTAGATGTTTGCATTCTCTATACTTAGTTTAAATCATAAGCAAATCCCCGTGATTAGTCAGATCTCCTCCTGAATAGATCAGTGTCAGTCTGGCCCAGAATCACTTCCTGCATCTGTTAAGAAATATTTAGTATCCCATTCATATGCTGAGATTTTTAATTTTTTTTTTAATCTCTGTGCTGCACTTCAGAGAAAAAAAATAAGTTTTTTAATCTTGGGTATGAATTTGCAGAACCCTCACCACAGCTATGAAAGGGAAAAGATTTCGTGCCTGTGCTGAGAAGGGAGCTCAGTGACAGTGCCCTGGGCAGGATAACGAGCCTTGATGGTCCTAAGCAACCTCACCTGTAGCCTCCACCCACGCCCCTGGGCCGGGACTCCACTTAAGCCCAGGCTTGAGCTTGTATTGCTTTCCTTACAAGGGGGCTTGTCTCTAGCAGTCCTCTTGGACCGGGCTCCGTAGGTGGTCCCTGCTGGGCTGCTCATTGACCTGTTCCTGCCGCCCCACCGCTGCCTGCAGGTTCCTGGTGCTGAGGTAGCTCTGCTGCTGGTGAGGTCAGTGCCTGGCTTGTGTGGCTGGCCCTCCCCTTTTGGTAGGGAGAAATCCCGCTCATGCTGCTCGCTGATGCTCAGTGAGGCAGCCCCCTGGAAGAGCTGTTTCACTGGCAGTGCTTCCAAGGGCTCCAAGTGCCCTGCTGTGTCGGGCTGCCACTGAGCTCTTGGCAAGAGAAGATGCCTGTCGTCCCTTGCTGCTGCGGAAGTGTGCTAGAGAGATGCAGCTACAAGCTCTCTCTCTCTGGCTTCCTGTTGCTGGTGTTTAACTCGAACATCATCATTGCTTAGTTACTACTGCCAGTCTCTGTGATGCACGAGACTGGGAAGGGCCCGCGTGCCCCACATGGACGGGTGGGTAAGTAACTTCATTATTCTTCTGCAAAATTTGTAAGACTTAAATTTCCTATTGTTTTTGCCAGTTTTATGTGTCTCAAACTGGCATATAGTTGCTCTTGACTTCCCCAGAGGAAGTGAGCAGAGTACCTAATCTTTATGCTCGTGCTTGATAGCTGCATTTAACTTTCAGCAAATATTTATTCATGGAGTTTCTAATTAATACACACAGATAAAAGGCAGTAGCTAAAGGAGTGAGAACACAAAGGAAGCACCAAAAAAAGAACAGCCTTTTTACACCTAATTAAGGAGAAATACTATCTTAATGAAAACTCTCAAGGAAGTGGTGAGTAAGCAAAATCAGATCAAAGGCACTCAATAAAAGGCCATTTTATATGAAGCACATTATTCCTCACATAAACAATGTATGTTGTGCAAAGGACTGCAACGATATTGGCAGTAGAGATATTGTGAGGTTCAGTCTGTTAGTTTTAGCATCTTTCTAGCTTATCCTGCTTTTTTCCTCAGGAATCATTTCCCAAGTACAGCACTACTGAGCTTAATGTGCATACACTGGTAGCATCTCAGTAGACAAAAGCAATCACTTAAGGACAGATGCTGATACTGTTTTGTGTTTTGTGCTGTTGTTCATGTTTGAAGCAGTGTAAATCTGTATTAATGCCACTTAAGTAAATGGAACTAATGTGGTCTTAATTGTATTTTGATTTCCACTGTAAGGAGCCCATAGCAAGATACTGGTTTTCAGGGTAAATAACCCTTGCTGAACCATGAAACATGAACAGAACTACTACAACTGGAAGAAAATGCTAGCAGCAAAACACAACACAGAAAGATTAACGCCAAGTTCTCATATGCAAATATTTTTTGGAAGTACTTGCAGCTCCACCAATCCTACAACTGAAACAATGTCTAGTCACTAACTTTCCAAGTCAAAAATTAAATATGTTTCAGCATGGACAAGGCAATAATATATGATCCTGAGAAAGGCTGTATTAAGTTAAGGATGAAAGAAAAAAATCAGTACTAGGCCTAATAGACATTTGTTCCACCAGTAGAAAAGCAGTAATACTTCCTTCAGGATGACTTCCAGTCTGCAGCTGGGAGACTTTCTGAGACAGAGGTTGTAGTTACAATGATTTTTTTAAAAAACCAAATGGATAATACCCTAATGGCATGGGGTTTTTTTTCATGAAATAGTTTTACTGCTTTTTAAATCTGTTTTGGCTTCCAAATTTGGCACAGTCTATGGCTATGGAAATGCAGCCCTGACCCTTTGGTTTTGTCTTCTTTGGGTTTAAACCTGTTTTGTTTTGATGCCCATTTATCATAGCAAGACTAACTGAATAATGGATGTCATGACTTCCTATCCCTCCTCCTTTTCTTCTATTTGTATCTTGGGGTTTTTTCACCTCTCTTTAGGGTGTAGGACCAAACCCAAATTCTCTATTTGAACTAGCTATAAACTCACATACAGCGATAAGGAGTTGATTTACTGAAACAGTAGTGATTCCTGTTTGTTCTTTAGTCCTCCCCTAATAATGTCAAGTATTTGATTACCTAGCTTAGTTAAAGCAAAACAATAAATTGGCCTATTCAGAGAGCCATTAACAATGACTCCAAGATTATTTTTTCCATTGATGAAATCTACTGTATGTAGTGATACTGTCTCTATAAGCCTGTCTTTGTGACTGATGCTGCATTATGAGACCCTTTTCTGACACCTACTTAATTGGAAATTCAGTCTCATGGGATTTCTGCAATTCTTCAAGTTCAGCTTTGTTTACTACACAAAATGATTTTGTATAATTCTCTATAACACTGCCATCCCCCTATTTACTTACTTCCCCCTAGTTAATGAATATAGTACCTATTACAGATTAATGTGGGGTTGTGTTGATAAACTGCTTCTTGAGAAAGCAAACTAGTCTTTCATCTTTCTGATTTAATGCCTTATTTATCTATAACAGGATCTATTTTCTTACTATGTGATAGATTGCTTCCCCTCCCCAGTATCTTTTGGTGAGTGACCTTGCCAAAAGCCTCTGAAAATCACACCTTTATCTACCTCCTTCTGATTCAAGGAGTACCGATAGATCTCTGTGGTGTAATTTCCCTGTACAAATCTGTCCTGAGCCATTTATTCAGATTATAATTTTGACTTAATTCTATTCTCTACTCTAGCTTCTACTGTAGCCAAGTTCCGAAATCTGATTTACCAGTTTGCATTTGCTTGCAACCTGCTTAAAAACCTTTAAAAAAACCTAGCAAACCTGCTCTTGCACTCGCCAGCTCTGGCCCCCTGTGCTGCAGTGATCTAGAGTTTGATCATTTCGTATGTGACTGCCTTGTCTGGGTGGGCATCCAGAGGCACAGGCAAGTGTGGAGCCATGCCCTGTGTTTGCCGTGTGTGGCTTTGACCTCACAGTGCGCTGGAAAACAAAGTTGACCTGAACTCACAGTATTGCTGGGGAAAACAAGAAACACTAGAAATGGCTGTCCATAAAATGAAAGCTGTGGATGATTAAAAACCTTACTAAATAATCAATTGAATTCTGGATAAATAGTTTCTGTAGTCTGAAAGTTAGGTGTATTTTAAGACCTGTCATTACTCTAGAAGAGCTTCTTTGTACTTGGAGCTCCACAGATTTTTACAAATTAAAATTTAGATTTGCAGTATGAATATATGTAGAGATGGAGAAATGATTATCTGTTTTCTTTGCTGAAGCACAAAGACTAAGTAATTGCCCAAGAGAACGTTGGAGAGAAACAAACTTAATTTTTGTAACTTACTCCTGTCTGTAAGTTATGGGTTCAGTTTTCACAATTAAGTATCATATATCGTCATATGGTGGAACATGTTATTTGTACTTTTAATCATATTTACCTTCTCTATCTTACAGAAACTGGTGTGCTTATGTCCATACCAGACTTATACCTACAGTTGTGGTGGACAACCTGGAAACCTTCTCATCAGGCAGAGCAAAGCCTTGCACTTGGCAAATTGGATCCTGTGCTCAGAGGTACGGAGAACTGGGAAGAAAGAGGACTTGCAAGTACTTTAATTACCGCCAAATGCACAGTTAATGTGAATATAACTTTAAAAATTAAAAGGGAAACAGGAGAGAGCAGCTTAGCATGTCTCCAGGTCTCATCCTCACATGACCCTGTAGCATGCATAAAAGCTCATGGCCTGTTCCTATAGCAAGTATAAGTGCTCATGACTGGGCATGCCTTCACTCTGGCACCCTCCAATCAGTTCAAAGTTTTCGAGTCAAAGAGAGGTGCACAAGGCTTTAAAGCACATGCTTGGAAGAAAATCCTTTCTGTGCACTTTTCCAAGCCTGTGCTCTGCTGGAGCAAAGGGCTTCCCCTGAGAGGCATAAATATTTTTGTTATTATCTCTCCGCTGAGTGCTTATTTCTGGCACAGCTTTGGTCAGGCAGTGAACCTAGACAAGTAATTGGCCTGGATGGAACTTGTAAATAATACCTCTGATAAACATATTCAGATTGTCCTCTGTGGTTTGGGTGCTTCATTGTATTCTCCAAATGTTAGATTTCAGTTGTAAGTGAAATTGGATTTTAATGCATGAATTTGGAAAATGGCAAACTGAAACAGCACCAACAAAATGGAGATTGTAATGTATTTTTCCCTTGACAAATTTCAAAAGCCTCTTAGTAATCAGTTTGACTGTTCTGAGAATTGTCCTCTAGGTGGTATGGCAGAACACACTTAAAGCATTGAGTTGAAACTGAGAATAGACCTTCCTTTGCATTTGGTGACTCTGAAATGTAGTCAACTGCATTGCAAAACTGTGGAGCGAACCCTGTGGTTGAAATGTTGCCAGTTTTGTTATTTTGGTTTGGTTTTTTCCTAATTCAATCACTTTAGTTCCTTGTGCTGCTCCTATAAATAAGGCTCCACTATATAAATTTCTGGGACTCATTTACATGGATTTTTTTTAATGTGGATTATTTTTGAAATAGCTATTCCTGATTAACTCCTTTCATGGACACTTCATTTTTGTGAGTGGTTTTAGGCGTGGATTATGCTAATGCAGAATAAGGTGGTTTTATCATAAGACCATCCATATAGCAAAATAACTGAGAACGCTCTTGAATTAAGATCACCTTAATCTTTATTGAGTTCTTGCTGCTGAAAAAGCCATTTCTTAGAGCCAAAGCTGGTTGGGGACACATGCAAAGCTCCTGCCAGCTGCTATGAGAATTTTGTTATATGTAATATTACATCCTTTGCGAAGGGATGACAAGATTAATTGGAGTGTAAAATATGGTGGCATTTTTTAATGCATTGGGAGGATATTTTTTGGTCTGACAGCCTTTAAGTTCATCCCTTTTTCTGGAATAATTTATACAGGGTGGGGTTTTTTTTGTGTATAAAACAATTCAGTAACTGTTTTATCATATTTTCTGAGATTTTAGGTGTCCATCGTGTTAGTGTTAACAACTAGCAGTACTGTGTGATACTAGTTTTATTTCAACTTTGTATTTAACATCTTCAAAGAGCAAGGACACTTGCTGTAGTTTATTCTGTATGCCTTACTGCAGCATGTTCATTCTAAACTGATTTCTCTGCGAAGTTAAATCTAGGAGAAGTGATGGAGTAGCCAGGACATGCAGAATGTGTTGGAACACAGAAATTAAATTGCTGCTGCCTCTGCAGTTGCATACTGTAACAGTAATAACTGAGGCCTCACAATTACATAGCCATGCCTCCTTTCCCTGACGTCCAGAGTGGAATTTTTCACACTTTATTGGATTGATGTTTGTATAATCTTGTTTAAAATAATCAGAAGGGAAGGTTTCCAGTGTGCACTAAGTATGTGCTGATGTGGTGTAAATTTCTTGTGAATGCATTTTTCCACCAAATTCGAAGAAAAGGAGTATATGACAATTGTATTTTTTGGCTCACTTTGTTCAGTTTAGTAGTTATTAATTGTAATGTCTTCCATAAAAGATTGCAGTATTTGAATCCTGAATAAGATATTCTGGGAAGAAATCAAAATGGACATCAGGTTTCTTTAAAATTCATGCAGATGATCTGAAGGTTGTGGTATTAAAGCTCTGATTGCTAATGAAACACCAAACCCTGGTTAGAATTCACTTTGAAGTTCAAGCAGTAATGAAAGGATAAATATGACAAGTGAGATAATGTACTGTAGTTGTGCAGGTATCTTGCAGCTCCTCTTTGGTTACCTAAAATAGGTTTAAATTGTTCTCATTTCACAGGTCCCAGACAGCAACGCACCAGGCCTACAGAATCAAACATAAAATAGTGACATCGCTGGAGTGGAAGTGCTGTCCCGGGTACAGTGGGCAAAACTGCCAACCCAAAGGTGAGTAGAGTTGTAAGGGTCTGAAACTATTCACTTCAGCAAAAGAAGACAATGCCGTTTGATCTGTGAGCAGATGGCTCTGCTGGAAACCAATACAGTCCTTTCTGTTAATTTAAAACCAGGAGAAATGCACAGTAAGCTAAAATGCTTTGTTTGTGATAAAATAATGGATCAACTTTTTTTTGCTGCTCTGAATTTTGTAGGTCTTCTGTTTTTCGTTTCAACAGTGACTGAATTTTTCTAGGTGTTACGCATGATCTGTGTGTAATTGTGCACTTTTTGACAGAATAGCCTTTTACCTCTGCCCTGGTGATCAAATATGTGGCATCATATTGTGGTTTTACATCTGTGTAATAGCCATTTCTTTGCTGCTGGCCTTGAGTAAGCAGTCCTTGAAAAATTAGATATGGCATCAGTATACATGTTTTAAATGAATGAATATTGCAAGAAAGGCTATTAGATGTGATAGGGAATTCAATCAGCAGTGGTAAAGGGCTGTGATTAAAAATTAATGTAGAGGAATGAAGAGAAATCACTGTTGTTCACATCCAGGAGGGAAATTTCAGTGCTGAAGAGCCAGAACCTAGGCAGGCTCAAAATTCTCCTCTGCACAGCAGAGTGTAAAGTCTGTTATTAACACAGGACATGGTCAGGCAGCAAGGCTGTCCAGTGAGCATGGATCAAGTGTTTTAAATGTTTCCTTTCAGAAAAAAGCAAACATTAGTAAAAATAGATTAAAAAAAATGTAAAGGGTAGCATTGAAGGGGGAAGTCACAGCTGACAAAATTGAAATGGCATCAAAATAACAGGGAAATATTGACCAGGAAGAAAAGCTGTATAACTCAATTTGTAGTGGCATCTGTGTAAAAAGTAAGAATAAAGGAAAGTACTGCGAAGTGTTACGGGAGTGGGTGTTACAGCCCCTGGGTTCTATTTTCAAACCTCTTCTGGCTTGCTGAATAACTTGGGGAAGCCACTTATAATCTGCATAACCAAGTTTACCCATCTAGAAAATTGAGATGACACTTATCTCACAGGGGCACTGGGATATTTAATTAATTAATGCTTGTAGAACTGCTTAAAGAGATTGGGATGAAAGGTGTTATGTCAGAGAAGCTTTTCTTCCCTGCTTCTGGAATCCTGCCTCCCGTGAGGAGCAGACCACCAGCACAAGCTTTGCCTGTATTATTCAATTCCCATGAAGGGACGTCGGCTAATGAACTTGAACAGTTGGGAGCCCGACAGCCTTGTCTGCCTGCGCTCTGCAGCAGCAGGGGAGAGATGCTGAAAGTGCTGAGTGGGGCTCTCCCGAGTCACTGAGCCTCCCACTCGGCCTCGCTGTTGTTCAACAGCAGAACTGTCACTGAAGGGTTTCTGTGCCAAGGGAACCAGGGTGTTCTGGCAATCCTTTAGATCCTGGAAAGGCACTGTCAGTGTGACGTGGGTTGCTTGTAGAAAATGCTAATTTAAAATGCCTTCTGGTTTAACTTCTCTCAGACAGAGTGAAATCATATGTAACTATTTCAGTCTGATAGTCTAGGCGGAAGGAAACACCACCACCTGATAGTTATTATTACACATCTGGAAGTCTTACTTGGTAGCTCTGCTGTAACTGCTTGATTACGGATGCTTGCCAAGGTAGTGCAGTAGTGAGAGAGATGGAAGTGATGTGTTCAGATCACTGTTTCTAACCTTACCTTGCTTGTGGCAACACATGACCAAATTGGCTAAGACATGGATCCTACTCCAGCATGGACAACGCAATTTTATAAGAAAATTTTTAAGAATGAAAAAATGTAGACATAATTTCTTGTAAGTCTAACGAGACAGCTCAATATGGACAATTCAACAATTAAAGCATCATCATTTTGACCTGGGAATACCAAATGCTTAACTGGGAGCAAAACCACTAAAACAAAAGCGCTTTTAAATTCTGAGTTGCACGCTTCATGTCATGTCACTTTTACTAAACACAGCTTTATTTTAACTTTGTGTGTGTAGTAATGCAATCCCAGTTCCCTCCTGCACATATGGCCCCTGAACACCGTGTTATAAGGTTTAGAGCCAGCAGCCGCCTCTGCCACAGCCGCTGTCAGCACAGAACTCCCTGGCGTGGCAGTGATGTCGTTTCTCCAGCAGATGGCCGTGCACTGTCCCATCCTCTGCGTGGGGTGAGCGGCACGCACAAAAGGTGGCAATTCGCCTTGAAACACAGGGAACGGGAGGGCACTACCTAACCCCCCGCTCCGGGAAACCCCTTCAGCCACTCCTGCTTCATCGAAGATATATTGAGTGAAAACGACCCGATCTCCATTTTTTAAATATTCCCTGAAATGATTTGGAGCGCTGTGTTTAAAAATACATGGGGCAATAAATTATACATCTGGGCCAATATATTGGATGATAGACACCTAATGTTTAATTTCTATGTGTGTTACCTGTTTTTTCTGATACAACTGGAAGAACTCATTGCCCAGGATTTTGTATTGCTGCTTTTTCGTTTGTTTGTGTTCCTTTGTTATTGCGAATGGCACCTTTAGGTTTTAAATTTCATATTTATTTTTTTTTTTTTTAGTTTAAACTGAGCATGGCATATCTAATTTTCAAAAGGTCTCACATGGGAGTCATTTGATGGCTATTTCTACCCTAAAGAGTATGTGTGTTAGATTTTCTGTCTGGTGCTCCCATCACACCTGCTGTTATCCAGCATCTACGATGGGAAATCTCAGCTGTGGGAATAAGGGGCACATAGATGTAATCACCATATGATGTCTTGGAGTGATTCCTTCGGAAAAGGCCTGAGCCATGCTGGAAGAATGATGTAGGAGATGCTGTATTAGCAGTGACTCCTCTGAATTTGTTTCACAAATGAAAAGCCTGTTTCTAATGGTACTTGCAAAGTACCTTTCCTATACTGCGACGAAATTTAAGAAGTATACAATATGTGACCATCTGTGGGTGAGGTTTGTGTGTGTGCATCGCTGGCTCCAGTCCTTGCTGCTGTCAGAGGCAGTGCAGTGCACTCTGGGCTTGCTCCATGGATGATTTGCTCTGACAGAGATGCTATGTCCTGGGTCTTACAGTCATTACGTTACATGAACAGTTTTAAAGCACTAGTAGAACAAGCACACAAGGATAAATATATATCCTTAAAACTGTAAAAGTGAATAAAACTGTAAGGGTTTGGGTATTCCAGATTGTGGAGCTATGAGTGGGGAAATTGATTTATTAGGGAGGATGAAAGGTAAGGTGAATAGTATATATATATTTAAAAAAAATGTGGTGTCTGTAGCACCAACAGTGTCAGAGAATGCATTTAGAGCAATAGAAAGTAAATGAAAGAATAAAAGGACATCCATCAGCTGGTCATTATCACAGGCAAGTAACCTACTCCCTTTTCATAGATCGTATCATCACATCACCACCTAATAAATACTGTCTAATGAGATGGGCTGAATGCAAGAATTTAGCTTCTGCCAGTAACCATGACACAGAAAGGTAACAGAAGCTGTTGAAATTATAACTATTTGAAGAGTTTGTATTTCTTCTCAGCCAGTTTCAGTAGATTCTGTCAAACTGTTGGTCCGTAAGTAAATTTCCTCTGAGTTCGTATCCTAACTTTTAGCACACCCTTAATTTACAACATAAAATACCTTATATCCTTCTAATTGCAATCTATTTATCTTCAAATGAACTATGTGAAACGTGAATTTTCTTGAGTCAGCATTTTAATCCTTTTCCCTGGAAACTTGCATTATGGCTAAACTAGATTTTAATATTTGAACTGTAAAATAGTGTCACTATACCCAAGTTATTCTACTTGTACTGTACTAAAGACTAGAAATCACATTAGTGCCACATAAGTGGCATTCTGTAAATATAGGAAGTATATAAAAATTGGTATGAATTTACATTTACAGCAAATATATTACTTAATTTATATATTTTGGGTTATTTTTAAAAATAATGAAATGAAAACGACACCATTAAGCCTAATGGCTAGAGAATTTATGTCAGGAATATGGAAAGCTCAGTTTGCTTCTCAGCTATCTGATCAGTTCATTATTTTTTGTGAGTAAAGGCACTTAACTTTCTGGACCTCAGTTTCCCCAGCTGGGATATTGAATTAATGATAATATTAGTCCAGCTATTTGCAAATTGCTTTCAGATCTTTTGGGCTGAAATGTAAAATAAGCACAGATAATCCCATCTGTCATCACCAGAGAAAATATTTACAAAATTGCCACCTTTGTGAAGTTTTTTTATGTGTATACCAGTCATAAATCTCAGATGGTATTTGTTGGAACTTAGAATTTGATTACATTTTGAAATTGTTTTTATTTTTTAGATGCTGCAAAAATGTAATATCACCATTGCCTTTAGTAGTAAGATTTTCATGGTTGAAGATCTGTGTAGTTTGTAAAAAAACCTCAAAAAAACAAAACAAACTATCAAACAAAACCAACCCCAAAAAAACCAACCCAAAAATCAGTTTCAGCAAACCTGGTTAATTTTGTAGCCATTGAAAAACCCTAATTAATTTTACAGCTGGCAATCTCTGTATTGTCTTCTCACTGCTGTTTTATATGGTTCTAAAATATTCGTCTAGAATTTTTAGCCCTGGGCATTTAAAAATTCTGTTCATTATAAAGCAAATTTGGCATTTTAATATTAACACCAGCCCCTGCCAGTCTCAAGAAGTCTTTTATAAAGCCACTCAACATCTTCAGCAACGTGGTCCCACACTGCACAAAGTGGATAAGCATCACTGCAGATGATTCGGCTTTGGTAAAGCTGGTACAGAATAGAGACAGAAAAAATTGTTGTGGAATCATCCCGATTGTCATGTTCTGTGGTGCACTCACATTATTTCCTTTCCTTCTTCTCCGTTCTCTAGCTCAAGGACAGCAATCAGTTATACACAGCAACCAGGCTGAAAGCAGCAGAACTATCAGTGAGGGGACACCAGGAGCTCTGCAGGACCCCAGTGGGCCAGGTCAGTTGTTAAGATTGCTCTCACCTCTACCCAGTCACTGACAATGGGATTCACTGAGATCACTGCAAAAACACCTTGAGGAAAATCTCTGTCTGCTGAAGGGACCTGAATGCACTGTCAGTTTCTAGCAGTCATGGTTCACTGGTATGCTCTTCTGATCAAGATGGGCAGAAGATACTGAATTTAAATGTACCAGCAGCTTAGAATTTATAGAGTGGCTAAATTAAAACCAGGGAAGTATTCTATACAGAAATGTTTAAACTATTGTGCTATTGAATACAATACATTAATAACAGGAAAAAAGAAAATTAAACAACAAAAAAAGGCAAACTCCAACCCAAATACAGGAGTAGTACAGGCTAGCATTGCACATAGAAGGAAATGTAATGATGCTAATTGATTATGTGAATACGTGATTATTGTCATATATTTTCTTACAAAAATTGGTTCTTAATTAAAAATTAGTACTATGATGTTTCAAGCCTTAACAAGGGCAGCTCAGGCGTGTTTTAAGCTACTATGTCTAGGATGGTCAAAGAGCTAAGAAACAGTGACAGTTTACACATTTATACCACAGATACTTGACAGTATTTCTTATTGTCCTACTCATTTGCTCATTATTGTGTTTACTTTAACCTATCCGGACCTTACATTTTTGGAATATAATGTCAGTGTTGTCTCGCAACAGTATGTACAGACAATCTAGAATTGTAAGAGATGGTCAGTAACAAAAACGATTTATTCAAATGGTGATCTGTATCGAGAACCTACATTAGATGACTGCGGCATGAAAAGCTCCTGCACATCTTGGTCTCTAGCTGCTGCCAGCTTGGGTCTGTGAGAAATCCTGCACCATTCATCGTTTTAGGAGGTGGCACCCCGCTGTTGGCAACATGTGACTGGACACAAATGGTGGCAATTTTCCATGGGAAAAAACCTGAGTCCTGCAGTGTCTTGGGGTCAAGTCAGAGGCGGCATCTGGGGCTCCAAGGGCAGCCAGAGTCCTAGTTGTTGGCAGCTTTGGTCTGAGAGAAATCCTGCGACGTTCACCATTTTTGGAGTCAGCATGCGACTGTGGGCACAAGCACCTGGTCTCGAACAGTGGCCCTTTTCCTCTGGAAAAATGTAGTTTTCATGGTGAGGAGCCGAAAATGTCCAAGTTGTGAAGGACAGTTTAAAGGAAGCATATTTCTTGAACTTTCTTACTACTTCCCTGTTCTTTTGAATCTATTGGTGCTTCAGTTGTATTTGTCCACACTGGCTTTTTGTATAACCATCAGCTGTTCATGCTGTGGTGGTGTTGTCACTCACCGAGTGGCCTATATCCAGAAACATTTTAATGAAGCAAATAAATAAGGCAGATTACATTCTCAGGTCTGTGTTTTGCAGTTTTCAATATGCTCTTCTAGTCTGTAATGCGTGCTGAGAGAACAGGATGTCAGAATTAAGATTGCCACAGAATTTTATGGAGATTGTACACATGCATGTGCTTATATGCACGTATGTGTTTTATTTTAAATCTTAATAGACAGAAGGAAAAAGAGAGGGAAAGATTGAATCTGGCATGGAGATATAGAAAGGTGTTTTCAAAAGGGAGTTAGGCTGTTGACCCTTGGTGATAATGTGTGAGCAACCAAGGGCTGGAGGGAGGAGGATGTTTAGTAAAGCAGACAGTGCCTATTATGAAAAAGCGAACTTGATCAATAGAGCACTGAGACATGCCACTTCTGTCAGTAGGAATAATGCTCTGATAAAAAAAAATCTGGAATTGGAATCTCTAACCTCCATGTTAATTGCTTTTCTGTTATTTTTAAATCAAATTGGGTCAGTCTACAAAGAGAGTGATACCTGTTCTGGCTGTCAACCCTGCAAACACGGCCTGGGGCCAGGACTGACTGCCCTGGTCTGTCGTTCTATCAGCACCTGCTATGGCTCTGTGAGCCGGATTCTGCTTCCCGCTCCCACTATGCAGCCATGCCACTTTCAGGCATAAAACTTGCCTTTCAAGTTCATCTAACTTCTCTTCCTCCCTCGGTGGGAACTGATAGAAACTAAGCTAAAAGCATTACACCCTGCAGGTGAGTTATCAGTTTGGGTGACTGTGCATGAGCCACTAATGAATTCAAATCCCTTTCTCATAGTAACAATTCAACCAGAAGCAGAAGTGTCCAGACCTGTTTGTCTCTCACAAAGCTGTATTATGAAGACAAAGGTCTATTAATGGCCTATCTTTGCAGTGCCAGTCAGAAGAATTGCCAGAGTCTAAACGAGGTGGTTGAGTTAGAAACTATTTAGTATCTGTGTAAGTAGATACCTTGGGCAGAGAACACAGTTGGAGATCCTAACATCCTAGAATAAAAGAGCCTTATTCTCCAGGCTCTTCCAGTTAGGGTCTTTACAACCAACGTGCTTTTACAGGACAGCATTCTCATGGGTGTTGGCCTGCTTCATCTGTGCTGACAGGGTGCATTTAGCTAGTTTTCTGGGTTTTCCCAAATGCTACCAGGTTGGATAAGACACATGTATTTTTTGCGTACTAGAATTTGCATACAAGAATACAAGTCATCAGAAGAATATGCCCTTGAGCACATAACTTGCTTGGGGTTTTTTGGAGCCTTTAGACCCCTGTACTTAGATGTGATGTCTGATTAGAACTGTTTGCTGCCATAGGAATGGACACTGATGCTGTAATGAAAAGCAAGAAAGGATCAATAGCGATACTGTGAACTTACACTAATAGATATTTGTATGCAATGCTAAAGAATCTCTTCCATAGCAGTTTATTAATTCATAGCATAGACCAGATCAGTTGGGGTGATATATCATAGGTCAAACATAGGCCATCTAGGCTGAATTGTTGAAGGAGATTTTTTTAGCTTTGCTTACAGGAATTCAAACATCTAATTTTATCAGCATCTTCTGAAGATCCCAGACTAAGTTTGCTACATGTCACCCGTCAAACTCAGATGGCTGGCTGAAGTCATGTGGGCTCTTAATTTTCAGCATCAAGACATTCTTCACCATTTACCTATCTTAAAAGCATCCTTCTAGGCCTTTTTATTCCTGAAGCGACTACAAGTGTCAGGAACAATTCAGCAGGTTTTAAAATAAACTTGACTTCATAGATTGAGCTTCTGTTTTTAATGACAGACTAATCATTATTCCGAAGTAATTTATTAGCTGTTTTTCTGCCTTGCTGCTGTGTTGAACAAGTCTTTTTTTTGACCCAAACAATGGAAAGATGATGTATTCCTTCAGACACAAGCCTTGCGAGTTCATGAGATTGTGTTATAAATGGTAAGCAAAAATGAATGCTTTTGTGATTGTGTTAAAGGAGGTTGACTAAATGAGAGGTAACTGAATACCCTGTAGGGTGCTAGGTGGAGGAAGATGGCATTATGTTGATTAAAATATGCTAACCATTCAGAATACCCTTGTAGAATCATAAATACTTCATAATGGATACATATGCTTCAGTAATTAGTTAATGCTGTGCTGCTGAATCTCACTAATGCACAAGACATGACAACAAGATGATTCACTCAAAACTAAAAATTCAGAAACTTTTCACCCCACTTCTACCTAATGTCTCTCAAGTCAATTATACCTTCTGTTTTTTAATTCACTCCTCAATGTTTTAACACTACTTGTTGGTTTTTTTCCTTCTAATTTTGTTCCCCAACCAAGCACTTTTTCAAAAATTGAATGAGAAGATTAGCAGTCAGGAGATGAAACTGACTTTTCTACAGAAGAAGGTTGACAGTATTGCTGCTGCAATGAATGATGTGAGCAAGATGCTTTCTTCTCTGGAAGGCAAAATCAATGAAGATAAGGGCAGAGACTTCCAGTCTTTTCTGAAAGGTAAGAAAAATAAATTAATGTAATCACTCACCCTGTTAGAGGTGCCAGGAAAAAAAAAAAAAGCTAAAACCTTCATAGACTGTCCTATTCTATTACTCAACACTTGTGGAGAGAACTAATTTTTTAAATTTCATTTCATAAGATAGAAATTTGTTTATTTCAAGGTTCACTATGGTGTCTTTCATAGTGACAAAAAATTTATATTCTTGGGTACTTCATCTACATGGTAACTTAAGCCAATGGCAAGGCATTTTCATTTACTTAGAGCTTCTGCAAATATTCTTATCTCTGTTTTTGTTTATCTGGCAGCCACTAAAGGATGTAGTATTTGCTTTGCTACCAAGTCTAACTAATATTCTTTGATACATAATTCACACATGCAGGGCAAACTGTAAGGAATTCTGTGGTGGTTCTATTTATAATGCAGCAAACATTCTGCAGAATAATTTTTCCCTGATAATATTAAGCCATCTTTGATAAACATTGTTTATCAAACTCATGTTCGGTTTGTGAGAAAGACACAGCTGGAGATCAGGAGCTCGGTCAGACCCTCATGCACAGATTATGCATCCATTCTTTATGAATCCTGGAGCAAGACCTGTGTGTTACCCAGCTACAAGTGTTGCTTCACAAGCAGATTCAGACTGAAACTTTCATTTCCTCAATGTGTGACATTTTTCTCATTTTTCAGGAATTTTCCCTGAACCATATTTTACACTTAAGAAGCCAGAGGACTTTTCTACTGTTTAAAAGTAGAACAGAGGTTCTGGAGTTCCTTACATTGAGATGAAACTGAATGAAACAATAAGTGGTTTTGTATCTCCCTCAGATTTACCAAGCTGGGTCCCATTTCTTGTATTTTCAGTCCTCTGTCTCCTGAGCTGCTCCTGCACATGCTAGATGGCTCTCATGTATGCAAGTTTATTCCATCTCTTGATCAGTGACCTGCTTTCACCTCTCCACATATTGCTAGATGGCATTCTTGACCTTCGGGTGCACATTTAATTTGTCTTTGAATATTTTCCATTTCCCTTCTGCTTTGTCTTCATTCTTTTTTGTATATTCCACTCATTCGAGCTGTCATTTTCATGCTAGTCTAAGAGGTGTTTTTCTGCATCCTGTGTTTCTGCTTCTGCGTCAGGACTCTGTATTTCAGGGTCTTTAATTAAGTCTTTATTAAAATGTGCTGTTCAAACCCCACCCCCCCTTCTTTGAAAATGTGCTTCAAGCCTTCATTGTTTTTACCTGCAATGTTTTATATTATACCTGCTTAGAAAAAATCTCCAGCTGATGTCCCTTTTTTCATTTATTTTCTCAATCTATCTCCCAATCAAGTAGCTCCAATGAACAAGATGCTATCAACTACATTCCTTGGCTCTAGTTATGAGCATTCCAACACAGGTTATTCTTGGCTTGTACATAGGTAAACAGCAGGAAGGATGAAAGGAGGGGAGAAAGAAAAGGTTAGTGTGTCTGTTGGCCTGTGTGTGTGGTGACAAATGGCAACTGCAGTTTCTGTCCAGGAAATATCAGTCAGTTGTACTCAAATGCATAGACAGCATCCTAGAGTAGCAGGACCTGGAAGGAGCTTCCATGCTGTCCTGTAACTTGGTGCACAGGTGCAGCATAGACACATCAGACTGGCTAAAAATAACTCTTAGAAGCTTGCCTGAAGCAAACCACAACTTTCTCCAGTACTGCTTTGCCATCCTGAAGCAAAGTGCTATCAAAGCACGGTTAAGTCTATAGTTGCTTCATGTTATTGAGACATTTTCCTTCTTCACCTACTTTTCCATTTTCTTCCTGTAGTGCCCAGGTCCTTTGCTCACAGTCCATACATCACTTTTTTCCTTATCACAGCAATTCTAATGTTACTCCCAGCTTTGTATCAGGGTTTTTTAGGAGTGAGGTCTGATTCTATGACCAAACAATTCAGTACAGTTTAAAAAGTCTTTAACTCTTGGTTTCATCTGTGACTTTAGTGACACAAACATGTCATCTGTTGATAGAAGGCAAGACTCACTGGAGTAATTGATATGCTCCTCTAATATTGTTAGTGAAACCTGTTGTGCAGTTTAAAAATTGCTTTCAGTGCTCAGGAAGCTGTTCTCAATTTTTACTTAGGGAAAATTATTTTGTGCTCTCTTTTTTAATTTAAGAAACACTGCTTAGTTCCTGCTATTTTCTTCCTCCTTTAACTCCATATTTAATGCACACCTTTCCTCTTCATTATTAAAATGTACACTCCTTTAAAAATGAACTCAATAATGGAGTGTTAATCACTTCCAAGTCAGAAATGTCATTTACAGCTGCATATATAACCTCAATTCAGTCTCCTGTGTACATACATTTATTTTGCACATTATTCTTCAAATAATTGAAACTGCAAAGAGAGTATATGTTGACACAGAGTAATTAGCCCTTTGGCTTTCAGCCAGGAAGCTGAAATTAAAATTTATAATCTCATAAAAAGTGCAAGCGATCTTTAACATTCGCAGGTAGTTTGGACCTTTCTATTTCAAAATGAGCAACAGAGAAATCGAGTTACATCTGTGAGTGCACACATGTATTCTCAGCTCAAGCTTGACAATAAACCCAATTGTCACTTACAACACAAGTTTGGGCCCAGTCTTTGCGTGGACAAGTGTGCTCCCACAGGCCCTGCTGAACTTTGCTTATGAGCTGCCTAGCTGTCCTAGCCAGCAAGCAGGGGAGAGGGAAACACAGAGCTGTCTGGTTCATCAGGCTCCGCGTTCCGTTGATAATGGGAGCACCTGAAAACCGGGGCTGGGCTCCATACTACCCTCACTGTCCAACTAAATGGAGCAGGAATAGCAGAGAGTGAGGCTGGCACCTTCTTGGCTGTCACAGAAAGAAAAGGTCGGTGTAGACCTGTGGAACACCTCTCACAGACGAATGGTCTGTTATCAAGATTTGTTGCTGAGATGAAGGGATGTAATTGATTCCTCACAGAAAGTTTAGAGTGATCTTGCTTCTTTCCACGGCTATTAAATTTTTCTTCACAGCTCATGGTGTCTCTTAGAGCACAGAACACTTTTCAGCTTCATAAAGTAACCTGACCAAATCATCACTTGGAATGGTTTTTCTACACAACAGTTTTTTAACTTGGTTCATGTCTTGGTTTTTCCTCTCAGCTGCCAGGACACCTTTATTCTCAGACATTTCAGTATGCACGTACATGTGCATATCCATGTACATGCATCTGTCTAGTCATTTACTTGCTCTTCAGATAGTTAAAAGAAAGTTAATAAAGGTAATTCCAGAATTATCACTATTGTTTATTATACTTTATGTAAAATTGCTGTGACATTTGGGACCTCAATTGACAATAAAGGAGTTTAATTCTTAGGAAACTTCATGCTGTATTTCTGATGTGGCTCTTTCCTGGGCTAGCAAACTTGGGTCTGATTTCCTGATGTTTTACTGCACTGGCTGAGAACGTACCTTCAAATAAGCTTTCAGAACATGCTTCAGTGTTTTAGAGATGAAGAAATAAATTCCAGGCTGTAGAATTAATTGAGAAGAAAATGGAAGTAGGAAACAGAGAATTTCTGCCTTTATCAATACAGTTTTAATCAGAGAACCTGTGGTCATTCAGACATTATAGAGGTTGAAGAGTTTAATCATTACATCGCAGCCTGGCTGCAAATGTTCATAGGGTTTATGAAAATTGTGCAAAGAATGCTTCAGTGTTTTAGTTGGACATAGGGACTACCTCTGGAGAATAACTTAATAAAAATCCTTCTAATCTCACACCAGAGCAGAACTACTGCTCTAATTGATTGAAATACATTATGTAGAACTCTTTTATGCCTGTCTTGACCTCTCTAAGGCTATATGGGAAACATACCTTTATGTTGTTCACTGGGGCAGAATTCCCACACATTCACTTCTGCCTAGTGCTTTTCAGGATCAGAATTCCTAGGAGCTATTGAAGGAGTTGTAGTATGCAAGACTTGAAGTTTCTACCTTTAAAATGTCTACATTTTGCAGCAGTTGTCATGTTACTAACTTTAGCTATTCAATCAGCTGACTTTTTAAATTTTGATTCTTTCTCGCAATAGTGTGTTGTGTAATCACCTAGCACATACAATACAGTAGGAAGGTATAATCTCTGCTTTCAGTTCTTGACCACAATGTTGTAAAGCAGATGTTTTTTGCCTTACTTTCCTAGTGGAGAAAGGATATATTGTTTTTTATGAGCAAGCTACAAAAGCACAGAGGTCTCCTTTTGGTGCTTGGAAACAACTTAGCTAGGAGGTCGAAGTCTGAGTTTGAGCTTTCAAAATAATAGCAGAAGTCTCATTGATTTCAGTTGAAACAGGGATGAATCCTCAAACACTAAAGCTGTACATCAACTGTAGCCATCCTCCACATTCTTCAGCTATAAATTTTGCTCTGTGTGCGGGTAAATTGGGGCAGGGACGTGAGTGTTTCACCTCTGTGCAGCACTGTGTTTGCTTGCATTGTGGAAAAACTTAGATGTTACTAACACAGTTGGTCTGATTGTTTCCATATTTCTCCTTTTCCCCAAAGGTCTCAAATACAGAAGCATTAATGACTTAATCAAAGATGTAGTTGGAGAACACTTTCAAGTATTTCAAGGTGAAATGCAAGAGAGCATGGCTCAAATTTTCAAGACTGTGTCTAGTTTGTCAGGTGATCTTGAAAACACTAAAGAATTAGTCAAGCATCTGAATGAAACCCAAAATAAATTTGCTCAGGACAAAGACAGTGGGCCAACAGAACTTGACATTCTGGAGCTGAAGAGTCATATGGTGCAGATGAGAGAGGAAATGGCCCTCACTTGTGAGAAGCCTGTGAAAGCTTTACAAGAAAAGCAGAAGTCCTTGGAAGTTAACTTGGAGCATCAACAGTCACGAAGTGTAATTTACTATGAATCTTTAAATAGGACCCTTACTGAAATGAGACATGCTCATGAACAACTGTTATCAGCTGAACCATCTTCAAGACAAAGCATTCCCTCAGCAGATAAAGTCATGGAGTACAATGTTACAGAGTACATGTTCACACTGCATGAGAAAGTGAAGAGACAAGGCATGATGATGCTGGAGATCTATGATGACTTAAGAGTCCAAGATAGCAAGATCAGCAATCTCAGTGTTGCGCTGGAAATTCAGAGGGACTCTGTTCTGGGGATCTGTGATGACATGTTGTCGGAGAGCAGGACAGATTTCCAAACAGAGCTGGCAGCAGTCCAAGAGAGGGTGCTTGTTCTAAACAAGAGTCTCTCTGATGCGTTCCTTCCATTGGGCAATAAGATGGACAAAATGAATGAGCAAATTAATGACTTGTGCTATGATATGGAGATCCTGCAACCCTTGATTGAACAAGGGGTACCTTTTAGTCTGACTTCAGAGTATGAGCAACAAATCCAAGCTCAAGAATTCAAAGAGAAACTTGATAACCTCACTGTTGTCATTAATGGAATGAGTTCTGCAATGAAGGAACTTTCCAAAACTCAGGAAGGACTTAAAAATGAATCTCAGGCTTATCAGGACCTGTTTGAGAGTCGTATTAATGAATGCTCCATGGAAATAGAAGATGGATTAAACAAGACCATGATAGTAATAAATAGTGCTATCGATTCTATTCAAGATAATTACGTACTGAAAGATATGCTCCATGCTCTAAGGAATGAGACTGAAGTTTGCTGTGGCAGAGCTGAGGAACTGGACAGCCTCCTGGCTTTCATTCCTCAGTTCCAACAGTTGAATGAATCCCTCCAGTCACTGCTGTATAGCAAGAAATATGAAATTACTTCACAAGTAGTACCATCTCTTTCTGATCTTCCATACAAGGAATCTGACAAAAGTATCCTCCACAATTTCAGTAGAGTTTTCTATATTTTAAATGATACCTCATCAAGAGTGGAAAAGCAGCAACAAGATATCAGCCGCCTGGAAGAAAAACTGTTTGACTCTGTGGAGGGTTCAAAGGACCGTGAGGTTCGCCTTCTGAATGTAGAGTCAAAAATTTCCAAGTTTTTGGCAAACAACTGTGTCTCACTCAAAAACACCAAAGCTGCTTCAACAGAGAAAGAACAGGTGGTCTCACTTCAGCTCCAGGCACTGAGTTCCAGGATCAAGGCCCTGGAAGCCAAGTCGATCCGTTTCTCAAACATCATTCCACTTGTGAACAAGACTGCTCATGAGGCCTGGGGGCTGTGCCAGGATGCCAACAGCAGTGTACAGAAAGTGAACACCAGCATACCTGTGCTAATTAAATCAGCTCAGCCAGATATCCCCCTGCTGCAGAGAGGCCTCAAGGAGCTCATTGAATCTGTGCTTGAAGTAAAAGCAGGAACTATTTTGACCAATTTAACCCAGCATGTTGACATATTGATGGTAAATGCAGTGAACAATATCACCAAACTTCAGAAGCAGCTGAAACCGGTTATAAAGAAACCCTCCCCAGCAAAAAAAGTGGCAGCAAATGCCACCATGAGCCTGGCAAGCCGAAGCCAGAGAAACACGGATAATGCAATAGATCCAGGTAATGCATTTTACTCCATTAAAAATCAAGGTATTTTTTATAAAGATTTATGTAACCATTGTGATGAACTGAGTGGCAGAACTTGACTGAGAGTAAATAAAAAGTCTAAAGACTGCTGTAAAGAGTGTTTCAGAGGAACCTGAGATTAGTCTCTTGCTTATAATAAAATTTATTTTGCTTATGAGGAGATTTTGCACTAAGGCATATAGAAGCTCCATTTAATTTTCCTTAATAGAGTTCCATCTGATCCGTTTAATATATACATACCTACGCACAAACACTCAGCTGAGAACCTGACCTTTGAAAAGAAACTGACAGTTTAGACAAAATCTAAAGAACAGGAATTTTGTGCCTGCATCTCAATTAGCAATTTCAGTAGGAAAAAATGTATGCAAGCTGGGAGAGAAATATGGAGTCGCATCAGTACTTTGCAGTGTCAGCAGGGATGAAAGGTGTCAAAAACCTGAAGCAAGTGAATACCGATGACTGTAATGAGGCTTTTGCTGGCTCCTTCAGGACTTCATTGAGAAGTGCAGTTACAGCTACAACAGTGTGTTCTTGGAAAAGCAGGAATCCAGCCAGTAAAGTAAATTTGGCTCCAGTCCACCTGGAGAGCAGCTCAGTTAAGCAGGAGCTGCCATTCTTAAAAAGGAAATCTTGAGTGTGATCTGCTTCTGAACTTAAATTCAAATGCCATCATGTGAAATGAATTCGTATGAATGAATTCACAGAAGTACAAACTCTTCAGTTATGACTTCTGTAATCATACTTGAGCGAAAATCAACAGCACAAGATAATGTTTTATGGAAATATAATTTCTGGCACAATACAGAAAATGAAGAGTGGATAAGTGACTAGAAATACTCTTTTAACTCTAATTCACATTAAAATTAGACAGGTTTTTAATGACAGAGACATGTCCAGATACTCTTGAAGGTCCAGATCGGAATACTTTCTGTAAAGCACTCTTAAACCTTTGAACATTTCTAAGCCAGTATTTGGTCCCTATTGCAAGCAGATGTAGAGATAGTAAGAGCTATTACTCTTGTTCGTGTGCGAAGGCCATAGGCCATCTCCTTTTCCCTCTCCTTGCTTTTTTCCTTCCTTTCCACTTTGCTCCTTCATCCCTGCCTGTCCTAGGGACAGCATTTCTCAATGATCAATGGAAAGGACCCTTTTTAAAGCCATTATCCCATGAGTAGCTTGGTTTCTGATGAAAGCCATGCTCGTTGAAGGATTTCGGTCCTTGGTAATCTTTTCAGTTAGAGACGGGACACAACTTTTAGAGGAGGCAATCACATTTAAAAATGCACCAAGGTTTGCCGAATCCTTGCTACAAAGTAATTTGAATATTTTGCTATTAAAAATGGCAATTCTTCCTCAGTCATTTGTGTTTTGTCTGTTCCTGCCAATGCACAGCATGGAAATTCAAAATCTTTGTTCAAAATTGAAGTTAAGACAAAATGAGATATGTCTTTGATCCTTCCCACACCATGTACTTTGCTGGAAAATATCACTAGTGCTACCTGCTTGGAGCACAGGAAGGTGCAACCTGCTCTGGTTTTCACTCCAGGTTGATGAATTAATGTCTTTCCTATTTATTATTTATCTCATACTCAATTTTAACAAATAACTTGCTTGATAGCATTGGATATATGCCCACTTACAGAAAGTGCAGATGTTGAGAAGCCTTATTTTTACAAGGTTTCTACACAGCAATGTTTATGCTGACTTTTCCATCAGTAATGAGATTTGGTACTTAACAATATTTCATGTCTAGCAAAGCCACACATTATATTTCTGTAAGTTAAAGAACCAAGACCATTACCCTAATTAACAAATTTCCATCTTCTGCCTGGGTAGATTTTACTTCTCTATGAATGCTTTTTCAAGCAAGTTCTAGGATACCATCAGAGATTTGTGCTGCCTCTACTAAAATTTCTAGAAGAAACTCTAAGGCATAATTGGCTAATTATAAAATGTATTTAATCTCAGATTGCCTTTTTCAATTAAAAAAAAAAGGAATAAAATTCTAGAAAGAAGTGAATGACAATTTTCATTGACTCCAATATGTTCAATATTTGAGCCTACTCTAACAGATTAGGGTTTTAATTGGCTTTAATGTGTTCAGAGGTAATACTTTCCTAAGTAATTAGCTGAAATCAAGAGAAAGTGAGTTTGCATTGCATGTGCAGGGACATAAACCTTTGCAGACTCCCCGTATTGTGGAATGAACTAAAGAAAATTTCTGTGTCAGGTGGAGGCTGCAATATCTGTATGAGAGGTGAAAGCACCAACACTTCACCTGATACTGACTGATATGGCAACTCAGGGTGGATAAAAAAGTGATGATCTTAAGACAGCTTCAAAATCTAACATAGAGGAGATGACAACCTTAAAATATTATATGTATTTTTATATACCTATATACACACATAGGAGCTCTTAATTAGTCTTGCGTGTGGGTTATGGCTGGTCCTACTTTCTGATGCACTGTTCTGCAGAAATGTGTGATGCAGTGTGAGGGCAGTTTAGCTCAGTTCCCATTTTCCTGTTGCAATTAGTGCTGCTCTCTAGGGAATCTAGAGGCTGCTGTGCTTTCCAAAAGTGAGTGTACTCTCTTGTTGCATGTCTTGTATTAGCTGTGGATTTTGATTTATTCAGATTACGCCACCCTCCCCTCAATATGAGTAACTGAGAGTGAAGCTGTGTTATATTTATGTATTTTAAAACAGTGCATCTGTGTGAGAGGTAATTTAATTTCTTTCTTTCTTTCTTTGTGTCTCACTTCTGATTTTGTTTTCACAAGATTTCTGACTCCTAACAGAATTACAAGGTTCCATTGTTGCTTTATCATTCAAGCCTTAATTTCAAGTGAAATTAACCTATTCAAATGTTTTCCATCTTGTGTTTTAGTTGCACAAATGTGATAGTTATTCCACTTCAGTTTGGTGACATACACTTCAAATTTGCATATTTACTCTTCAGACTAATGGGTTGATGAAACTGTTGTGTTGTTTTTAATTTGGTGGACCTAAAATCATCACACTGGAATTATTAGATACTTCTACTTAACAGAGAAAGAGTTTCCAGAGTCCAAGTAGCTCAGATCTGTCCTGACAATCCACCCCACCCAAAAGTGGAGGGCACAGCTGAGGTATCTCTCCTCCTTGCTTTTTACCCAATGTCAGCCTGAAAGTGCTAAGCCAGAGGTGATTGGTAACTATAGGCTGGCAACCAGTTTGACCCTGTGCAAACAGGGTGCTTTAGTAGATTCCCAGGGTCTTCCAGTCTCCTAGGGCTTCCTGAGAAGCAGGTACTGACAGCTGAATTCTGAGAATATGTTGGTGGGTTACTTCCTGGTCAGAAGAATTTCCGAACTGAACTGCTGCAGTCAATCCTTTCCATAAGGAGACCATTAAATTGCTGAATATTTGTTTTGCTTCTAACAACACCCCGGTAGATACTGATAGAGCTTCATTATTTGTTTGAGATTTGTTTGCACAGCATTGGCAGTCTATTTCCCAAAAGAGCTTCTGGCTGTTTGCCTTCCCAAAGAGTAGCAAAACTGAGCATTAACTGGCTCTTCTCGCTACTACCATACCAAGTGTAATTAGCAACTACATTTTATTCTCTGTCAGTAATAGCTACAATTTAAGCCTTTAATTTATAGTCTCTATCTTTTACTCATCCACACTTCTAAGTTGTCAAAGATTTAATTAACAATAAAATATTTACTATAGTAGGAAATCCTTTCCTAATCTGAACCTTCTGGCATCTTTATCCCAAGGAGATTATTCATAGCGTCTCAGGACACCCTTCAGTAAGAAAAATGGAAATATTGGGCAGAGGAGCAGCCTCAGCCAGAAACGACAGCAGAAAGATGCTATTGCAGCATAATCACATAGAGATTATTGGTGCAGTGGAGATCTGCAGCATTTGCCTCTTGCTCTGAAAATCCTAACTTGACTCAAACCCCCGCACAATTTCTCCTACTCTAGCAAATGGAGGAGCTTCCCAGATGCTGTTAAGCAGTGCTTCGCTTGGAGGGTTAATTTAATGTAGATAAAGCTGTGTCTAAATTTGAATTAACTCCAAGGTTAAGTTCGGGCAGACTCACCCCACAGCAGACTTCCAAAGCACTAGTCTCAATCTCATTGTCATTTCCTTTTAGTGTCCTTTTTTCCTGTTTCTTGGATTTACTTCTTGTTTATGATAAGTAGAGGCCAATTAGCAGAGAGACTGCTGAGTTCTTACAGGAAGCTTTTGTATTTTGGGAATATGATACAGTCAGCACAATCAGCTGTTTTCCTTCCTTTTCTCCTTTCCTTTGACACTTGGTAAATACGTGGATGCTTGGTAAATATCAGTGAAATGTTGTGAGTGCTCGGTAAATGTGAGTGAAAAATAACTTCAATGAAGGATGTGGCAAACTATTATCTGAGAAGAAAACCATTATTTCCTCATGTCCAGTTGCCTGTGCTGTGACCCCAGTCATGACAGTCCTAAATTGCTTTATTTCAGGCATTACAGAACAGCCATTATTTTCTGTGAAAAGAATGGCTGTTGTGTTTATAAATCCACATGCCGTATCAGAGCAAATTCAAGTGTCACTGTACAATGTGCCTCAGCATTCTGCTCGCTGAACTAAAATATCACACAAAAACAGTTTGCCTTAATGCAGCAGTCTGTGAAATATCTGGTTGGGAAAATGAAGATAACACTGGAATTACTGAAACATCTATGTGAAATCCAGCTCAACATTTTCCTGGCAATAAGTAGGTGCTTTTCTGCAAGACTTTTTCAGTTCTGACCTACAAACCTAGATTTACCGTCACAGGACTGTGTGGAGTTCTCTTTCCAGAGTTCTGCTGGTAGCTCCTGGCAAAGAAAAGGTTTGTTTTCTAAAATATCTGACTTCTGTTTGACCAAACCAAGAGAAAGCAAAAATATGTGGTTTGGGAATGCTTTGTGTTTAGAATTATTCATAGCAATATTTAA
The DNA here is from genome assembly GCA_013400235.1 of Oriolus oriolus. Classification (NCBI taxonomy): domain Eukaryota; kingdom Metazoa; phylum Chordata; class Aves; order Passeriformes; family Corvidae; genus Oriolus; species Oriolus oriolus. The sequence goes on along the minus strand of VXBT01004292.1, from coordinate 1,110,686 downwards.
TTTTTAATGTGACCTGAATTTTTTCCCCCCGAAAAACTGCTATGACAACACATTATTCAATTACACTCAGTAATTACTGTCTCAGAGCTCAGCAGCACTGGCCTGACAGATTTATCTGTATTGGCTGAGTGTAATTTGGCCAGCTCATGCCTAGCTGGGAACAGAGGCAAGGACATCCTCAGTGAAGGTGCTCTGCAAAGCCACCTGTTTGGTATAATTTTTCTTGCATGCAATCCAAAACTCCTACAACAATCTTGGTAGATATCCTGAAATTATGGAGTTGTTTATGGACAAGTACTTGAAATGGCTGGGGATAACATTTAAGCCCTTTCATCACTAGGAGCCTGACTCTCCTGCAGTGCTTGTTACGTGCCTGGGTGAAAAATGCCATAGATAAGACAGTCCAACCTGAACACCAGCAGTACAAAATCTGTTTTAGCGCACCCAAGGATAAGATGGGTCAGTCCAGAAAGAGCAGCCTGATCTAACATCTTTGGAGGATCTTTTTTCTTATTGGAGGTACCTGACCCTCTGAGACTGGCAGAACTCAGAATTTACAGGTAATCTTGAATATCTTGGAGGATAGCTGAGGGTATGCTGTGTTCAGGTAAAGAGGGAGGCTGGACGGGATCTGAAGCTGGCCTTCACAAAGAACTTCAGCAGAAACTGTGAAGTGACAAGGAACCTCTCCAAAATACTGCATACTTAGGAAGTGTTGCTGTCAGGAGGTTGCAATGGAGGCTGTTGGATTTCCTTGCTCTCTTTCACAGGGCAGTTTTCAGCGTGTGCCAGTTCGCCGTGCCAGAATGGAGGGACCTGTGTCAATGACAGACAGAGTTTTGTCTGTGCCTGTCGCCACCCCTTCGGAGGAGTCAACTGTAGCGTGAAGCTGGCGAACGACAATTCCCTGAGTGTTGGCAAGTACAGAATTTAGCAGTGCAATACACCATCAGTCCAGGCCTCTGCCCCAGGGCCTAATTACAGAGCATTTTCTGGTCAGAGGTCTCACGTTTCACTTTAATGAGTGACAACTCGAGCAGCAGAGTCCTGTGTTTTGGTGCTGAACACATCAATCCCCACGGGTGACTCGTGATCTCTTTTTTTAACGTGACCAGATGATGGGATTAAATTGGTTTGGGACCTGTCATAAAAGCTGGAAAGCTCCCTGCTGAAATGTGCCGAGTGGGAGGGTATGCAATAGATATATTGGAATACGATGTCATGGATTTTGAAGGGGGAGGTAAAATCACATCACTGGGGAATACTACCTTCAATGCAGCCATAAATGTTCTATAAACACCAGTAGCTACCAGGATGTGTTGGACTGTGGCCTCAAGAAATCATGTTAGGCTTGCCTCTGGCTTTCATTAGCAAAGGATGCAGCCCTTAATGGATTTCAAAAGAAAAAAAAAAAGTGAAAATTATTCTTATTCAGTCCAGAAAACAAATAAATAATTTACATCCAGGCCACATGGAATGTGAATTTTATGCATCTTTCAGCAGTCATCTGGCTGATTTTCACTCATGACAGCATACGAATAGTGAATGAAATCATTTGTACAGAAGCAGGGAATGATAGTGTACAGGCTCAGCTTGAAGAGAAACACATATACTTTTATCCCCTCATTTAACATCCTGAGTGCTAAACCTCCTCAGTGTTTGTCTAAGATTTGTGGTGAAATTCTTGGTCTCAGCTCACTCACATGAACAATGAAAGAGATCCTGGGGTGGGAAAAACTAGGAGGGGGGTGTGGGGTGGAAAGAAAGCTCCCTTAGTGATACCACAGACAGACAAACATAAAGTTCTCTTGCTGTTTCTAAAGTTATTCTCTAGTGGATTACCACTAATCGCGAAGAAAATTACTTTTTATACAATATAGACAAATGTGTTTAAGCAGGAATACTATGCTTCTCTTGCTCAAGGTCCATCACCCATAGGATGATGTGACATCAGAAAATCTGCTTTTTGATGTTCTGGCTGGTCCAAGTTGCCTCTCTACAATGTAACATCGCTTGAAATTGTTCTTTATTCCTTTCCAGATTTTTCAAAAGGATCATACAGATATGCACCTATGGTGGCTTTTTTTGCTTCTCATACATATGGAATGACAACTCCAGGACCCATCAGATTCAACAATCTGGATGTCAACTATGGTGCCTCATTTGCCCCAGCAACTGGGAAGTTCCATGTTCCATATCTGGGGGTCTATGTTTTTGAATATACTATTGAATCATTTAGTCGACGCGCCTCTGGCTATCTGGTCGTTGATGGAATAGACAAACTCACTTTTCAGGCTGAAAACATTAATAGTAACAAGTACACCGACAGAGTAATTACTGGAAATGCTTTATTAGAGTTAAATTATGGTCAGGAAGTCTGGCTCAGACTGGCAACTGGCTCTATACCAGCCAAGTATCCACCAGTAACTACCTTTAGTGGTTACTTGTTGTATCGTACCTAAGTCAGTCCAAAACGTGAAGTTAGTCAAATGAAGCAACCTGCAGGTGAATATAGCTTTGCCTTTGAATGCTTTGTTTCTTTAACAGCACTAAGTTTCCCAATGTAATGGGCTTTTCTAGTGCTGATCCTCCAAGATGTTCTTTGGTTGTAGCCATGTGCACAACCACAAGGAGTCCACAGGTTGGAGATAGGGGAAAACGGAGCATCTTCTTTATATTAACAGGATTGGGAGGCACAAATCTAATTATGTTCTACTGTTACACTGCATAGACATACTTACACAAGGTTGCTGAGAATCATTTCTCAAGAGGAAGCTCGTTTTGATTATTCCTTTACACCCCCACTGCAAATCAAAAGTGATGGATAGATTTTGATGACTCAGATGCTGGATTACTACTTAGCTCATTGTATCAATTGATAATCGTGTATATATTCTGTCTGGAAAAAACATCTTTCTTTTTCATTTTGCCTACCATTGTTCGCCACATACTTTGATATGGCAGCATTTAATTGATTCATGGGGGTTTTATTTGTAACCAATATGATGATAAACTAGGTTTTTTGAATCTGGCAGCAAAAAACCAAGAGGAATACATTCGGATCAGAAATAAGGTATTTTTAGCAGTTTAATTAGTCATAGGATAAACACCATAATGGATTTGGTGGATTTTCTCTGCTGCTTGAAATATTTAAACCACAGCTGGATTTTCCTTGGGTGATATGTTTTAAGCAAACATTGTTATATTGGCTTCACACAGATTTTAGCATTTGACCTATAAAGTACATAAGATTAAACAATATAACTGAAGTATTTTCTAAGTTTGAGCTCTATAAATCTATGATTTTGTTTGTTTTTGCATTATATTCACTAACTACTGAGGCAAGATGAAATTGGCCTCAGTCCGCATGTGATTTTTCAAGCACCAATCCAATAAAAAAATATTTTTAATTAATGCCTGACTGCCTGAAAAAATAAACCCTCTGGTTTTCATTCTTATTCTTTGCAAAGTCCCAGGCTGCTGCAGTTCCTTGATATCCTATCCTCTGGTGTGACTGGCCAGGTGTGTTTTTGGTTATTGCCTTTGTTAGTGCTGTTTGACCAGGTTTTTCTGTGTCTCTGTGTTTGTCTCACTCCCTTTTCTTAAAAGCTGGAAAAACCTAACTATGATCTATGCCAATCTATTAAAGCACAGAATGTCTTGAAGGACTCTGAATTATTCTGTGTTCCACTATCAGGAACTTTTCTTGAAAACACGTGGGAATCTTCAGCTCTCTTCTTAGTATTACTTAATGTACCTTACAAGATCATAAGATGAATGTCCATGAAATGACTGAATTCCTGCCATGCTGTATGTGGATAAGAGAATCCACAATATCTTCCTTCAGATTCGTAAATGTACATTTTGTTGTTCCAAACAGAAATGAGCATTCCCCACCAGAAGCAGTGGTGCTGAAGCGTGTCCATGGGCACGTGCCTCTGGGTTCTGGCTACCTGAACTACAAAAATGCGCAGCACTGAGCAGCATCCTGCCAACTTCAGGGGCATCCTATCATGGCTTGTGGTTAAGGATAGCAGTGGAGAATTGATGAAAGTTTTCAATCCAAGCCCCTTTTTTTGAGTGTCTTCTGAGGCCAGAAATTCTTTCTTCTGTGTAATTGCCAGGTTCCTAGTGTACCACAAACCCTGAATGAGTGTGCTACAGACCTTTCTCTTGTTGCATACCACATTTTTTCTGTAAACAATTGAAATCTTTGATATGGCACTAAGCCTACTGTATCATTGAATTTTATCAAATATAATGACCACAACCCCTGATCCCTCCTTGTATGACTTTGCCATTTGAATGTGTGTAGTTCTCTTTATTCCTGCTGTGGTTATGGCTAAATGGCATGAAAATTACTCTGAAGATGAAATTCAAATGACCCACCAGAGACTGCATCTCTGTTTTAATGTGACTTTCTTTGCCCTTGCTGCCCTTCCCTCTAAATCCTTCAAGCTAGGTCCTCATCTTCACAGGCACTATCTTCCCCCAGCAATCAGATCATTTCTATGTCATTGTACTGGTTTTCTTTTCTTCTTTTTTTTTCTCCTCTCACGAAACTACAGATTCATAGAATTCTTATTAACACCATATTTGTATAAGTAACACCTAGAAAACTAATTTCCCTAATAGAAATAGTGCTGAAACTAATTCTCATTTTACTATTTAAAATATAGGGAAAAATAATACTTTAAAATTATAATAAATGTATGCTCCCCTTTTTATACTGTTTTACAATCCATTCAAATATTTCTTCAGGTATCTTCACACTGATTATAGTTGCCTTTGTCTATTTTTAAAAACAAAAATGAAGACTGTTCACTGTGAAGATAGGTTTGTATCAGTCACGGAAGCTTGTTTATGGGCTGGTGACTGTACCTGAGCTGGTTGGACTCGTGAAGCAAACCACTGAAAAATAACTGAGGATCAATAAAATCAGTCAGCCTACCCATTGTGCAGAATAGACAGCAATCAGCCTGAAATCCCAGGAGAGCTTTTTAGGCATCAACCAGGATAGGTGGATCCCGAGGCACTCTGTCGCCCCTCTGCTTTCATCTTCATGCTCTGATTTGCATTCCCTAATGACAGCAGGCAGCAAATCTGAACACTCATCTCTGCCCACAGCCCTTGTGAGGGACCACAAAGCCATCCCGAGCCTTTGTACTTCAGAGTGAACTGTGTTCTCTTTATTTGGGAGACTCAATAACCATGGCAACATTTTGTGTGGTCTGGCTTTGACAAGCCCATCCAATTTACTCCAGAGTTTGTGTTATCATTTCCTCACCTGTACCAAGCAAGTTATGGTTGAACCCAGCCCCTGAAACGCTTGGAATTCACACTTAGACCAGTGGCTGGTTTTCCTCACAGACCATTTCTAGTTGCCTAGCCAGCACAGCTCATGTCAAGCTCTCTTGCTAACCCCAGCCTGCCTGGTGCTGACTCGTGGGTATTGCAGTCTGCCCCTGCATCTGGGGTGGTTTTGTTCAATTATTTTTTTTTTTCTCTGTGATAATAACATCTACATTGGCAGCAAGCAGGAAAGAAACCATTATTTCTGAATTCAGGCAGTGACTGAAAGCATCTATTCGGAGCAACACTGCAGCTAAATCCCACCAAAATCAGTGGGTACCTGATGATTAAGTACCTTTGACAATGGGATAATAAGTGCATTGAGACACCTGCAAAACCGAATCTCCCTAGCAGCTCAATTGGGCAGGTGAGCAGGAGAGAGCAAAACAAAATAAGACAACACCCAAACAGTTTGGACGTTTCCAAAGAACGAAAGCGTACACTGTGATTTTGTGCATCTGTCACTGGTGGCTGCCACTTGGCTGCAGAAACAATTGCCCAGCAGCTCCATGCATTTCATTAATCCCCTTCAGGCCATCAGATGTATCACACAGAGTTAACAAGGTCTACATTTTTTCATTCAGTTTTAATTTTATTAATCCACATGTCTTCCTACGCTTAGCTGACTGCTGGAAATCCTGAGCCAAATACTCCTGTTCCCATGCTAGAGTGTTATCAACAGCAGAAGATGGAAATCTTCTTTAACTGTTGTGGAAGAAGTTTTTGTACTTACTAAATCAACCTGGTGTAATCACATTTTCAGCAGTTTTATAAGAAGTAGAAATATTTATCACCACTTTGTTTTTAAAATATATACTTGTTTATTATATCATTGCATATTATTTAGTGTATTATTGCAGTAATTTTCCCTTTGCAAGGCTGCCATTCTCCCCTTTTGTATGATGGCCCTGATGGCAGGAGAGTTCTCAAGGGTGAGATAAAACAAAACACTCTGTTCAGATGGGACTCCAGTCAAGAGTGCATGGTAAGAAAGCTCTACCAGCAAGCTGCTTCCTAGCTGAAGTTGCTATAGATATGTTACAACCAACACACTGGCTTGTGATGAACTTCCTTGCCCTGCTTCCCCACCCTCAGAAATCTGCGGTGGCTGCAAGCTGAAAACAGTCTTCTGCACTCACATGTTACATGTAAACAAACCAAAGTGTTTCTGAAAACACTGATTGCCGTGGCTGCTGTTGAAAATTCTTATCTTAGAAAAAGCAAGTGGCTGTTTACAAACAGTGTGCAAGTACTTCCAGAAAGCTTGCTATTCAAATCTGCAGGAGGTGGGAGATACCATAAAAATGACCTGAAGTGCCCAGAGGTCCTTTATAAATACTATAAGCTTTCTATATGCTTTTTGAGCCTTTGGAAACCAGTGTATCTCACATCCACACAGATTTAGCGTGATGAATGGCAAAATCAAGAATGGTGGCAACTAAAACGAAATCCTAAAATGACAGACTTGTTTAGATAAAGAATTATCCTCAGCTCTATCTGATGTCTCTGACTTCTCTGCAAATTGCCTTGGAAGAGAAAAAAAAAGGTCCAGCCATCCTCTGCTAGGCTACTTACTGCTGCTTACTGAAGGGAAAAGAATACACGAGAAAATTGTCTGCTGTTATTTCCTTTCAAAGTAAGGGCCATTATCAGCTTATACAAGCAACTGACAATTTTCAGGCTCAGCATTTAGACCCATTCTAGAAGAGCATAGTAGACCACAGGTATAGTTTTCATCAATAATTTTTAGGGTCTAAGCTGATCACTCTGCTACCTTGGCCCCAACACCTGGCATTACTACAGGTTCTTAATAGGTACACGGTATCATAAAACATGTAATTCTGGAAAAACAGGAACTGTGCTTACAAAAAAAGGAGAGAGATTCACTGAAAGTTAAAATGTAGCAAAGAAAACTGGAATGCCATCAGCAATGAATCACAGAATCATTTAGGTTGGAAAAGACCTCTGAAGTCATTCCATCCAACCTTTGACTGATCACCACCTTGTCAACCAGACCATGGCACTGAGTGCCACATCCAGTCGTTTCTTGAATTTTTCCAGGGGTGGCGATTCCACCAGCTCCCTGGGCAGTCCATTCCAATGTTCCATGAAGAAATTCCTCCTGATGTTCAACCTGAACCTTTCTTGGCACAGCTTGAGGTCATGTCCTCTCATCCAACTGTTGCCAATTGCCTGGGAGGAGAGGCCGAATGTGCATTAAATACAGCTTATATTGGCCCAAAAGTGCTACAGGTCATTCCTTTACATGTGAAATTATTTGTGTGAGCTAAACAGAAATATGATGACAGCTATGAGGAACTCCTAGCTTTCAGAGCAGAAGATACAGATCTAGGACCACACTTGTGGGCTTACCTTGTCTGTATAGGTTTGGACTTTGACTAAACTGGTATATATGGCCATTATGGCCCCAAAGGAAGGTGAGCTGCTTAAATAACTATGGGAGAAAGGTACAAATCAGGGAAGTAACACAAGACGTGTTTGTAAGTGTTTAACAAAATGCATAAATACCAATACATTTGCCTTCCTAAATAAGTATGAAGAGAAAAATTAATTAAAAGTAAAATATGGGGGAGTGTTCATCAACAGTTAGGATGCCCAGCTGAGAGGGATTGTCTCCCAGCTCTCACAGCACCTACTCACTGGTGCTGAACTGTGCGTTCACTGGGACTGAACCAGAGCCCTGCCTTTTCTAGGCCTTCCCTCTCTCCTACCGTTTATTTCTTTCTGCTTCCGTGCTGTTTGTGAGAATGACCAGGCTGCAATGACTTTGGAAATTGTTTATGATGCAATATCCTTGCACCACATTTCTCCTGAGCAATAAAATAAGGACAGATTTTTCTTTCCCTCCCTTTATTCTCAGTTTGCTAGGTCCTACGGGCACCCAAATTGCCATCATTTTAGTTTTGTTATTGTACAGCACAAAACTCCAAAAAGCTTGTTTGGGTGAAGGGATAGAACATTTTTTCAATCTATTTCTACACAAACGCAGTATTTCATTGTTGCTGCTTTTGTGTATATCCTTTTTTTCTTTTTTTCAGGCAAGAACAGGAAAAGCTGGTGGGGAGAAATTACTTTTGAACCAGGTGATAATACACTTTAGTTAGAGAAGAAAGCGCACATGGGTGAGAAGCTGTCTAGTGTCCTGTTTTAAACTTCATGCCATGCTTTTCACTTTTTTACAGGTGTATATACAATCTCTGCACTCATTTGGTAGCCAGTTTCACAGCTCTGCCTGCAGGTCGCACGGTCTCAGGTAATTTTTCCAGTGACTGTGAAAACGTGTATATGTCAAAGGCCCTGTATCAGCAGTGAAAAACAATCCATCAGCTATAAAAATACCTGGAGATACTTTCAGGTTAAGGTATACTGGTGGTCACCCAGCAATGCTGCCCAGCAGAAGATTGTAGCCAGCAGGTAGACCTTGATGTATTTTTTGAAACAGGATTAGAGGCAGCTTCAAAGATACAAAGGTAAAAGAGGACAGTTAGAACCAGAAAATAGTTAAAAACATTGCAGAAACAGATAATTAAGGGTTGATATGTGAATCTGTTGCTCAGTGTATAGGATAGACTTGTAAGGTTTTTTACCATTGCTCAGAGGGAGATGAAAAATTCTTTTCTGTGCTGATCAGAAAAACTTCCTGTTTACTGAAGACAGAGACAAGACGTACTGATCTGTTAAAGGAGATTTCATTGAAGCTTTTAAACACAAGGAAGGTCTTGATGTCCACCTGAAAGCAGAAGGGAGATACAGAATGAAGAATCATGCAAATTCTGAAATCTGGCAGGAAAGCCATTGACAGGAGCAGCAAAACAGGCTGAGTGGATCTGAATAGTGTGCTTGCTTTCTTACTGGGAAGAACATGATTAAACTGGGGGCATCTAGGGCACCTTGGGCAATCTCAGCTCTTATTGTGCCACCTCCAAGTATTAGATCAAAATTGGGGTATAAGGTAGATATGGATACATAAGCAGCCTAACCCCAGCTTGTGCACTGATGATACAGAGCTTCCCTTGGCTTATGAGCACTGATAAAAACAAACTCATTGAGCAAAGTGTCTGTCTCGTGTCAAATTATCTGATGTCAGCTGCCTGCAATTCTGAACACTCTTTTGGAATCACTTACTGCAGAAAAAGATTGAATCCTTATCTGAATGAGAACCACTCAGTCGAATTTAAGCCAAGTAACTACAAAATATTTGTTTAAGAAAATAATGAGATTACATTTTACAATTAAAAATCCCAAGACAGACTTAAATACTACAGCAAAAGATGTTCAACATCTTTTTCAGTCTAAGTTTTTCAGTGTAAATTGAGGGAAGCTAAAAATGCAGAGTTGGTTTTGCAGCCCTTTAGTTCTGCTAACAGTATTGAACTTGCAGAAGGAAGGCAATTCCTCCTGCATGCAGAGAGCAGTGCTAGTGGCAGCATTAGTGTGGCAAAGTTTTTTAAATCTCAGGTGTAGGTGGTAATAGCAATGAATAAATACCAAACAGCATGTGTGTCACTCCTGTACCTGATGGAACAGAGCTACTTGGGGAAACACACGAACAGCAGGTACTCCACTGCAAGGATGTAGAAAAGAGCAGTGTTTGACAGAAGTAAATTAACACTTACAACAGGCATATAAAAAGTTGAAGTAACAGAGAAGAAGTGCCTGACAGCATTTACAGGTTAAGAACAAGGTTCCTGCTCAAGTCAAGTTTTTTTGCCAGCCTCCTGTTGTGTCTGTACCTTTTGACCCCCAGGCCATCCTAAGGTGTGCTTGTGAGCCTCTCAGCCTGCAACCAGAGCACTTTTTAAGAACATCGGTCTATTTGCCGTCTCTGGAGAGTATCACCAAACCAGTGAGTGCTGGTACCTTTTCGAAGCCACTGTGAGTGTTAGGGTGGGTTGCTGATCTCAGGATGAATTGAAGTCTATAACCAGTTTTGAAGGTCTTTGTAAATTGGATAGATCTTGCTTCACAACTACTGACTGAAATAATGATGTCTGGTGGTAAAAGGACTTTCTTGGAGTAGCCTTTCATCACCATCCAGTTTGCTACTTTTCTTTCCACAATTATTTTCCAAAGTCCTGGCAGTGACAACCCCTTCCCAGATAACATCTTTAATGAGAAATTTTTGTTTGATTTTTGATCTTCCCCCAGCATGATGGCTCTCTACTGCAGAGTTACAGCAGCAGCCATGTGCTCGTGTGTGCTGGGAACAGCGTGCTGCAAGTGTTAATGGTGTTGGGCCTGTCTCTTGAACCTGACAGGACTGATCACAGCAATTCACCTCTCAAGTGGTCAATACTGGTGCAACATTTCAATCTTTCTGTAGTGAATCCCGTGCAGTTTCATGCTTTTAACTTGCTTTTATTTCCTGCCAGTTGACTCCAGATGCACTGTGAAGACTCACAAGGGCTCAATTTTTACATCCATACTGCTCTGAGTTTCTACATTTCTTTGGAGCGGGCAGCATGTAACATATTTTCCACCCTCATTGTTATGCTGATGATTCACTGTTTTATCTATCAAGTACTTGCTTTGGGAATTTGCATTCAAATCCGATTACTGCCATAATCCAGGAGCATTAAAGAAATTGCCTTGGGAACAGCATCTTTCTCTCCCACCTCAGTACACCTCTGTGTTAGGTTTTAAGGAGGTGTGTTGTGTGATCTCTGATCTGCTTTGTCTTATGAACTTTACAAACACAGCTGGTTCCCATGCACCCATTTAGGGTCTGGTCCGTGCACACACCACTTCAGTTTCTCCCAGAAAGCTGATTCACCTGGGCCTTAAAAAATAAACTCTACTTTAGAGGTAGCTTCTCTTCAAGGCTGCACCTCAATTAATTTCCCTTCCGTGTTTCACAGGCAGTTGTGTCTCTTTCTGTGACACAGAGGTTGCAATTGAAAATTCCAGGCTTTCCTGCCTGGCCTGGAGACTTGAGAGCAGGGTTTCACATAGAACCAAAAAATGCCACAAAAACCCACAGCTGAGAATAAATGAGAGTCTGCTGTGTCTCTCAGCATAAAAAATTAACTTCAGTAAAAACTACACTTTCTGGTAACTGCAGAGGCTCTAGCTCCTTACTTGGCATCATACATGACTTTATGCATTTTGATGGGGAAAAGTAATGTAAAATATATTGAGTGATTCCATTTTACCTCCTCCCGGGATGACTTTGATGTCCAATACTTTCTTCTTGGAGAGGGACTATCTGTCACAGCATTTCAGTTAGCTTGAAAGTATGTGTTCTTCTGGAGTCCCCAGAACACTTGAAGCTAAACACTTCAGAATTCAAAGAGAATTTGCTGAAGTATGTAGATACAAAAATGCTTTCACATAAACTGTTGCAACCCTTTTAAAAAATCCCCTCTGTTTCATGCCCTGTTGCATTATGAGACTAACTCTGCTTTCAGCTGGCAGATCAAAATGGCACAGTTTGAAGACACAAAGCTTCCCGTATTCTCCTAGGAGCTGAGAACACAATTTCTCCACAGAGCTATCCAGACTGTTGAATTGCTATAATCTTTCAGAAAATAATGACATTTTGCTTTGGAAGCTTGCTCTGATTTACGTGTATGTTGTCAGTATTATATGAATTATCAGATATTCCCCCAAATCTAAAATCCTCCAGATTAAATGTCTTTATTGCTCATGCATCCTCGCGATCCTTTTATCCGACCATATGAAATGAGTACTGACAGCAACTAATTTGATAATTATTGTATTGTGCAGATGTACGGAAGGGTAAAAATTCAAGTCTTAAAGACAAACAAAATGAAAACAAAAGGAAAGCATCTTGCTTTGTCTGGCCTCTCCTTCCTTTGTACCAATACTCTCTAAAACAGTTTTCCCCATTAAGATTAAAACAAGCAGCTTGATTCTTAAGGATAGCAATTATTTTTGAGTGCTCTGGTGAGTATAATTACACTGTCAAGAGTTCACTTATGTTCCACTGGTAGCCATGTGGCTCTGTTTCAGATTTCCAGTTTCTCTCTCCTACAGGATCTACGCCCCTTGAATGGTTTTAATGCTGTGCCAGTCCGATACATTTGTGCTCATGCCGTGGTGAGTTGCACACCACCTGCCCACAGCCATAACAGCGCTGAGCAGAGAAATATTATAGTCCAGTCCCCAGAGGCTCCTGTGTTCTGCTTCCTAGCAAGTGGCTGTGCAACAGGATCCAATCCTAGGAATGTCTCCAGAAAACAAAAGTGGGAGAGGCAGAAAAGGAGGAACTGTGTTGAGAATGTGCAACAAAATAATGCTGAAAAGCCCAGATGTGAGATGAGTCCTGATAATGATGACAGGGATTATATTCCTGGGGTGAGAGAAGTCAGCATTAGGGGAAATGCCTCCCAGGGAAAGGGGACATGTACTGTGAGCTGAAGGCTGCCATGCTCCTGGAGAGCATCCAAAACTGGAAAGCAGCAAGAAACAAAGGAAAAGCAGTATTTGACAAGAGAGATACCGAAACAGAGGAGAAACATATAGAAAGACAGCAGGATTAAGAACAAAAGAAAATACAAGGGTAAAATGATTGTAGGCAGTGATTCATTAGTTGACATTCATGGGGTCTGTGTGAATTCCCGAGGGCTAAAGCTTGCTCAAGGTATGCTTCAGAATAGATTCAGGTCTTCTCAAGGAAAGCAGAATGAATCCATCTGGTGAGCAAGATAAAACAAAGAGCAGGAGAGACAATGAGAAAGTATTTTTGTTTGACTGCTGATTTTCTTTCTGTGTGACTCAAGCTGCACTTCAGGTAGGCAGCACCATTATACCCAGTCAGCACACCCCCTTGACCAAAATTAAGCATTCATGTAAGGTTTGATGGCTTAATGCCATATGGGGAAGAGCAGAAAGATTTTTATGATGAGCAGAACATATTTTCATACACTGCTGATTCTTTTAAGATGGATAAATTTACCTTTGTGCTACTCTGCAGAAATCTATTATAAATTGCTACTGCTTGGTTTCTTTTCCACCAATATATGTTATTATAGCTTTTGTTACTTGAAATAGGAGTGAGAGAGACTCAAGTAAGTCTTCGGGGATTCAGAGTGGGAAAAGATGAGCTTGCTTTAGAGGTAAAGCTTGAAAAGAGATGAAACACCTTGGGGCCCACGAAGGTTGTTCTGAAAAAGAGTCTTGGCTCAAATGGGAAAACTTGGTGAGAGGATAAGCCTGCCTGCTCTGCTTTGTCCCCTCCAATTTGCCACTCCCAAGGGAAAGAACATCTCTCTGGGAGAGACTGATTCTTCGTCAGGAAGCAAGAACACTTTTTCTTGGTGTTTTGAAAGAGAGAGATGACATCCCTTTTGGACCTCAGAGTTGTCTGATCTCTCCACACCCCTGCTGTAAAATGCAAATCTGTCTGAGAAACCCTGAAACCAGCGAAAGAAATGCGAAGACCTAGTTAAAGCATGTCCTGCTCCCTGCTCCAAAGGGACAGGAAAGTCCCTGCATGGGAGATTTGGTAGTGTTTGTCCTGGGAAAGCGCCAGTGACTGATATGCCCTGGGAAAGCACCTGCTGTTAGTGTGGTTTGAGAGACCTCTGGAGCCACAGTTACTTGGCTATGGGTGTGTTGACTTTAATTGTTAAAGATATGGAAGGACTAGACAGGGCACAGAGATGAACACAAAATGTGTTTTGGACCATTTGTTTCATTTTGATTTTCATCCCTTTTATTGGTTATCACTGTTGTTGCCTCTTGCTATTTGTGGCCTAACCTTTTCCGGTATGCAATTCTCTCTTTGTGCTCTGATTTCATTTTGTAATTTGTATTTTTATTGATGCCACGATTGTCAACTATATAATGAGTCCTTTTTGGCTGTTTTTCCCAAAAGCTCAAGAAAGCATCAGATGGTCTGAGTCGGCGCTGTTCCACTGAATTCTAAACAGGTGAAGCAAAGCCAGCTTGAATGGCTCAGATGACAGTGCAGCAAAGGGAAGAGGTATTTCCCCCTGACATTACAACACAAAATTAATAGTGATAAATATGATTCTGTTTCTCATTTTTTTGACCAGTGCTGTGGAATGAGAATAGATATTATAAAAGCTTTCCATTTTGCAGTCTCCTGTGATATGACACTTTGCTGACAGAAAGATAATTTATTTGCTTTTCGAGTATCTCTGCACAGCTCATGCTTGTCACATGGTGACAAGCCTTCCTGATTCACTGGGTCTCTGTAGAAAAATGCATCTCCTTTTCTTGTTTTTTATAAGATCAATATATAGGTTCCTTCCAATTCAAGATATCCTATGATTCTATTCCTTCCCCCCACTCCACTGCAAGTGATACAGGATAAGCATGGGATTAAGGATTAAAACAAACAAGTGAAAACATATGTTTATTGATTGCCTGGTTGTGGTGACAAAAATCTTCTCAGACTCATTGTGAAGTGCAGAGGTTGCAGCAAGGTGCATCCTGTGTGGATTTGGCTTGTCATGGGCAGCACAAGGGTGGAGTAAGTATGGTCTGATTTTATCAGATTAAGCAAAAACCAAAGGAAGATGCAAAAGCCAGTGTGAAATTAAGGTGCACGTATGAATGCTTTTCCTTGTCAACAGTCGATTTAAAACTGACAAACCAGTTCCTGCCTGTGATTTGACTTGTTTCAGGAAATTGCTTTCACATTCAGGTGAGAATTCTCAGGGGATAGAAAATGCATTGCACTTGCATGAAAATCATTAACTTGGGGTTTTCTTCATTGGGATTTTATTTGCCTGATTTTCCAACTCCCAGTTCTTTTGCCCGAAAAAGCAGGGATAGAAAGGCATGTGGAGTGGATTGGTGGGAAATGTCAGTTTTGAGTAAATGTTAAGGTTTTCATGTAAACCCTGGTTTTATGATCTGAATCTTCAAGAAAGAGCCCTGTGAGACTGCTGGAAGCTTAACAGTGTGTTTACTTTTACTGGATGTCAGGTTCACGTTTCACATCTGGTAAGTTGTGGTCTATATATCCCATGTCTTGAATAGGCTTTCCCATTGCTTCTTTTCTTTTGACACAGCATTCACAATTGTCCTGTTGCCGTTTAGCATGAGTGCAACAATTATCTGTTATGAAATTCGGGGATACAGCAACAATTAACCATCAGAAAGATCAGTAAGTGTGCATGTGCAAATAATCATATGCCAATTTTGTTACTGGATGTTAAGTATTCAAAGCACAGTGCTGTATCCCGCCCAGCTAACACTTTACATTTAAATGTAACTTACAGTTAGTGACAGATGCTGAAATAAATATACAAATAGGGAGGTGAGGGTATTAGTTTATATACAGTCATTTATCTTCTGATAGCATGAGCAAAGCTGAAGTCAGATACAGTTAAATGAACTGAAGCTTTAACAGTGCCTCTTGAACTGCTTGAATTAACAAAATCAATCCTCATAAATTAAACTATCATTGATCTATGATACAATTAAGTTCTATAATCAAAATACACTATTGGTGCATGCAGCGTAACCACGCTTGTTCCAACGCTGAATTTTAACCACTGCTGGCTAACTACTCCTGCCACATTCTGTAAGGCTCCCATCTGGCACAGGAGATGCTAACATTATGATACAGTATTTCTTTTCCATTTTTCAATTTAGGCTGACATCTGCTGGTCTCCGCAAATGGCAGGCAACCCGGCTGAATGCAAACCGATTTGGGGCTGCGGCTTTTCGTGTTTTCCCTTTGTCATTTTTCCAGAGCTGGGAATGGCAACCAAGCCACTTAATTACAAAGGAAATTCATGCAGAATAATAACTCTGTGGAAGAAGAAAGGCAGGAACAATGCCGTGTAAAAGAAAATGAGTTTGACATGATAAATTACATGCATGCACGCCCAGCGCACTGTGCAAGCACTCAGAGGAGCCAATGGCAGCCACTATATACTGGCCAATTAGACCCACACAAAAAAGGTGTTATTTAAGGGCACCACACTGAGGGTTGTAATGAGGAGGTTGTGGATGGGAGTTCTCTCTTTTACACTCTCAATGAGGCTAAAGAGAGGGGGAGTGGCATGATATTGGGCAATCAGCACTTGATGTCAGGCAGACAGCAGTGGTCGAAAAGAACTTGGCATTGGAGGGTGTGAGACATTCCTCCAGGAGCTACCAGTATTCCAGGTGAAGTGCTACACACACCTGGCCAGAAGCAGCGAGAGAAATGAGAGGCTGCTCTATGATTAACAAAACAAGAGGCACCTCCACAATCCCTGCTGGCTGTATATATCATACCTCTGTTTTTTAGGAAAACGAGTCATTTGGCATCTTACATTGACTGCAGCACTCCTCACCCTGGCAGCTAGCTGCAAGACCATTCAGGGGTGTCTCCAGTGGTACAGCTTCCACCTGTGTGGATCCTGAGTTCAGTTGTTACCCAGTTGTTATTTTGGACAGGAATCCACTCACAGCCAATGCTTTCCCATTGCAATTTTGAAACCCTGAGTAAAACCAGTCACCTCTGAATGAGCAGTGAATCTGTGGGGGTACTGATGCTTGAGCTACAATGCAGATTTGGATGTGCAGCATTCACTGATTCCTCTATGGTGGTTTGTTGTGCACTTTGAAGTCCAAAGAGTTTGTAAAATATTTGCTCTTGCCACCTTTCATTTCCTTTTGTTCTAGCTCTTTGTTTGAGACAGCTGGTGTGCCCGCTTACCTCAGCAGCGGCATTTCCCACTTCAGCTGCATCACTTTGTCTTTCCCAAGATATTTTGTAAGCAAACAGAAGAGAGGAGGGAAGCATTAATTACATGATGGCAGAGGTACTCCTCTAACTCCAGGGTGTTTCAAGCACATGTTGCTGACCATGGGTGTTGTCCATGCCTCCTACATGCTGCTGCGCTTCAGGATGATGCACGAGAGTTGGAGTATTCTGCTGCTCTTCCCGCATTGGCTAACCCTGCTTTTCAGCAGGGTAATTACATTGTATTGGTTGTCTGAGCTAACACCCTGAGACATTTCAACACTTAAGTCATTGCACAGGGCAGACTCACTTTAACTCCCGCACTGCAGATCCCCTGAGTTGATTTTTTTGTAGGGTGTTGAAAATACTCGGTGCTAGTTGTGATAACTCATGACGATGACATTTATCCTTGGGAAACTGGGATGAAGTTTCTGCTGTAGCTTGGAGGAGCCAAGAAAGCCTGAGCCAATGATAAAGGAGAGCGCTTACGAAGTTGCCACCTCTATGAGCTGCCATGGCTGGTGCTGAGGTACAGCCTCATAGCACACAAAGAAAGAGAGAAAGGGTGGATAAGATCTAGGTCCTTAGGTCTCATGAGCACTAAGAATCCTCCAGCTGATCCTGCCCAGAAAAGCAGAAAGCCTCACTGCTTCAGCGAGTAAGGACTAGAGGAATGTGTGCAGTTTATACATGCTGCTAGTATTTCAGCCAGGAATCTGAAATCAAATTGGGTTTTGGCACAGGTTTCGTGATGGTTGCTAATTACAATTAACTATTATTGTCTGTTAAGTGCTGACAGACATAAAAGGAGCCAGTGCCACCCCCAAGCATGATAACAATCAAATGAATCAGCAGTTGTTACCAATAATCCTCATCCCCAGGTGCTAAAGTGCAGCTGAGGTACAGATTTGGGCTTGATGAAGATCCTGCAGATAGTGCTTGATTAGTGTTGGTAGGATGTAGGGGCCAGGAGAGTCCTTCATGTTTATTTTGATAATACCGATACTACTACTAATATTTCTGCAGCACCTCTAAGAATAAAATACCATTTCAAAGTGTCAGCCCTTTGAATCCTCACTAAAAATGTATTCAGGAAGATAGGCAAGCCAGCTAGCAAGGTGAATTTTTCCTCCTGGAACTTCAAATCATACCAGTTATATGAAGTAGAAAACTACAATAGTGAAGCTGATGTGAAAGTTTTGTCTTGATGTTTCTAACATAAATCATGTGGAGTTTTATCTGGTTGTTTGCTTTTGGTTTGTGGGGGTTTTTTTGGGTTGGTTTGTTTTGGGGTTTTTTTGCATTTAGATAATTGTTTAGAGTTTTAAATCTTCATTATAAAAATTGTTTAAAAAATATTAGCAAACTGTAAAGCAACTGCCATGGCAACAGTGTAACCATCGAGAAAATCCTTAAACTACGTTAAGCCTTTAAATGACTTGTTACAAAGCAGTTTGGACTGTTATGTAAGTAACCGTAGTGACATTTGGTGTTTCTTCAGGTTAAAGCCCTCTGAATGCTCCCAACAACCCTGAACTGCAGTTCAGATTGCTCTGTGGAGCTGCTTCCCTGTGAAAATGCAGGCATTTACCGCTGAATTGCTTTTCGGCTGCTGGTGTTCGTTTCTCTCACTCTCAGATGCTGCAGACGCCCTGTTTCTCTCAGGTATTTAATAGTGACATTAATATACTGACAGATACACCCAGCCATGTTACAATCTACTGGAGCTGATGGGGAAGCGTTCTCAGAGCTACGCTTGCAAAATTGAGCTGTTTTATAACTTTCGTGATTGCTATTCTTGAAAACTTCACCTCTCTGAGAGTGCTGATAGACAATTTTCCCTTCCATTCATTGCTCTGCTTATTGTAATAGATACTTTCAGCACAGATCAGTGAACTGTAAATCTGAACAGACTCCTCAGCATTTCATACAGTAGGAGAGAAGCACCAGAGAATTCACATTTGTTACGAAGCTAAAATAAATTATCACACAGATATCTTGCTAAGATGGATTTCAAGTTCCAGATCTTCAATATCAGAGCCAAAAAAACTTAAGGCCAAGTTTTCTATCTGCCTGCTGCTACGCTTTGTGTAGTAGACTCTAAATGGTGTGATACACTGGATGGCTGAATTGACCTGTGAAAGTCTCATTTAAATGAATTCCTGTAAATGCAGAGTGATGTTTAGTGGGTTGTGCATCCTGGATTCAGATAATGCCAGAGGGTAGAACCACCGTGTGTGTACAAACAGAACCTCTCTGTAGGTACAAGGCACATCAGACTAACAGTGTACTCAGAAATGTGTTCAGATTTCAGCCAAAAGCCAAACCAGCTATTCCCCAGCCATGCTGCATCTCAGATCACTAATGGAAAACTTTATTGTGGGTTTGACTTGGCTGCAGTTTCCAGCCACAGAGCAAGATATACTTAAGAAAGGGTTATGGTGAGTGGTCTTTTACTATTAGTTCACTGCTTTTTTTGTACTAACCACTTTTGCAATTTGATGACACGACAGCAATGGCTTTTATTGTGAAAGTGAAGGTAGGTAATTTCATATTCGTGGAAACTGTATGGTTTAACTGTAAAAAAACTTTATATCCGTAAGTGTTTAGGATATGCTGTGATAACATCTAATTTTGTGTCATCACAGGCATTCAGCTTGCATAAATGCTACCCCCTTTCACAATCTCTTTGACAGTGGCCTCACTGCTGATGAACAAGGCCTGTAGATGTTAATTTTCCTGGGCTTTTTGTGTAATCAGGTCTAGAGGATTTCAGTTCATCAGGTTCTCATTTGAGCTTTTACACTCATTTGATACTTTTACACTCTGGAGTCTTACAGAAATGAGCATAGACATGATCCAGAACTGCAGCAGTTCAGCTGTGTTGGGCTTTTTGCAGATATTCAGTTGACAAGAAGATTCATCTTTGTCATTTTAGTATTTCCTTATGAAACAATATTTTTTTTTCCTCTTGGAACTCATTAGCAAAAACAATCACTGGTCTGAATTGAAGATAATAGTATCTGAAGGCTTTTCAAATTGCTGAGACAAGTAGAGTTGGTAACCCCTGAACCTGAAAAAAAGACAGACAGATGGGGATTCCTGGACCCAACCACCTAGATGACCTTTCAGTCAAGTCAGAGAAAACTCTTCGAACAGTTTGGAGAGAGGAAAGGACAGTTCATATTTCACAGCAGTGTCATGAACAGAAGAGATTCCAAAGCAGTAGTGTGATTTCCTGCCTCTGAGTCCCTTTTTACAGCCAATATAATACTCTGGATCAGCTTCTAACCACTTCAAAACTCCTGATCTAATTTCCCACTGCCTTCTGCTTTGTCCCTTTATGCCAGTAGTAGTTGTGAGACATTTTAGAAGAGCTCACATGGTCACACTTCATGCCCAGTTTGCCTCTGGTGGAATTTAACGTAGAGGCAACAGGGTAAAACCATCGGAGATTCAAATGTTGACCTGACAGAGGGATCCCAGAAGGGCAGCTGCAGCAGAAAGCAAGATGAGGGCCTCTTGGCACAACAGAGCTCAGGGCAGCACAGGCCACGTGAAGCCACTCCTGAGGCATCCAGCTGTGAGACAAGAGCAGGATGTAAATTGATGGAGCTGCTCCAAGACATGCTGGGATAGCTGATCACAGACTGACTAGCTCAGGGGATTTGGGGGCTGCAGGGTGCATGAAAATCCTCTGTGAGGCTCAGCAGTGAAGAGCTCAGGCCAAAAAGCTTTGGTGCTGCTGTGTAGTCTCTGCCTCTGTCCTCATTCAACTCCCACAAGAATGCTTAAGCAGCAGAGCTTAAGCTTAATCGAGTTATGTGAGCCAATAAACTTCACTGCATTTCTTATTGCCCTACCACAGTTATATGCTTCTAAAATATTTTGCTTAAAATCAAGGCAAGGATTTTTACAGATTTCTTCTAGCACAGTCTCTTCTCTTCACCTCCTGAACTTGCTGCTTTGCAACTCAGGTGGACTCAGGACTGCCTGGTGTGTATGTTTGTGAGGAACATTGTGAACTGCACAGCTTTCACTTGACCTCAGGCTTCAGAAGGAACGTCAGGATCAGACTCTGAATACCTGAATTAAAGGCTTAACTTTGAAAAGAGTGCTGTCAAAGTGGTCAGAAGGTCTCTGAGGTGCACAGAGCAGGTGATTGTGCACTTAGACCCCTGTGTTAGCCTTCCATCTCTTGCCAGCAACCAAGGCTAAAAGAAAGTGCTTGTGTTGCAGGTAAGGCCATGAAAAATAATTGTTCTTGTTAAAGTTCAGTTTTGCAGAAGCTGGCCTTTCTACTTCATTCACCCAGCTTCACAGTAATGAGGGAAACAGTGAGCTCTTCCTTTCATGATAACTGAGCTCACCCAATTTCCCCCCTCTTGCAGCGCCTGCAGTCCTTGCTGTGTTTTGAAAGCAGAACCTGTAACAACTACAAAGTCCTAAGAGAGGCAGGGCTTCAATTCAGTGGACACCAGTGACACTCTCAGGGGTGCATCTCTCTGGATCCCAGCCCATGCTTCCCACCTCCTGGTGAGCACAGGAGGAACAGCTCGTGTCTCAAGGCGATGCGGCTCCCAGGCATCTTTCTTCATGATTCACACAGAAACTTTTAATTTATAGAACTGACATATTAAATCCAGTGGCCTAAAATAATAAATGAGCAATACTGTGGGGTCTTCCATTCAACAATGGGAGTGTTTTCCCCGAGATCTCCTTTTTAATTGAAGCCATTTGTCATTTTGAATGTAGAATGAATTCATTAGAAAGCAGCACCTTGGAGGGGACTAGAGAGCTCAGGAGATTAGTAACAGGGTACAAAGCCTTTTGCCTCCAGGTTGCCGGTTTCAAATCTGGCCATGTCACTATTGATCAGAAGAAGTCATTACAGGCTGACAGATGTTTGGCTGCTTATATAGAAATGACCTTGTCAGATTAGTCAAATTCTTTGTTAAGAGATATGTCCCTAGTCTCACACACACAAAAATCCTCATTAGCACCTTGTTGATAGTCCTCAAAGCATCAGTAAGGACAGGGCAGGCTTGTTTATGCAAAATCAGAACAGAGGGATTTTTGAGCCATGTGAGGGTTGATTGAAACATTTTCAAAGCATCTTATGATGCACTTTGAAATTTCCAAGTTGAATCTGTGCTGCATAATTTAAAATGAACCCTTCTTAGAATATATGCAGTGCTTTGATCAATATAAAATTTATTTTTTTTAGGAATCTGAGAACTGAGATTTTTCTTATAGCATCAGCAATATGTGTATTAGCAGTAAAGCATGTTCTTGGCAAAAAAATAAGAGGGGGTGGCATCTGAAATATCTAAAAAAAAAAAAAGAATTGTAATACTGCATACATTTTATTCAGTAACTTTCAGACTAAGGCTGAAAATACTCTTAGTCCTGTGATGTATTTTGCAGATTTTGCTGACTGATACTTAGAGAACAGAAGAACCTTACAAAATCACCCCAGACACTTCAGTCCAGCCTGAAATAACTCATATCTGTAGTTTGGATTCCACCCTTGCTCCATGGACCACAATGGCCACCTTGTGATCTCCTTTCACAAGGCTCTGCTACCTCTTGAGCATAACCCATGGCTTTCAAAATCACCCAGGACAGGCACTTGGCAGAGTGTACATGCAAATTTTCAAACGCAGGCTCTTTAGGAGGCCCCTTTCCTGTGTCCCTTTGAAGACCCTATGAGGAAGATAATTCAGCTTGGGACAAGTCTTCCTCCACTAACCCCGAGCTGGGGCTCAAGGGAAATTTACCCAAGTGCAGGGGCTCTGACAGAGATGAAAACCTCTACACAAACAATCTGTATGGGAGATGCACCCCAATTGCTCTCTGAAACAGAGGAAAAAAAATGCCAGAAATCCAGTGGGAGCTCAATTTGCCATAGGGAAGAAAAGATTAGTTTTTTGTCAGCTTTGCAGCCTGTGTTGCAAATTGAGTTTGAGACACACAAAAATGCTTTGAGGTGTTCATACTTTTTACATCACCAGCAGTAACTATCAAAGCTCGGCTGATAATGTTGGTGTGAAAAGTGCAGGTGACTTTGGTCTGTATTGTGAACAAAACAGGTAAAGTGTGTCTTGATTAGTGAGGTTGGTAGGCAACAGTTTGTAATGCTGTGTTTTTGATTCCAGTCCAAATTCTGCTTTTAGAGGACTAAATCAGATTTTTACCTGAGCTGAACTTGCCTCTACACAGGAGTTTTGAACAAGGTCCTTTTAAAAACAATTATAATCTCTCTGCAATGGGAGGGTGGAGGGATTATAGGGTGTGAAAGCAATAAATAATAGCTTTGGGCTGGTCTGAGTTGTTCTGAGAAATGCCAGATCACTGGCACACTTTATTACATCTTTTAAGCAATCACAGCACGTGACTCCAGCTCTTTCTGTGTCAAGAACATTTGTTGTTAAATGCCGCAAGGGTATGGGAAGTTGTGCCAAGGCTTCTGTGCACCTTCAGCTGTTCTCAAGGTGATGACTTAAAAATGGCAATTCAGCCTTTGCAGAGCACAGAACAGCACATGCCATTCAAGTCTTGGGCAAAAAGATAAGATAACATGTTGTATTTTAGAGTTGAGGATTATGAATTGGATCTCTGGGTGGTGGGTGGGGGGAAGGGTGAACACTTCATCTACCAAACTTGGCTGATTTGATTTTTCTTATCGGTGAGGAGATTTAACCTGCCTGATACACTATTCCTTTAAGGTCTAAGTAATATTGGTTCTGCTAGAAGTAATATTTCAGTATGTGTAGTTTAAAACCTGGCTTGCCTTAGGGTCACATCAGCCATAAGTAATACACACTGAGTACTTAGGATCCCACAAACGTGACCTTCTACTTGTGTCCCAGTAATGCAGAAGGCACCAGCCCAGAGCAAGCCTATGGATTTCACAGACACCTAAAAGGGAAAATAAAAAGACAGATGTGTCTGTGTATTTTAATGGGGGAAAAAAGGCAGAATCAACAAGAAGCTCTAAATTAGTTATTGTGGTGATGAACGCTGCATTATGGACCTGCATGTGTGCCTCAGGCTTTTATGGGTTTGTGATTACATTAGGAGATATTGCTTTGACCTAGACATAACTGTACAGGTTATTTACTATTATTCTTTTGCTTGAGAGAAATAAAACCCAATACAAACTCTTTCAAATACTGTATGCCAAACATGCATGTGACAACATATAGAAGAGATTGCCAGTGAGAAAAGGAACTCAGATGGCAGTAGAAATCCTTTTCAGGGGGGACCAGTGAATGGGAATATTGATGGTTCATGAAGGTAATTTAACTTGTCTTTTTGGGATGGTGTAGCTAAACTGAAGTTTGTTCTGCCACTCTCTGTCATCAGCCTTCCCAGAGGCAGCATGTCCTGATGGACTAAGGGAACTGGGCCTATTTCAAGACAATGGGACAAATTAAGTCGAATCACTGCTGAAGGCATTTTAGAACAACTTGGCTAACTTTTCTAGGTGGCCTCAAAGCCTTCACACAGCTTAGAAAAGCTGCTTAGCTGGGAGGTTGCAATAAAGCACTGTTCTAAAATAATCATGAATGTTCATAAAGCGGATGAAAGCCTCCAAGTGGTACAGCCAAGCTGTATCAAAGGCTAAAGTAGCAAGACACATGATTTGTTTAAGACTTTCCCTCTATTTGTGCTACTTTTTTCTTTCTTGCAGAAAAAAATGGAAAAAATAACTTGAAAAAAAACTTTGAAACAAAAGGCCAAGAATTTTCCAAGGTCAAAATTAAGGACTTTAAAAGTCTTGCAAACGTGTAATATTACTGCTACAAAATACACATAGAAACAGAGGATATCAGGATGAAAATTTAAAAAGAAAATAGAAGGAGTTAATGATATATCCTTTTTAGTATTATTTCAGCAAAGGTAGCCATGCAGCAAATTAAAAAACAGTGGATATGAAGGATTATAATTTCAGAACAAAGCTGTAACAGAGCCTGGAAAGCACAGCTACTAAAGCAGAGAGGCTTTCTGAAGCTACAGGTAGATGCTATCCTTCAGGAGATACTGACACACGGAAAGGAAAACTAAGCCTTTAAAAAAAAAAAAGGGAGGGGGAGAACCCCCCCAAACCAATTGAGAATTTATGTAGTGGGTGGCTTTACTTGCATTTCTCATTTGTTTCCCACCAGGTTTCCTTTTAATATCAATATACACTCTCCATATCCAAAGCGTAAAGGCCTGATTTTATTTTCCCGGTGATTTCTTTGCCTTGCTCTAAGGCTTCCAAACAATGAGAAATATGTAAAGTCTCTGTAGCATGAACTACAACTTCTTGAGGCATTGAAAGTTGTCAGTATGGCCAAGCTGGACTTGGCAGGACAAGCAAAGGAAGAGGAAAAGAAAGCAGTTATGATGCCCTTGTTGTAGTAGTTACTGTGTATTGTTGCTTTGGGCAGTGCTGGTTTAGCCTCTTTGTACTCCAGCTGCTCCCAAGAGCCTGTAGTGTCCCAGGGAAGCTGCCTGCTTTGTCACGTGCTGTCTCTACTCCTTCACCCTTCCCAGAGGGAAGTCAACGAGAAAGCTTGGGCTGGTTGTCTCCAGGACCTGAGTGGTGAAGTGCTCTTTGCACACACAAACACTTTCTTGAACCATGGCTGCAAACAACTAATCGCTCTTTAATCCTACTAACCTCTTTGCCTCAGCCGTATGGTGGGGTTAAAATTCCTGCTGATAAGATTAAGTGCTGTCTTGGATTGGGGCCTACATAAATAATAATGCTATTTCCACTGTTGCACTCATTAGACAGAAATGTAGAAAAGGATGTCGGTCTTCCTGCTGTGGGATGTCAGCCAACTGCTAATTGTTTGTGATCAGGAAGAAGTTCTCTTGTTGTCATCCTTTAGGGATCTGTGTGTGTTGATATAATTCCATTTTACACTTGCACTGAACTCAAGTGCATTCATCTACAGTGTTTGAGCTAGATTTTTACCTTTAGAACACTGGATAGCTGCATGTAAGTCTAGGCTGTATTAACCACAGGTTTTTCCTTTAGTTTTCTTATAAGGCTGTGTTTTTAATCTGAGTGGTACCTACAATAAAATCCTTCTGAATGGCCAAGACCATCACACCTCAAATTTAATGGCCTCATTATAAAGCTGACGTGTTTTCCCCATTGTCACACCGGCTGTGACTCACTGCTCCTTTCTGCCAACAAGAAATCAATTATGTTAATGTGAATTTGAGAACTACAGTGAAATTATTCCAGTAGTCTTTTTATTTCAAAAATTTATCAGTAAACACCACAGAAACAGAGTGGCTAACTCTGTTATTTTACTGAACAGTCTAAAAAGAAACAGCTGTTAGAGACTGAACAATTAATTTATGACTTTAATCTTTAGAGGTGCTCTGTGCCCTGTCACCAGCTTAGGCACAAAAAATATGAAGCACAAGCCTAATTTTAGGCACACCTGCAATTCTTCTGGAGTGACTAAATGTTTTGGTTGCTTTAGCTGTATGTTGGCAGACTGAGAAGACCTTTGGATGCAACCAGTGAAGTCCGGAAGATCTTCCAAAGCAAATCACATATCAAGATAAAGCAATCACTCGTGCACCATTTTAAAAGTAAATGTTCAAACAAATCAATCTGTTTTCCCTTGAAAAAATAAGGGACACAAAAGAGACCAAAGAGTAGCTTTCCACCTAACAAGCATCTCATGTAGAATAATACAGGTGTGGCTGAAACCGCTCTTGACGTAAAGGATACGATAACATGTGTGATACAGATGTGTTGGGGTTCCCAGCACTTTTTGTCTGAATGCTTATTTTGAAAAAAATCTACTTCCTTGTAAATTTCTCTGCTGGGGGGGAGAGGGGAAAGGGTGGAGGATACGAGCACTGATATCTCTTATTTTGCTAGAGGTGTGCAGAGATGACTTTGAACATCTGATCTGAATGGCTCTTATCTCAAGAGGAATCTGGCTGGCTGGGGAGCAGTGCTTTGCCAAAGGAGCCATGTAGGGCACGCCCGCACGTATGTCAAATAACACTCGTCTGTGATGCCATTCCCCGTTGCGTGTGCATGAGTTATCTTCACTGTTCCTCAGTCTTGCACGGTTAAGAGGGAAATGCAAATTTCCTGATGTCTTCTGGAGGGCTATGGAGGGAAGAAAGTGAGGAAGGGAATCAAAGGGAATACATTACTGGTGACAGCAAGTATACTAAGTGAGAGATGGAGCAGAAACTGAAGATGTGGTTAATGAGGGTGTGTGAGGGAAAGCAGCCCACCAAGTACACTAAACCCACAGTAGGGGGGAGGGTGGGGGGAGACACTGAGGGAAAAGGACAAAATAGAGCTTGTCTGCTAATATTTCTGATACTGCAACCCTGCCCTTCTGAGAAAGCAGAACCCACCTGGTGTCATAGTCAGAAGCCCTCTAATGCTTTTATTCCTCTTGATGTGTTTCCCATCTAGAGCAGAGGTTCTCTCTCCCTTTCCCAAACCTCTGCCACCCTCCTGCTCTGCAATACTGATACTAAAAAGATCAAAGCTTGGTGCCATTTCAACATT
This sequence comes from Oriolus oriolus, assembly GCA_013400235.1. NCBI lineage: Eukaryota > Metazoa > Chordata > Aves > Passeriformes > Corvidae > Oriolus > Oriolus oriolus. The sequence continues at coordinate 1,083,093 of VXBT01004292.1, read as the reverse complement.
GTAAAATGAATTGCTTATAGCTGCAACGACTTCTTTCAGTTTTCAGTTCTTTATTATTGTATCTTTTAATATTTTCAGAATGAAGTATCTTTTATTTTCAAAAGAAAAAGGATTTCCAAGTAAAATAATTGTCTTCCCGGAATATTTCTTTCCCAGGAATTTCAAAACCACCATGTTTCATTGTAACTCATCTTGAAGCTAAGCCAGATTTTGAGTTATTTTAAGCCTTTGCCAAATAATATTTTCTTACATTTGCCAGGTCTGGTTTACACTTGTAGCAAGACAGCAGCAGAACAGATCTTGTATCATACATTCATCCCTACCACTCTTACGCAAGACTTGTAAACAAGAGTGTGTGTCCTCATCTTGGCCTGTATCTTCTTGATTTATGTATTTATGCAATATATATATATAAGCACACACATAACCCAAATCATTCTTTGTATTTAACTAGTATTGGCATTCTTTCATTTATGATTAAGATGATCTTTCATGATCAATACAGTCTCTGGTGAGCATTTTACACACACTGTCTTATTAGCATCTCTCCTCAGAGGTCTTGCCTTTGTATTGTCTACTCCATTGCATTTAGGACTCCTTCAAAATATTCTGAAATTGTAAGATGTCCAACCAAGATCACCAAAATTATCTGCATAAGAATTATTATTATGATGAAGATGGGAAACTAGATGCATAGCACATGCTACTATTTTTATGTATTGGGAATATTGCTTCAAATTTTGGGTTCTTCACAGAAATTTTGATGTTTGAATATCTTGAACATGTTGCAAAGAAAGAAGACTCTAATATTTTAGAATCAGGACAGAAGCAACACCTGGATGTAGGGACTTTTAAAAACATAAATTGTGGCAGTCTTAGCCGGAATTCAGAGATGCAGCAGCACGCGAGTCCAGTGAGAGAGCAAATTATTTACTAATTTTACAATATAATTTATATATCCTAATTCAAAAAAAAACATTGGACAGTGTCCACACCTGTCCTGGTGTGATTGGCTGAAGCACCAGACACCCACTTCAGACTATTTGTCCCACGTAAGTTCACAAAAACACCAGATGTGAAAGTTATTTATAAAACCATATCTTACTGTTTACATAGCTTGCATAGCAAAGGAAAATTCTCACAGAATTAGTGCAAGGAGACGGAAAATCTCTCTGCTTAGCAGCATTTCAGTATCCACAATAAATGGAAGTTCTAGTGGATGCATCCATTGTGCTGTATTAGGGATGTTTTAGTTATTGCTGACTGGTGCTTGCACGGCGCCAAGGCCTTTTCTGCTCCTCGTACCACCCAGCCAGTGAGGGGCTGGGCTGCACCAGGAGCTGGGAGGGGACATAGCCAGGACAGCTGACCCCAACTGATCCAAGGGAAATTCCATGCCATATGGCGTCCTCCCAGTATGTACATCTGGGGGAAGAAAGAGGAAGGGGGGATGTTTGGAGTGATGGCATTTGTCTTCCCAAGTCACCACTGGATGAGATGGGGCTCTGCCTTCCAGGGGATGGCTGAACACCTGCCTGCCCGTGGGAAGTGGTGACTGAATGCCTTGTTTTGCCTTGCTTGTGCACACAGCTTTTGCTTTACCTATTTAACCGTCTTTATGTCAACACATGAGTTTTCTCACTTTTATTCTTCCAGTTCTCCCCCCCATCCCACCAATGGGACAGTGAGCAAGTGTCTGTCTGGTTCTCAGTTGCCATCTGGGGTTAAACCACAACAATGCTGAAAAGAGTCTAATACATAAATCCTCTTTAAATTTTATTTAAAAAATGTCTAGTGACACTCTGCTTTCAGATCAGGTAGCATGTGTCAGTGAAAGCTCTTTTTTTTCCCCCCCTCTAGTAAGAAAAGTAATCTCTGAGATTGTGTTTGACAGCACTTCTGACAAAAAAAAGAAGACAGGTCAGTTGAAATGAGTTAGTATTTCAACAGAGAAACAATACAATCATTTTATCAGGAGACTGTTTGAAAAATAAAAGGCGTGTTGGGAAGGAAGGAATAGCTCCTTAGATGAACGGATTTTTGAAGAGCAGTCATTCATTTGAAATATTACAGGAGTAAATGAGCACAGTTCTCTTAGTCTGATAAGAAACAAATTTGTGCTTTGTAACATTTTTGACACATACAAAATGAAATTACTAGATTCTTTTTTAAAAAGGCTCAAACAAAAAGAACTATATAATTTTTATCCACTTGTCCAATCCTAGAGAGTTCATACTTCACATAAAGCTCAGATTAAACTAAGACTTCTGGAAGGATGAAATCTGTTTTCACAAGCAGCCTCCTGCATTACAGGAAAATTCGCGCTTTAGGAAAAGCTAAAATCCAAAGACAAACCACCCTCCAGTTGTAGTAGCCTTACCCTGCTGGGGACACATGGTACCTACACACACTTTCTTCTCTGTAAACACATAACTGGATTAGAAGGACCATGAGGGTGATGATTTGATTTACCTCTTGCTAACAGCAGAATGTCTTGCTGCCTTATTTTTAATAAAGTTTATAAAAGAAAAAGCATTTTTTACAAATAGTTTTCCAGGCAGTGCGTAGAAATCTTTTAAATTTAAATATTGAGATGCTAGGAAATATGATTGCTGACTGGAACATAAAAAAGTTAATAATTTTTTAATCCTCTTTTAATGTGGAAATACATGAATTTGAATAGAAATATCTTCCTAGCTAAGGAATTGTCCCCTTTCTAATTAGCAGTCACAAATCTGTCTATCAATTCCACATTCAAAATAAGTATCAAGCTAGAAAGCAGCCTTGTTATTTGTGCATTTCTAATTTTAATGCAGAAATCCCTTTGTGTGAAAATCACTAAAACCAGCATCAACATCTTTTCTTTTTTACACAATATAAACCTAGGCCCACAGAAACTGCAGGTTTGGAATTCACTTGTGATATGTGTCAAAAACTGCAGCTGTTTTGCAGAGTATTAGTAAAAGAAACAATTACCAGTTACTTTCTACTTCTTTTACTGTGTTTTACCTTGATCAGAAGCTAATGGCTTCATCTACGGACACAGGGGAGGATAAATCCTCTTCAAAACAAATAACCCTCATTTTAATTCTTCTGTTGTAACAATGTATTTATGGATCTAGTTCATTCCTTCCCTTTTGGGAAATGTGTATTGCAGAACTCCTGTGCATTAGATACCACCAAGTTCCAGAGCTTGGGAAAGCGGAAACAACAAATTCAGAGGGAGTCAGTCCTGAAAACTGCAGAGTGATACGGTGCAGGCTGAGCAAAGCACATGCTTAACTATGAGCAGCTTCAGAATCACATGGCAGATAAGAGAACGACTTCTGTACTTAAAATTTTATTGCCAATTGAAGTGAGTTTTTGGACAAAGTCCGCAGTGTCTCCAATTTGCAGGACTGAACACCCCACATGACCTGTTCAGGTCTGAATGCAAGCCCGCTTGAAGGGAAGGAAACAGTGTCTGAGTGTTCATGGACACTGTTATCTGCATCACCCCTTGAATTGGGCCCTGTCACAGCAGCAAATTTTTTAGCTTTACTGAAAATTTTGTAGCTTGAATTTGAACAGTTATGGAGATTTTGACACACTTTGATTATTCCCATCACTTAACTAAGATGTCGTCCTAAAAATTCCACAATATTATTCCATTACTTGTCAACCGTTTCTTCCCTGTTTTCTCGTTGATACATAGTCTTTCATACCTCTTCATCATTTTCCTCTTCTGGGTGACTGATATAAGAAAACATGTCATTAACCCCACCGTCATAACATTCTTGTTAATTTGCTTATCCCCCTCATTTTTCAGTTGTCCTACTTTCCCCTGGTTCTTTTATGCCTGCTCCATTAAACAGGGGTTTATTACCACCCTTAGCTTTGTTAGCTAGCAACAGCTCATTGCCTTTCTCCACCTTGTCTTGTTCACTGCTGGTTATTTTCTGCTCTGTTCTTGTTTTCCCTCCCATTTCAGGTCTTTCTCTTCCATGCAGCTCTCTGTGAAGCAATGGTACGTGTACGTTTTTAGACACCCACCTGTGTTATGGTGGTTCCTTCCCTTTCTTTAGTGGCTCTGAAAGTATGGAGAAAAGATGAGGTGTGCCCTGGACACTTTCCTCTGCAGATCTCCCTCACTCTTGCACCTGCCTCCCTTTGGAGAGGTCCAGAGCAGTTTAGCCTCAGGACTAAGTTGTTTCTACTATTGACAAAATATGAACTCAGTTCATTATTTCTGCTGAACACGAGTTCATGTTATAAATCAACCTCTGCAAAGATGAGATTTCAGAAGAGGTGCATTTATGCTGGAAGAAGGAAAGAAGCAATTCCCATCAGTATCCTGTCAGTACTTTTGGCACGCCATGTTTGGTGGCATATTACATGCTGCTGCACAAGTTCCTTCTATGAAACACCTGCTTCTCCTTCGAGTTAAACTGCAGAACTGCCATTAGTTTCAACGTGACAGGAAGGTCTTGAGAGCTTTGCTGCTGGTGGAATTGCCACTGGAAAGGTAGTGCTCTTCCTGAAGCTCTGCCACCACACCATCAAACAGGTACAAGGTTCCGTCTTCCTTCACCCTGTAATTTCACACACCCTTTCCCGTAGGTGCAAATGGTTGGACTTTTGCCTTCCAATATGTGTTAACTGAGTACCAGTGACAGGTGCTGCATAACACACACGGTGCAGAACTGCAGCTGCCAAAGCCTCCCAGCAGATTGGTCCCTTCAGTGCTGCTAATTCTTTGCTGTTAACCTGAGTGATCAGACTGAAATCTGGAAAAGGAGCCCAGCCTACATCCCTCAAAAGAAATCTCCTTTACCCTCCCCTGATCTCCTACATCTGAAAGATTTCCAGCCAAGGTGCTGCCATCTGTGCTCACAAGAGGGAGGAGATTCTGTAGCTCACCATCTTCTGTACTCTTTCATGTAATCTCTATTTACTTGACAAAAACACTAGGATTAGAAGAAATACACAAAAGTATTCCCAAAAGAAATGGCATGAGCAACTCTACTGCTTAGCTCCCAGGAGCTCTCATCATGTTAAAACCTCTCAATGTCTAAAATTAGTAGCTGGGGAAGAACAGATCATAAAAGAGTGAGTGCACTAAGAAAAAGCCCCACAGCTGAAATGGAAGAAAAACCACAAGCATACAGCTGTATCAGCTGGATCTGTGCTCTGGACCATCTTCTGCCACTTAAGTATGTATTACTGGCAAAGATTTCTGAGTGTTGCATTTATTAAGAGTCACTCTCAGTCAAATTACTGGCTAAACTTCAAGCAGGTAAATTCTGGTTCCTTTAACTCCTGAATGTACCCATTTCAAAGCTCTTATTCCACTTTCTGCTGTATTTTTCCCGGTTAATTAATACCTTTCTATGAAAAGACCCTGAAAATCCAAAACATGAGCTATACAACTAAATAAGAAGCCACAGCTTGCAGTCCTTGGCTCCAGGCCATGCCGTCCTTCCACACAGACCCAGAGAGGCACAGGTGTCCACCTTCACACATGTTGGATTGTAACCTAAACTGAGGGAAGATTGCAAGAGGCTTTGACAAAGGAGACAAAAATGTAGCTTGGAGCTTGGGACTAATGATAAATATACAAAGTTTGGATGCCTAAGCTGAGGTAAGGATGCTACATGGATTTCTAGCTGGCATCTCATGCCAGCAGCCTATTCCCGGGAGAGTATTGGTAAACACAGATTTACCTGACCTGTGAGTATGTGGATTGTAGAGAATAAGGAGTCACTCAGTTTTTCTCTGTAAATCTGTACACCTGGAAAAGGACATGGGAAACCTGGCAACCATCTCCCTACCGTACTCTGTCTCATCTAAGTGTTTCCATGCTGATGGCTGGAAATACAGACCAAAGACACTCAAAAACACCTGGAGTTCTCTTCACTGCAACAAATGCCCTTTTGCCTCCACCAGTTCAAGCATGCTGCAATGAAACATGCACAAAATACAGAATAGCTCTCTCCCAAAACTTGAAAACACTGTGGAGCTGATGTTTCTGTAATACTTGTGTTCATCGTTCACAGAGTACCACAATCAGCAGGGTAACCCGGAGTATGCAGACAGCTCGTTAACGCATTAGTTGTCATGGGGAATATAATTCTAGCTCCCATTTCTGGCAAATTAAATTTATAATTAGGTATGCTCTTCAACACATTATGTCCATCAGAATCAGATAATAATTTTGTTTTGCATAGTCTTGTCAGTAGACCTCAACCAGACAGAGAAAATCTGTGCAGAGAAAAATTTAGGGAAAATATACTCCATAGAACACCAAACAGTTTTAGAGAAATTTTCCATATGAAAGATTTTGACCCAGAGCTCCCACACTCTGTTGTCTCTTAACAGAAATGTGTCCTCCTCTTCTAATTTTTCTGGAGAGTACCATAACTATGATATGGCTGCTCTTTTCTTATAACAGGATCATTATTTGCTTAATCCTTTCACTGTGAATTTATTTCCTGTTTCATTCTCTCTCTCTTTTTTTTTTTTTTTAAGATCTATTTACAAATACAAGGTTTCCTTTCAGACCTATTCACAACTCCCACATTGCCCCTTGGCTTTCTGTCTCAGCATGGGTCTTAATCTGACCATAGGTACCATATCTTGCCAGCGTAGATAGGTGGCTAATAAGCTATAACAACGTAGATATTTTAAGAGTTATGTGCTGTTTCTGAACAGATGTGACAAGGTAATATTTAATCACTGTAGCGTTCTTGACATCCACTGGGCTAAATGTCTAAAACCCTCCACTTGTATCAGAAATGCATGATTGCAAAAGAAAAAGGGAGAAAAAAGATTATTTGCCTTTTTCTTTGCTGTGGGAACAGACACGCAGCTGTTCTTTTTCATTACTGTGTAGCAGACTGAGCACGGTATTAATGGTTGAGTAAAATAATTGCAGAAAGAAAGGAGAGATTAAGAGAGAAGAAAGACTTGTTTAATTAAGATAATTTGTTTGGAACTGAGAAATCTGTAATCCTTCTGTTAATGCCTATTGTTCACTTGCACTATATTTGCTTCCCCATAGCTGAGAATAATCTTGCAGGCTTTTTTTTCAACAGAGAAAACTGGAAGTTTTATTAATTTTGCATTTATGGTGTGTATTCTTCTGTGCCCCTTCTCAGATGGCATTGGCATGTTACTTGGTTATTAAGAAGCAGTATCTGACACAGGAATGGAGTGGGGGCAGGGCAGGGAATTGACTTTTTCAGTCCCTGACCATCCAACCACATCTGGAATTGTGGGATGTCTACAATAAATCCCATCTTCTTATCCTGTGTATGAAATATAACTCAACTAATGACCATATGGAGCAGACTAAAGTAAGCAGTCTAATTTACTAAAGACAGGGGGGGAAAAGGAAATTTCTTGCTTAATTAACAAGGGCAGAAATACAGCAACAGACAGTATAACAGGAGGCCCATATTTAAGGCACCTCCAATCAAGTGTTTTAATGGCATATAAGACCCAAGGGAGCTCTAAAAATGCCTGGCACTGCTAACATACTTGTAATATGGTTTTGCTTGTAAATGCATTTTGGGTAACAGTTTTGAAAATGATCAGTTATTAGCAATATCTTGATTTTTCTGTCTGTCCCACTAGCAACACCTACAAAGGGGATGATGTTTATGACTCTGTACGGTAATTACGTAATTATGGCAAGGCAGAGCATGATACACTCTCAAAAAATCAAGGCACCCTGGCCTTGATTGAAGGAGGATACAGCATGAACCAAAGGAGAAGGCAAATCCAGTGTCTGCTTGTTCCCAAGTGATACTCAAGAAACATTCTCTCACCTGGGACAGCAGTATTTCATCATCTTAGCAGCTGTAAAAGCAACTTTCAAACATCATCCTTGGCCTGTGTGGGCGGTGGCCCGTCATGTACTGTGTGTCCTTGCTTTTGATTCCCCATCCAACCCAGGCAATTCCTTTTATTACTACTGCAGCCCTCAGAAGCCTTTTGTTTTCTCATATATTCAAATTAGTCCTGTGGATGACTACTGCATGAAAGGCTATGGAGTGTGTTTTTCCTGTTAAAGCAATAGTTTTTAACTGATTCTTTTTCCACCGCTGCTGTGAACCTTGTAAAATATGCTGTACAAACACACAGCAAAAGGCATTTCTTTTTCAGGGAAAGCTTTTTGCCTGAGAACCAAAGCAGGAGAAAAGTGACATGTATAAACCTAGAGAGACTGAATATAATTTAAAGAATTTAAGAAATTTTAAATTTGAAGAGATTTTTGCTGCTTCTTTTCTTTGTCAAGATAATGTAACAATGGGAAACTAGTGAAACCTGAAACATTTCAGATTTTTTGTTCTTACCTATGACCTTCAACCTTTCAAAACACAGGATACCACATACAGTGTTTCTTTGTATTCCTGACAGCCTTCCTTCAGCCTCACTGCCACCCCAGCTTCGAAACCATTTTCTGTGTTGTCACATACATGACACAGGATGGCTTGGATTATGTATAGCAAAATGTAATTAAAGATACATATTGCACGGGAGAGGTAGAGTCACCAAGGAAAAGAAGATTTGCCAACCCTGAAATGAGGATTAAGGAAGAAGGAGGTTTGCAGAGACTTGAATACATTAATTTTCCTAACAGCTTACATAGCAATTCAGCGACTTCTTTTGTGTAGAGTGTAGTTAGCACCTTCCCTGACCTGAAATCAAGAAGAAAGGGTGTACCTGTGTGGAGTCAGATGAAAGAATATGTTATTCCGGAGTCAAAGAACAAATATCCTAGTCTTGAAAAGAAAAGCTGATAGATTGCAGCCAAGGATTAAAGTGGCTAGGTCACCAAGGAAAAAACCTGTTCCATCTCATCCTTTGGGACTGTAGTTAAGTGACAATTAAATGGTCAATGAGATTATTTTCCCAAATCACATTGTTTCGCAGTGCTTGTTGGACTTTTCTTGCCTTGGACTCATGATGAACTAGATCCAGAAATAAGATAGAAATGTCACTCCAATGTTACCTCTGAGCTGTTCAGTCTCAACTCTTAAATCAGCCTCAGCGGTTGCACAAAAACATTCTGGGTGAACATCTGTAACAAAAGAAAAATATGATTTAGGAACTATGCTGGAATAGGGAGGTATGTTCTCTGTTATTCTCCATCTTATGTGTCTGTCAATCAATTTGTGTATTTTATACATCTTTTGAACTTCTGTGTTTGTGTTATACTATAGACTTTGCCAGTAGGATAATGAAATACATGCAAAGGCACAGACGGAAAAACTGCACCACTACAATGCAATGATTGCAATTATTTTAATGATTAATTATTTAAATCTCTGTTGCTTTACTTACAGTTATATTCGACCTATGAATGAACAAACAAAAGCAGAGATGACGTGCTGATCAGAAGATTAAGTACAAACATTTACCCCAGCCCAGAAGCTACTGAGCAGATGATATATTACTGAGCAGCAAATACACAGAACAAAGCACAGACCACCATAAAATTTTGATATCTGCAGTGGGGATCACTGTATTTCCTTCTGAGGCCACAAAGACATTGTTCTTATCAATTAAATACGTAATCTGCCACTGGTGCAGCACAGAAAGGACTCCAAAAGACAACTGAGCTGTGGCAGAACTTCAGGAACTTGAAACACTGACATGGTTCACTGCAATCAAATTTAGTTTTAATACTAAAGGATTATTTCTTTGTAGCCTTGTTTCTCCAGACAGGCACAGGTCTGCTTCCAGTTCTGGCAGAAGGCTCTGCAGACCCTTGGAGGGCTGATTCTTTCCGTGTGCTGCCTGGCTGCCTTCACAAGAGCTGTCCAGCTCTTTCCCCAGCTGCTCTTTCCCTTCCCTATCAGTGGGGAATAGCTGTCCCAGTGGGGTGGGTACAGAATTTCCTGCCAGTCACACAGAACAGTCCACAGTGGTCGGTCAAGTGTTAAATAGAAGCAATTTTGCATTGCATTTCTCAAGTGTCTCGATCACAGGCCAGGTGTGCTTCCTACATGCTGAAAATCCTTGCCTTGATTTCACAGGGACCTGCACGATATAACACTGCTCCTCCTGGATAGGTTGAAGTTTATTTGTAGAGCCTAAGGAATGGAAAAGAAATAAGTGCAGTCAGACTGAAGTTCAATGAAACCTGCATTTTGTCCTGTCAATTGCGCATGCATAAGTGATTTCCTTGTGAATAAAGATTAAGGCTTTTTTAAATTCAGGGATTATTACGAGGGCTGAGCTTTCTTACACCACACTGTTTGTCAGGACTTTGCACCCTGCTGCGCAGCCCACATGGGCTCATTTCATCTGATTCTACAAACACGGGTCAGTGGGAGAGAGTAGATGGTTTCTCCTTTTTATTTTTCTGAAGTTTGCAGTAGTGCTGGTGGGACAGTAATGTGAGAATCCATGGATGGAAAAGCAATTGATTCAGCCAGGATTTCTCACAGGTGTGGCCTGTGAGATGTCTCCCCCTCAGCTTTGGCCCTCTCCCAAGAAGCAGCGCAGCACCTGAGGTTTGGTCCTGCTGCTGGTGCATCCTCTGGGATGCAGAAGGCTCTGGGGAGTTTGATGGTGCTCCCCAGACCTCATACACGAACACTGGGCTCTTTTGCAGCAATGGCTGAGGCTGCTCTGCTGTACTGCTCACAACCCTGACCTCCCAGAGCAAAAAGAAAGTTCCTGTCTAGAACCAAGAAACCCAGATCCTCCTGCTTTCACCTCTCTAGTAGGCGAGTTACCTAGGGCAGCCTTGCATGCATCGACCCTTTCCAACACCTTTCTTTTTTCCATTGGCAGTTTTATCCTGGCACACAGTCCCGTGGTCAAGCAGTTTATCATGGGTAGCTTTAACCTATGACACATGTTTCAAAAGTGTAAGTATGGACTATACTGCAAAATGCAATGTGTTTTTGCTGAACTGAATAGCCTGGGTGTCTTGATAGTACAGGAGATCATTATGCCTGGCTTATCAGAATAATTACACTATCAATGACCTTGACTAAGAAGGTCAGATCCTTTCTGCTCATCTCCCAGTTTGGCATTATCGTTTTCATGCACCTTATGCTGGCACTTAAGTAATCCATACAATGCAATTAGCAGGGAATGGCCATGAGCTTTAGCTTCAGAAACAGGGAAAAAGGTGGGATTTCTCTAGTACGCACTTGACAATTCACTAATTAGCTCCTGTTGTATCACTAACATCAGATACAGGTCTCAGAAAATGAAGGGTAGCTGACACTGAGAACAGACCACTCAGCACTAATTCTCATACAGCCAATGCCGTCTGCAAAAGTTTCTGTCTGTTCTTGTAATGATCTGTGTTACAAAGTGCTGATAATCTCAGGCGTTACAGAAACTATGAGGGGATTCTTAAATTATTGTTATTATTGTTGGGGGTTTTTTTTTAACCCTTTGCTATTAACTGTTAATTCACAATTCATACTCTAGCATGAGGATGCTAAGAACATACTGTTTCAAAGAGCTGGCTGATCATGTTGTACTTTCTTTTTAGAGAAATCGTGTGGAAGTGCTGGACTTTAACCATGCCAAGTGTTATATTATACTGTGTGCTCTGAAACATCATGTACTACATTGATCAAATGAAATCCCCATGATGAAGGTGTCTGTGTTTCAGTTCCTCTCTGTGTAACAGAGATATTATCATCCCCTCAACTCACTAAAAGTGCAATGAAAATTAATTAATTTTTGCAATACACCCAGGTATTAGTGTAATGAGATTCTAGTCCTCAACCCCCCAACTTGCTGCGATATCTGATTCCTTTCCCTCTTATTTATTCCTATTCAGATCGTAGAATTCACTCCTTTGAAAAAGGTGCTTGTTCAAAAGTCCTTACAAAAATTAAGAATAAAAGTGTTGTCCAATATCAAACAATTCTTTTATCCAGACTAAAGATTTCCACTTTCAGTTTAGTTAACCATCTTCTGTGAATGAAATGAACATGTTATACCCATTTAAGATGGTCTGAAAACTTCCATGTTTTCTAAAAAACTTCTCCTCTTTTATTTTACAGCAAATGCATTTGTTAAATTCAGCTTGAAGGGAAAAAAACCCACCTGAAATATGCTAAAAATAGTCACAGCTGAGTAGGCAACCCCGCTTGGTAACAAAAAAAAGCGCTTGTGAATCAGTTCAGCTGGGAGATTGAAACAGGATCCTGCTTCAGGTGAGGAGAAGCCTTTGGGGCTTGCTTTTGGGCTAACTCATAGGAGAGTTTCTATTTTATCACCTGAGGTCTGCTGTGGCCTGACCAAAGGAGGACAAGAAAAGGCTTGTTATTTTCTTCTTTCTCTTTGTCTGCAGGTGCAGTTGTACTATTTTTTCCATTTATTCTGTGGAGAAAAGGTCTGGCTAAGTAGAATGGCTCTGGCATTTATTGTCCTGTGCTTGTTAAGTCCTGTAACAAATCTGAGATGGAATAAAACAGAATGATCTCTCATCACCTTTTTTCAGCTTGAGATGCCTGGAAAAAGCCAGAAGATCTGCTTGATTCCAACTTATAATGAGTTGAGTTTTTTTTTAAAATTTGTTTTGTATTGTTTTTTAATGGAAATCGAGTTTTAGTATTGTTTCTTTAAGGGCTCCAATGTTTTGATTACTGTCTTTACCAGCAACAATTGGCTACATCATGAGTATTTAATTAACAATTAATGCCAGCTGAAAGCAATCTTCCTTTTCTTCATTGCCTCTTACCTTCTGTGCAGGAGAGGTGCCTTTTGTGAGTTGTGTGGTGGGTAGTCAGAGCAGAACGTGCTTGTGCTTAGATGTGTTTGTGCCGTCTGCGAGCGAGGCCCAGGGAGGAGATGTGAGAGAGCTTGGAAGAGGCCTCCTGTGACTGTACTCAGCATCCAGAAGCTACAACTCCAAGAAGTCAAGTGTTTTGCATCTCTACTCCCATAGTGTTTCTTTCAAAGGCTAAAGCAGCAGTGAAAAGGTAAGTCTAAAGTGATGAAGAGAAAATAGCTTCTTTAGCTGAGCAGAAAGGGAATAAAAAAGATGTGGTGAGTTTCCCTGTTTTGCCCGGACTGGGTTGTAACTTCAGCAAAATGACTACAGCAAATAGTCATCCTTTCTGAAAGACAATTTTGCATTTATTTGTTTATCTGTATAAAGCTGTTTTCAGTTTGGAGCATTTGCACATGTGCCATGCAGGCTTGTGCTTATAATCTGACTAGTGGTTAAATTGGTAGACTGCGGAGATGTGAAATTCCACATTATATTCTCAACTCAATATGTAATATTCCAGTTACCATAACACCTAATTAGGAAAACACAGAAGTAAAATGCATTCTTATCTAAGAGGACTGAAACAAGAATAGAAAAGCAAACTAGAAAAAAAAAATCAAACAGTGAGAAATGTTGCCCCTTAACATCCAAGCTCTGTAAACTGCTTTTGAAATACAAGAGATAAATCTAGATATTGGAAAGTCAGCTTAGAGAACAGCTGTGCATTAAGAGATGTCTAAGCTCCTTTCTCTGTAGAAGCAATTAGAAGCCTTTCCCATGAAGTTAATACTATTAATATAGCTATAGTAGGATTGAAATCTGGATCTAGAAAAAGAAGTGCTTTGTGCCTATGTGGCCACTTGTTGATCAAACAAATATTCCCAAGACAAAGTAGTAGGGAATTCATGTGTTTTGATCACAGGTATTTGGTTTCAGATCACAGGTATTTTAACTGTTCTCATACTCTATAATGCAAAGGAATGAGAAGCTGGCTCTTCTTTGATTCAGTTATGTATCTTTACAAAGTATGTTTGCAATGTAGAATGTATATACGTGTAGATTCTCGTATTTCTTTGTATGTATCAATACACACAATATTCAAGCAAGGGTCTTTGCCCCAGGGTCTCCTTACCTAACTCATGACTCCTTCCGGCAGAGGAGCTCTCACAGCACTCGGGGGTTTGATGGATTTCTTTTCCTTTCCATGCTTCGTTTGTTCTCTTTCCCCAGGGTGTATGCAGTGGGCGATGAAGGCTAAAATGAAGGATGTGCATGGCTTTCTGAACATGCGTTTGCAGAGAACTGGCAGTGAGAGGATGCTTGCTAGCTCTCCCTGAAACTTCCTCCTTATTGTTCTTTATTTCGGACATGCAATGCTACTGCCTATTAACCTTTGTTTTAAAGACAGATTGTTTTGAGTAATGAAACTTCCTAGTCCTGGAAATTAGGTAAATGAAGTATATATATATCACACCTAGGGTAAAAAGGGGTGTTTTCTGCTGAGATGTGTGTATCGTATGATGGGCATGGAAATTCTTATTTAGCAGACGCCATTTCTAGTAATGAAGGGGTCACTATTATCTATTATGCCTTTTTGGGAAGTTATGGCTCTATTCCAAGATTATTTCTGCACAGATATTGTGAAATATCACTTACTGCCAAAGCAAAGCCAGAACTTACAGAACACATGAAAACAGTTCCTCTGTGTTAGTGTTTACAGGAAGGTGCCACCTTTTTTCTTTCCAAGGACACCTGAGGTCCAAGAAATCAGCAAATAAAATGTCACAGTGCATGTCCTCCCATATTCTGCCAAGGACTTCTCAGATCTCAGAATTACTGTATTGCTGTGTTGTTGTTGCTCAAAGGCAAGGTTGCACTAGACCCTACCAGGCAGGGAAACTGGATTTTTTTTCTCTTCCTAGTGGTTTCAATTTTAGCTTCTGAGCTGCTTCAGAAAAATACTAACTCATCTAAAAATTCTGGGCAGCCTACTGTGTATGATGTTAGCCACTTGCACTTGTTATTCTATGGTCTACTTTCCACAGAGGTGTTTCTTTACCCTAACAGATTGATGATTGACATAATTAAATATATACATGTGAGTATAATTATTTGGTCCCGCTATTTTAAGGTGACTTTCATGAGGTGACAACCTCATTGGAAAGAAAGGACAGAGTTAAAAAAAAGACCAGTTGTTGTATTGTCTTCTTTTGAAGCCTGTGGATCTACAGTCAGAAACAAAAAAATAAACATATATATCATGAGAGCTGTACCCAGGGAGGGATTACTTCAGTGTTCCTGAAAATTGAGGGTTTGCCACATGAATCCAAGGGGTGACTGATGTCAGCAAAATTGCCTCTTAGCCACCTCAGAGCATGGGGAATGTAAGCTGGGGACACACGTTGCCACTGCTGCTAAGTTGCCCTCTTGGAGGCTAGAAGGGAATTTAGGTAGGAGCTAAGCAGCAAACATGAGATTTTCTTACCAGGTGGTTGGGCATTTCGATGATGCTGGCTCTAAAAATCAAACTCTTTGTGTCAGGTGAAAAACAGTTCATAAAACCGAGTGTCAAATATCTTCCTGTGATAGTGGTTTGTTAGGCTAATATGTGAGAAGATATTCTTGTCTGTAGCTACAGGAAAAGAGGAAATACAGTGCTAGAAAGTGCTAGACTTGAATTATGGCTGTGAATGTATTTTGTGTATTCTGTATACTAAGAGCAAGAGGCCTTTGCCAATCTTAATGTAAAATTTTGACCTGGAGTGAGTGTAAGTGATTCCTGGGAGAGCCTCTCTGCAATCTATGTAACTATCAATGGAATAGGTTCAAGCTTTTCTTTAGACTCTGCTCAGATATTTTGTCCTTTGACTTGATAAGTCAACATAGAAAGATTTAAGCACTAAAAATAAGATCTTGTTATCAACTAGATTTAATTGGTACAATTAATGAGCTCAGTGGAGCTCTCTAAGTTTTCACATTGTGAAAATTTTTCCATTTGATGATGGATCTGTGTTTTCCTGGGGTTTTTCTCATTTCCATCTCCCTTCTCCTGCAGAAAACATAGATTGCTTTCCCTCCCCATCCCCCAGCCTATTTCTTATTAAATGCAACATGAAAAATTAATAGCATAAGGGTTGAAGTATTCTGAGTAATCAAGAAAGCTAATTATGAATTTTAGTGTTTACTTTTAAAAGCAATTAGTCATTGGAACAAAGATGCCTGGAGAAAAAAAAATTGATTTTTCTTCATTTGGCATATTTCGATCTGGATATATGTTTTACTGTTCAAGCAAAAGCTAATTTTAATGTAGGCATTTCTAGATTCGATTTTAATCTAGTCTAGTAAAGTAAGTGAGCTCATACAAGGCATTTATAGTAACACATCTTAGGTAGCGAATTTAGACCTATCAGTGATAATATTTTGCTCTTTGATCAGTGAAAGTAGCCACCAGATTGCACTCTTGGAGAAGGATTAAATGGTGTTTCCTGTTCTAATGGAAATAGTTGTCAGAAAGGTGTAGTCATCTACTGTGGTCAGCAAAAACTCGTAAAAACCAATTATCTGCACTCAAGAGTCAACAGGAAAAATTATCGTGTGAGGTGGCTTTGGCTAACACAGGAGGCTTTCCTGAGCTTAGGAGCTAAAGGCTTCGTTACAAACTCTGAATTATGTTTTGCAGTTCAGAAAGGAAGATTTAACTGTGTTGCCTGGTTAAAATATTTTACTGTTCCTGGGCCTTGTCTGGGCAAAAATTTTTTTTTTTTTTTTTTTTTCTTTTATTGCTGTGAAATCCTGTTCCTCAGTGAGTATCTGACAGCTAAGATGGGGCGATGGATATTTTAAGGATATTTGGTGTTTGTCCCTGTGGAATGAGATGCAGAATTTCCTTTGTGTCATGTTGGCACAGCCGTGCGTCACCTTGTCACTACGCTATTTCATGTGCTGTTGACCTCTCTGGGAGCGGGCAGAGGAGATTCAGTGTTGAAATTCCCCACACCCTTCGGTCTGTGCCAGTGCTGTGACAGCTTTGTGGAGAGGGAGGACTTGGGGGGTAGAGCTTGAGCTACACGTTGTGAAAATGATTTCGTTTTCTTTTGTGTAGACAAAATGAGCAATTTCTCTGCACATTTCTATCCAGCAATGCAGCCAGGCTCAGGGTGATTATTTCTGTGCTTCTTTTCTATACTGAATACCATCTGCTACTGAATGAACTGTGTTAAGGAAACTTCTGGTTTATCACATGTTTAGCTGATAACATCTATGGCTAGAGCTGACACGGTTCTCTATTGACTGGTAGACTAATTTCTGAATGTATCAGGTAAGAGTGAAATAAATCCAAGTCATCTAAATGCATATTCAGTGAGAGCTACGAGAAAGTTCCTACTCCTGTATGATAGGCTGGAGCAGACTTGGGAAGAAGCTGAGTGTACCTGGGCAGAAGGGATGTAGCAGGTGCCTAGGGCACTTCTTCCTTTTTGATACTCTTGCCTGAAGCAGAGAATTATCTCAAGTGCAGCACAGGTTCCCACTGATGAAGCAGCTTGCCACTGGACCCAAGCGTTTCTTACAAACCTAGTTCTTCCCTGCCCCATGCATCTCAGTTGCAGACATAAGGCACCATCCAAAACCAATCCCCACTGCTTTGGTCTGTAACACAAACATGATTTCTGTAAAGCAAACAAAACCTTATGCTTCTGTAAGCGTAGGTAATTCTGATAACACCCATCAGCAATGTGCAGGTACAGGGATTATAGGAAGAAGCAAGAAATGCTGTAGACTTGCATCTTCTTTGTCCAACCTCCTCCCATGCAGAGGACTCCCTTGCAGCCTCCCGGCATCCTGATGCTGTCTGTCTGTCTGCTAGTGTCTGTCTGCATCTGTTTCAAGGTGCCTCCTGTTGCTGGAGATCTGAGGGATGGCCTCTGGCTATGCCAGGGGTCATGCTTGAGGCAGAGCTGTTGTACAGACTCCAAGCTTGGTCTCTGAGAGAGCCCTGGGATGTCTGATATGATAAAGATACAGCTTTAATTTATTTTTTTTTAACCTCCTTGGAGAGTGCTAGGAGTCAGCTTGCTCTGGGAAATCCAGGAATGACTGACATTGCTAAAGAGGAGACGTCTGTTCAAACTGTGGGGTTTTTTAGGCTCACCATGATGTTCCCAGGCTGTTCTTGGTAAAGTCCAGAGTCAGGCAGCTCAGGATGGCTTTCCCTGGGCTTGCTCTCGTGAGTCAATACTTTATCCAGGGCTCTGCATCTGACAGTACAGTTGTTCACTTTGGTTTTCCCTGCCAACCTGCCTTGCTGTGGTCTCATAGCAGATGTGGAGTGGGCACATCCAGAATTACCTATTGTTAGTGGGCACAGGGATTTCCAGACCTCCTCTGTCTTCTTTTTGATTCATAGCTGACAATAAACAAAAATGAACTGGGGAAAAAACCAAATTAGACTCAATTTTTTATCTTCCAACTCCAGGTAACACTTTCAAAGTGTTTTTGCACTATTACTTCAAATTCTTCAGTCTGTATGGTGGGATATTTCCAACCCATTAGCATGTAGGACTACCTGAATTAGTAACATGGTGATCTAAACCTTGGCTGATTTTTCTCTTAGGCCATTTCCTAAAAAGAGTAAAACCAGAGGAATTTTAGTTTTTTACTGCTACTTTAATTCAATCAATGCAAAGTTGCCTGTCACAGAAGTATTTTTAAACGTAAGGCAGTATCTTTGCTCAACTATAAACAGAGGTACGAGTACCCCGAGTCCATGAAAACTGCTGCCAGTCCAGGGCTCTGGATCCTTTATTGTGCTCATAACCACAAATCACCCTGCAGCCATCAGCTCATTTTTATAAGTTTAAAATGGAGTGTAAATGGGTTAAGCGAGATACAGGCCCATCTTCTTAAGTGCTTGAAATAACAATAGAAGCAGTTGACTGAATTTTCTGTGGATATCCTTGGTCTCAATTATGTACGTTCTCTATTGACATTTGCTGCTCTGCTTTGCTAAAAAGATGAAATACAAAAATGCCCTGTCAAGTGTCATCTGATTTACAATGGTTCATGAACAGAGACAAATTGTGGGCTTTATGAAAAGCAGAATATTGAGTAGAATGAATCCCAAGGATAAGCTTTCATTTGTTTTGTGAATTTTATATCTATATCATAAATAAGGCATAACAATTTAAATCTCCCTTCTGAATTAATCTGATATGGTTCTGAAAGAGTATTGATAGTTATGATCACTTCCCCCCTCCCACCCCCCAGTGCCTATGTGAGCACTGTCTTTATTGCCCTTTGTGCTGTGAAATTACCAAGTGGCATTAATCGCTGCACTCTTAAAATAGTTTACCATGAATTCACACATCCTGTGATTTGCTTATGTGGTTAATCTATACGCAGCTACAAGAAATATCTGATCCTGTTTATGAGCCTTTAAGTGCACACAGCTATTGACAGCGTATTTTAATGCACAATTACTATTGTTGTTTATTACATTGTAATTAAGTTTTGCAATTAATTTTTATTGTTACTAACCTTACATTAGCTTTCTGCGTACCTCAGATATTAACAATAAATCGATATAGATGGATAGTCATCTGGAAAAAAATTAAGGCTTGAGCGTTCAGCAAAGTGGCTTGAGAGGAATTATGGAAACATCCCCCTTTTTTTAAACTAATGTGTGTGCAACATTTTACTATTTAACAGACATGCAGATTAAAAAGAAAATCCTGGCACAAGGTGCAGCCTTGCTCATCACGAGCTGGTATCTGCAAGATTATTTTTTTTGTAATGTGGACAAAACAGTAGACAGAAGCAGCAGCTATTTAAGATTATTCGAGGTTAGCTGAGCACTAAAGTTCACAGGGAAAGGAGTGACGTTAAGTGCTAAGGGAAATATAGCTGGTACTCGAACTTTGCTAATGAGGCAATTGTTTAAAGTGTGGAGGCCAACAAAGTGGCAAAGAAGACGGAAACAAAAACCAAGACATTTTAGCACAGCTTCTGTATTTGTAAGTCAGAATACAAAGCAGCTGCTGCTTTGGTCAGGAGTGGGAGGAGATACCAGGGCTTTGGTTTTTCTGCAGTTATTCCTGCTCGTTCCAGGTAGGCATAAAGGGTGCTGCAGTGGGCTGGGCTGAAGGGGAGTGGATAAGGATAGAAATCGTGCAGATTCTGAAACCACCATCACCTCCCGGGACCTGCAGGAGAAGCCGAGGGCAGGTTTGTCTCTGAGAACCTCAAATGTCAGGGAAAACTGAACGAAGGATGTCATCTCTCTTGCTCCTTCTAAGCACCAGCTGAGTCAGTCCAGCTGGTACAGTATTGGAGGCACCGAGAATAATCTCTGTTGTTTAAGTTATTCTTGTATAGGCTGAAGAAGCCCATGTATAATGTAATCGTGCTGTTGATTTTAAAAAAGGAAAACATGAAACACCATTCTGAGATTCTTCTTGCATCTGCCTGAACATTCTTCTTCAAAAAAAAAATATCTGCAGTGTCTTTCTTCTTAATTTCCTCATGCTTCTTAATTTGCATGTCAAATAAAACCTCCCTGACTAATTTTGATGACACTGCAAGTGTTTAGCTCTGAAGACAATCAGTGTAAATTGTCACACGTTATCAGATAACCATTGACAAACCTACCTTACTTTGTGCTTCACAGTCTAATGTGTGATGATTTTTCTCATGAAATTAAGAAAATTCAAGACCACTACAAAACTGTGTCTTTTGTTTGGGAACACATTATGTGCAGTGCTGGAAAATGAGTCGGGTCGGGGAATGTGACTGAGCTTCCTTCTCCCTCTGCCCCTAAGGCCTATTTAGCCTTGAGACATTTACCATATGCCACAGATTATTTTAACCATGAGTGCTCCATATCTTTATGGATATGAAGCTACCATTGGGCTTTCACTATTACTGGACTTTCAAGGTTATTTTTCTGAACCAGTCTAAGAATTATGCTGATGTTGCAGACGTGTCAATCTTGATCTTAGCACTGTTTTTCCTTTTTTTCCCCCCCATGAATAAATTTAAGTTTCTGTGAACAGCCATTTGTTACCTTGCAGCGTGAACTTGACGCAGGGAGAGCAGTGTGTGTGCATGTATATATTGCCTGGCAGGGGCTATGTCTTCCTTTAAATTATGGGAAATGTAGATATTGCATTTTCATATTGAGCTTTAGAGCTTAGTTTCCAGTCAGTTATCCTACTCGGTGAGGTGAAGCAATCCATACTAAAGGTATTTTTCAGCAATATCTTAGCAAATGTCATAGAAACCACCTCTTTACTCTTGGCAATTATTTTTCGCAGCAGAATGACATCCTGGTCTTATATGACAAAACAATAGGAAGGTGCAAAATTGGCCTTGTCAACTCTGATAGACTTGATTGAATGCACAGCAACAAAGAATAACTAAATATATATGCTTTCTTTTCCTAGAATATTTTTGGTTTGTATCGTAAGTCATAATTTCACTTTTCTCCACATTGTGGTTAGCAGAAAGAGGGGAATATCTCAGATGTGCAATGCTATTATTAGATGATACCTGTAAACATGGGTTTGCATTAGTTTGATGTGCTAATACAGCATTGGTTAGAAAATTTTTTTTCACCTAAGAAAGACATGGTCAGAAAGGACTTTTCATAAATGGGATTTGAGTGTGCGTGTTGTATATCATTTAACAAGGAATGAGAAGATGAAAGGTCACGTACAAGTTTTACCTCATGTAAAAGATAAGCTTGAACTGCTTCTTAAAGGCCCCTGCTTAAGGTTTGGTAACAAAAAAACTGCCAGAGCTTTTTGTCTGGCCTGTTCCCAGGATTTTCTGAAGGGCCTCCTTGTCTTGCTCTTCACTTGTCTGAGTGTGGGGTCACTTCCCCATGGCTGGAGGGCTCATGGAAAGCCCATAAGGTGGGACAGGAGTATTCTGCAGCCGTCCAGCTCCAGTACTCACAGGGCCTCGCTGCCTTTATCCCTCTGCTGCAGAGGGGCCAGGGAACAACTGAAAAATGATGTAAAATGTTTGCCAACAGGCTGCTGCCATTGTGTGAATAGAACGCTGAGCTTTGTGCTGGACATACACCTCTTCTCCATGTTGATGAAAAATTATTTGGGTGCTAGAAACTTGCCAGCTGACTGGTGTGAGAGCATTGCCTAACAGCTCCTACCCACAGATGTCAGATTTTTGCTTTTTGTTTGGGTGCAAATACACTTGAAATCTTGCAGAGGACCACCGTGAAATTTTGTTTTGAGGGTTTGCCTCAGGTGCTGTCTTCAGCCTGCACCTCAGGGTGAAGGAAGAAGCGGGACAGTGAGAAACTGTGCTCAGACACCTTGCATTGGGTGGCAGGCACTGAGAGCCCATCCGGGCAAAGCAGCCCCTTGGGCTGAGCAGGACCCTTCCCTCCTCTCCTCGCAAGCACCTGGCTGTGCACGCAGCCTGGCCTCTCCCACGGGGATGGGAGGCACTCCAGTCAAAGGGATGGTGCTCGCTTTCCCAGCAGGTGGACGAACTTGAATGTCTGGTTCTGCCCTTGTTCACACGGTCTGTTCGCTAAAGAGATCAAAGTATATTCATTTCTGGCACAAGACTTGATACAGATTCCTGTGGCTGTGTGTAAGCAGAGCATGGATGGACTCTCTGACCATCGCTCTCTGACCAGCTCCACCAAGATGTCAACACCCCTCGCTATACCTCTTGGGAAAACAGTCTTTCTTTTATCTAGCAGACCAGCTTTCTCTACCAGTTAGCTTGTAATGATCAAAGACACAAAATTCTCTTGAATGTTTGTTATTTTTGAGTTTTTCTGGATTAAGTAATCTCAGATTTTCAGGCATCCATGTGAAATAGTTGTGAAACAAGATGATCAACTGACTCATTTAGTGTTATGCCATAAAGCATGGCTGGGTTCAGCTTTGAGTTTCAGCTGTGTCTAGCTGTGGTTATAACCAAGCAGTGAATCACTACCCCTTGGTCACTGACCCTTTTGGTGTTGCTTGGCATCTGTGACTAGATAAAAAAGTTCATCAAAGTTAGAAACTTCCTGTCCCCTGGTCCTAACTCATTGCAATTATCTGTGTACCTACCATTCTAATGTTCAAATAGTTTTATTTGTTCATTTTTTTACTTTCCTAAGAATTTTTACCAGCTTGTGAAGAGGCTGGTTAGTTCACAGCCTATCCCCCACAGCTCTCTACCACATCACAAGCTCTGTCATGTGTTAGGGTGGCTGGCACTGAGTCATACTTTTTTACTGTACCTGTACTTTTTCTGCCATAATCAACTTTACTCATATTCTTTCCTGCCTTTTCTTTATTCAAGTAATAATTCACATGCTAATGGGATTTTGTTTGAGCCTGTTTCTAGAAGAGTAGCTCTTAGCTGAAGTTTGTCTATACTTTAAATTGTAAAGATCTGTCTAGATTTGAGATTTTATTTTTTTTTTACGACAGCTGACATGGGTAATCAGCAAGCAGTGTGCTTCTTGAAATCCTCTGTGAAAAACTGAGTAGGATGCCTGTACTATTTGCAGTAGTTTACCAGAGATAAAAGCAATGTTAGAGCTCTCATGCTAGAGCCATTGTTCTCTCCTTTGCCTCATGACTTTATCTGGCAATCCCCCTTTGACAGGGGCTGATTCGACATCTTAGAGGGTCCACAGACAAATGCCTGTCATGGTAAAGATGCTCCGGAGTGCTGCAGGGCTTGCAGAGTAGCCAGGGTGCCCAGCATGACCACCTTGGGATTTCCACCTGTGTCTCAACACTCACTGTGTATTCAGCATTCAGGCCTCAGCTGGGCATCCAGGCTCCTTTGAAGAAAGGTTATGAAAGTCAGAGAAAGAGATCCTCTCAAACCAGGAAAGCCCATACGGCTTGTAACAGCTAAGAAGTGAACATTAAAAGCAAGAACTTTTATGTATGAGTTTATGTATGTGCCACTCCCCTCTTCCTGTGGGATCCGAAGTGTGACCCTTTTCTGAGGGTTTATTCCAAAATTTGGCATTAGTTAGATACATCTTTGAACTGCCCTGCTTCGAGCAGGGTTTGTACCAGGTGTCTTCCTGAGATCACTTCTGACCTAAATAATTCCTGCCTAGGGGGAACTGGGTGGAGGGACATAATACAACATTGCCCCATTTGCAGTGACATGTGATTAAAGCAGCAGCGCGTGAGAGACCCAAGTTCACGTTCCTGTCCTGCCTGTTTCACAAAAACACGAATCCCTGTGTTGTACTCCTCAAGGGGCTATTCTGACAAACAGGTTAATAGATTCTCTGGAGAGCTGAGGTCTGCTTTGGTTTCTTTGTCTGGAGGAGTTTACCTAGAGAAAGAGACAATTGAATGCTGGTTCCATAGGTTACTGCAATTCCCTGCAGATGCAAAAGGCTGGGTTAATAAATGTGTAGTTATTTGTGAAGTGTACACAGGGAAGAACAGAAAACAGCTTTCAGCTTGGTGTGCTTACCTGAATGTCAGACAGCTGAGTGGAGTGGGATCCGAATGTGGTTCTCTGGCTCCACCGCACTAGAAGTGTTTTGGTATTTGCCATGCTTTCAAAAGCTTTCTAGCTCTTTGGTGAACATCCCTATATATGCTGTAACCTGCATATCAATGTCACAACCATGTTTACAAACCATGGTAGCAGCCAGCCAGTGCTGAGGCAACAGCAATCCCTGAATGAAGCTAAAAGGTGCCTTCCTTTTTCCTGGCAAATGTCACCCTTGGCATGACCACCATGAAGTCCAGGAGGCTTTGGTTTGGTTTGGTTTGGTTTGGTTTTGCCTTGGGTTTTTTTAAGAAAGTAAGTCTGACTCTACAGTATCAGGAGACTTCCTTCTATAGATAATGCAATTATGGATACAAATGCACTTTGCAACCAGTGCTGACATCTTTTCTTTAACTGCTGGGTAAATACTAGAATCTGAGTTTCTAGAAATTTATGCTGCAGTAGGTCAAAGCATATTCCCACAATATGGTAAGATCGATCCAGGTAATTCTATGTAAAACTCTGAACTTCTAGACACGTGCACACATAAAATTCCATTGATGTAATGGGCTTTCTACTGCAAAGGAAAATGTTTGGTTTGGATTTTTTTTTCCTCTCTGGCTTGCAGGAGTAGAATATTTCAGTATGCATTAAGAATTATGCACTTTAATCGTAAATCAATTGACTGCTTTATAGGAAATGTAAAACCAGTATTTTCAGGCATTTCATTAGAATAAAAAGAACTGTTCTGCAAGAAGAGCTTCAGCCCTCAGCCCAGCTTACATGCTTAGCTAGATTAATACGAGTGGAATTGAAATAAGTGAGCCTGGATGAAGTCCAAATCAAAACTAGACTGCAGCGAACCCTGCATTGAAGTCAAAGGTAATTTTCCAATTGATTTTGGTAGATACAGGATGTTAGACCCAAGAAAGATGCCGAAAACCCTGATGTTTCTGTTATTAGTGCTATGTTGAGGATATACCTACTTCAGATTTTGCCACCTATTTGCTGCGCAGGGCATGGGGAAGATGCAGGCAGCAGGCTGGGAGAAAATGATTGAACCAAGGATTTAAGGGCTGAAACTCTAAGGCAGCATCCTCTTATTAGGCTAGTGATGAACTCAAGACTCCAGAGCCAAACTGGCTACTCTAGGAATACACTGTTAAATACCTGATCGCTCTTCTGGTGAAACAACCTAGGTATTTCCATGCTACAGCACATCCCATGGCATTATTTCCCTTGCTGTGGAGACAACCTGCAAGGTCCTTTCAGATAATTGGGTTGCTGGGTTTTTTCACACTAATTAAACAGAAAATGTTTTGAAGTGAAATCAGTCACTCTCCCTGGCACGCTGCCACATGGAATGGTGCAGGGGCAGACGCACTCACAGCTCTCTTCACTGGCGACAGCGTACAGCAATTGGTAGGAAAAAGCTCACTGGAAAATCGCTTGTTCTGTGGAGATGTAAGTAATAGCAACATTAGCCCAATAAAAATCAACAGTGTGATTTTTATGTGCAGCTGTAATTATTTTGCACTAAAAGAGGTGCGGGAGGAGTACAAAGCCCGCGATTCCCATTGCTAGCAGCCTGCCTAGCAGAACGCCTGCCTCCTCCTCACTGCCTCTCACAGACACACATCAAACAATTGCATTAGCACTTCTGCTGCCTTTCTTCTCCCACCCTCTTTTTTCACACTATTTAAGAGCTGAAGCAGAGTGGTGTTGATAGTTGAGCCTAACAGTGAGTTTTGTTTGAACACAGCTTATCCTATCAATGATAATTCAGAAATTTCTGCACGCATTTTGAAGGCAAGTTTAAGTAATTTTTAATGATGCATTTCTCCATTCGCAAATAGTAAATCATTTGTTCTGTTTAGCGCTTCTGAAAGCATGTCTTTGTGAAAAAGCTTGCTATGGAAAGCTGGAATAGGGTAAAATTGTGCCTCTAATCACAGAGATGGGAGCTATGTATCTGTGGATTTAGAATATGTAGAGTTCTAAAAGATATTTTTATATTTTTTATGCCTTTTTTAAAATTAAAAAGCCATTATTACAGAAGAAAAATTGTAATATTTCTTCTTCATTGCCACTTTTACTACTGTAGGAGCAATTTTAAGGAATGACAGTTCAGTAACTCAAGGTGCTTTCTGCAGACAGCTACTTTTTTTTTTTCCCTTGACATGTTTTTAACAGTTTTTGGATCAGGCTCCAAATATGTGTAATTAGCTTTTTATAAAAGCTATTAGAGTGTAATCGTCCTCCCATCTGGATTTTATGTTCTGGCTGTTAATGCTACAGATGCTTTAAAATATACAGCTCCAAGCCCTGCTCTGATCCTATTAGCTAAGGCCTAAATTCCATTTTTTTTCAAAGAGGCATGGAGAAATCCTTGGGACTTTAAATATGTGTACTCACCTTACATAGAGGGTGTGTTTAGTACTGTGGTTCTAGATAATTCACCTAGTGATATGACTCCAGTGCTGCTCCTGCTAGGACCTTTGCCATCAAGTTCAGCACATACAAGTTTGTGTTCTTCACTTACGTGGTAGCAGAATACACACACGTTTGCTCATCGGCTTCCACAGCAAGATTTCTTTTGGACTGAGCCAGTGTATCTTCTACAAGGATTCAAGTGTTGTGGTCTAATAGAATCAGATGATGGTCGTAATTTCTAAATAAAATCTCTGGGCATAATTCGGTATTTTGAGTGGTCCCACTTTTGTAAGAGGAAATACAGACTCAAAAGAAAGTGTAGTCTTGAAAAGCACATCCATTTCAGATGGCGTATTTGTGGAAGTGTGTGGGAGTTAGTGTCCAGTTTCTGGTATTTTAATAGGATTTAGGTCCCTAGCTCCTATATGCTCTCCAGAATCTCTGACTTATTTACTCCCCAAGATTTGCAAGGAAGGCCAGAATCCTGCTGGGCTAAACCACAGACCCAGTTACAATTTCTGCCTGAATGAAACCTCTATATAATCAGTTCAAACACAGGATCCGGTCAAAGCACAGAAACCACAGGTTTGTGTAAAAATGTCCTATACCTACATTGTAGAAAAAAAAAAAAAAATTGTCCTGCTATAGTGTTTTTGTTTTTTTATTTAAAATATGATTTAATGAATAGAATTATCTAATAAAGGTTTTTTGTCAAAAATTAATTCAGTATCTTGGAATTAACTAAAGGATATATGGTTCCTCAGGTTTCATGGCAGGTATAGAAATGTTTATTGAAGAGAGAAGCATTTAGGGACATAAATCCATGCTGCTTGTTGAGGCATAACTTACTGTTGCCCTTGGGAGGGAAAAACACACTGCACTTCTGTGTGTGTGTGTTAATGAACACATATTTAATATACTGGCACGTTTTACTTGCTGCAACACTCAGATTTTCGTTTTCTATTTTTATTTAATGCCAACTCCAATGGCACTAAGATGTCTATGGTCTAGGCACAGATATGCTAAAGTAATCTGAAAAACTGAACACTAAATAGAGCTAGTAAGAAATATCTGTGTTTCTTTCATAATTACTCTCTACGTGTACCTCAGAAGGATCCTATTTATTGTCAGTATATGGTTCAAAGATTGTCATGATAAATGTAAAAGTATGCTCAGGGAGAGAACAAATAGGGAAATGAAAGTCAGAAAATGTGATGTGAATTATTGACACTATATATTAGTGAAATAAGATTTGTGTTTTAAACAGTTTGTCTTAATTACTTGCCTGTAAAGGGTGTCTATTTGGCAATGTTTGGGCACTGCTGAACTCCACAAATTTCTAGTACCTTTCTACATGTATTCTCTATGCTTCTGCATTTGCTAAAGCTTTTGAAATCCATACGTGTCTGTTTAATGGCAATTATCACATTTATGTGACTGTAAATAGCATAAATTAAGAAATTACCCAGGATGAAGCTAACAGACCTTTCTGGTGTCATCCTTCAGCTCATTTAAACTGATCACTGACTGGATAGAAACTTCCACAGGAGAAGGGCAGTAGGGAGCTGGTGCTTTTTGCTGAACACCAGTATTGTCCTGTTAAGATAGATCCTCTTTTTCAGACGCATGTTTCCTAGGAAGGGATATGTGCTTTAGGGACCTGAGCCAAAATATGAGCCTGTTCAAATATTCAGTGCATGAGGCAACACTCAGCATTTCTATATTTGGGGAAGCATGCTGATTTTTTTCTCATACTGCTATGGTAGAGCTATACATCACAGGTGCTTGTGATGTTCATAAAAATAATACTGAGTACTAATAGAGTATGCAATGGAGTAATAAATATCCTTTAGGATGTAAGACAAAGCTTAATAAATTCATTACGCAGACTAGATTTCCAGCCCCTAGCAGCAGACCTTGCACTTAAATCAAAATCACAACATGCATTTGTCTATCTTTGATAGAGACTTGGAAACAGACTTTAAAATGAGATGTCTGAATAAAGAAAATGCCCTGGCTTCCATAAATACTGAATATGAAGCTAGGCATAATAGACACGAGTGTGGAAATGGAGGTATCTTAGCATGTCTTTGTGTCTCAGTTTGATTGCACATTGTGAGGCCTGGTGGCTTGGTGCCTTCTCTCCTTAAACCTTGTGATCGCACCAGCCAGTGCAGTGGCTGATAAAGCAAACCTGTCCCTGCTGTAATAGAAACCTGAAGTGAAATGCAAGGCACCAACCTCTTTTAGACTTTGGCGGCAATTTGGAAATTTCCATGCAAATGCTGCTCTGTAAAAATGCAATCTCACGTTTACATAGACCTGCCTGAGACTGCACCACGTGTGGCAGCAAATGCCATCTATCGGTGGTGCTGTGGAAAGTGGAAAGGGCAATGAGGTCAGGCTGAGAAAGTTGTTAGTGTTTGGTTTTTTTTTTTTCCCCTCTAACCTCAGTTTGTCAAGGGGCTGCCAATGCAATTCTGTCAGTTCTTTTAGTCCCATTTTCCAGCTGTAGCCTCAGACAGGGCACAGGAATGCGCACACTGGTTATTCAGGCACACCATGCTGCAATAGTCCATAAACAATCTGCCTGCTGGATTAAGAAAATTCAAAGGTTTGGTTAAGTCTAAAATGCTTTAATTTTAACTTGGGCAGATCTTTACTGTTGTATTGTCATTTGAGGTCTGGCACAGGTTGGTTTGTGTGACTACTAAAGATATAAAAACTAATGTGTTTTTTCCTGTGCTTGGGGAGATATGGAGCTGGTGTTTTATGCAAAGACCAAATCCTTTGCCTTCCTGAAAAAGCAATGGTGACCATCCAAGTACAGCTTTCCAAATTCTTGCCAATGTGACCACTGCATGGTAGATGCAGCGCAGATAATGCATGATAGAACTCAGAAGTTATTGTGTGTTTATTTCTAGTCTGTTTTTTAGGTAGATTCCTAGTCCTGAAGACCAAGCTGAAAGGCTGTGTGGAAGAACATCAGTAACTCAATGAGCTTACATGTTTTTCTGGGTGTTGCCAAGATGCTGGTTATCGATCATACAAGGCAGTTGAATAATACAGAATTCATGACATGTTCTTCTGATTTTGGCGTTAGTTCTTATTCTTTGACCAATATTGGAAGGTTATCTAGATTTCCTTACAAGGAGACAATTTTATTTTTTTAAATTTACCAAGCTAGAGGAGTAGAAAAACAAATGTTCTTTCTTCTGTAAAGTCCGCATTAGTTGATAGGCACATGAAGAATATGGGCACTTCAGGGGAGACGTTAAAAGTACAGCAGTAGAAGAGAAAAGGAGAATTTGGGAAGGTAGTACTGAAAGCTGGCTTTGCTCTGCTCGGGTGAATGGTACTGAGCAAATCCTGTGGTATGGAGTGTCTGCAGCAGCTGCAACAATAGATTAAGGGCCCTGAAGCCCATCTGTGCTGGAAGCCTTTCCAGTAACTGGTCTTTTAGGTGTTATTCTACATAATATATGTGTGCACCTTATATGTTTTGATGTATTAATGTTTACAGCTGGATATTCTACATTCGTCTGCATAATCTCGGATGATGCCTATCTCTTTTTTTTTTTTTTTTTTAATCTCCTCTGTGGTCTTTTGTCTGCAAACAGAGAAGTTGCTGCTCACTAAACACACGAGGAAAACTTTCATAATTCCATGCCAACTGAGCAACTTGAGGTGCTATTTTGGCCCAAAGCAAACTGAATTAGTGAGACTTAAATGCAGAACTTGCTCAGCCTCCCCCCCAGGTTCACTGGTACTCAAGAAAGCTCCTGCTGTGATGTTGTATTGGAGTCACAGATACCATAAAATGCAGCACACATGATTCTTTTTTAATCCTCTACTTTCTGGTACGGAATGCCACCATCAGAGTATGTTTTCAATGCTAGCACTCAATCTATTACAAATAGAAATACAGTTTTCCCTTTCAGCAGGTTTCCTTCCTTTTCCTATTTTGTACAATGGATAAGTAGCAAGGCTGGAAAGAATGCTTGTCAACTTCAATTTTTCCAAACATGTAAATGTTATAAAAAACAATCTTTAAAAAAATCCCTAGACAAACCAAAGTATTTCTATGATTTAAGTAAGATTACAAATATGAACAGATAATTTACAAATAAACCCTGGTAGCCTGGAGAATCAAAATGTTTTGTCATTGGGATCCTCCAAGTGAAAGAGCACAGAAAGAAAAGTAAAACTGTGTTCACGCAGACTTCCGTTGTTCAAATAAAAAGGCACGAAAACACACAAGGCAGCCATTGGAGGCTTTTATTAGCTACTGTTTGTGAAAATACAATGCTCAAGTCCTTTGGAGTCCTTCAGGTTTATGTATCCATGTGGAGCTTTGGGGATTACAATGGAGAACCAAAAGTTTGCTCACCTACTTCAGGATTAGACCCTCAGCCAGTGGGCACAGATTTTACTGGGGAAATACCCCTCTGCATTAGAAGCATTATTCTCTTTGCCAAAATAGTTTTGCCAGTGAAACACTGAAATAAGTAAACAAAACTTCGTTCTCCAGTTATGGCATGTTTTTCTATGGAAATGTAAACAAACTTTACCACTAATCTAATATATTTGAATATCAGAGCTGATAAGATTTTTACGCTTTTGATTACACTGATAGCAGTAAAGCAAGAAACTTGCATATTGACAGTGTTTGAAATCAGATTAACTAGAAAAATATATTCACAAAGCCAGTTTGTTAAAGAGAAATCTTTTTGCTGCTCTTCTGTGGTAGTTATATGTTCATTGGCATCACGATTTCCAGCAATGAGCAATGATAATATCTGCACTAACTGTTTCAAAGGAAATAATAAAGCCAAAATAGATGAACTGAGCTGTTCTAACAGAGTAAACAAGGAGAAAAGTACAGGTGTGGGGATTGATCCTTTTTTTAGTGCCAAACTGGAGATTTTCTGTCAAAGACAAATCCATGTCAGTTACCTCACTGCTGGGAGTCAAGTAACCTTTCTTTGTTCAGTTTAATAAACTGAATTTTGGAGTGTAAGGAGCATTTGTCTTTTTGAATGAAGAGAAATTCTGTATTTCTAGTTGTAATTGTTCCTTCTGGCCTCAGTACTGATGATGGTTATAGTTATGTAAAGTAGTGTCATTTTTGCCATTGGTGCTGAGGGAGCCAAAGACAGAGTATAAATCAATTTACAGCCTGTTTAAAAGCGGGGAACAAAATGTGTGAACCTTAATTCAAAAGCTGCCTCAGATTATTATTATTTTATGATTAACTAAAGTCGACTTCAACATCCTTTGAGGTTTCAGTGTTAGCATGATAAAACTCATCGCTTTTAACAAACTGACTGCTTTCAGTATTTATTCAGTACATTACACATACACGGAACTATTCAGCAAGGGGAAGATCACTTGATTAATCCTTGCTCCAAAGGTGTAAGTGGGTATGATCATATGCAATACAAAACCAATACATATTGATTAGCTTGACAATGCTTCATTGAACAGATGTGTCTTGAAAGGAGAGTGGAAGCAATTTGGTACAGAAGGCCTCCTTTGTCCTCTCCCCTGATGGCAAGGTAAACCAGGACCTGAGCAGAGTGCTCCATGCTCCCTATGGCATGATAACACCTCTAATACCAACCTGGCTCAAACAGTACTGTAAGAGAAAAACCTTTAGTGAAGTCCACACATCCCCTGGACCTCTCCAGACGCCTCAGCGTACCCCAGTGCCAAGGCGAGGTTGTTCTCCCGGCCTGTGGTCCTGAGTCACTGCTTGGCATACTTAGCCGTCCTCCAGAACTGGTTCCTTTCAGGGTCATAAAATGCTCCTACAAAACAGAAATTAATCTGTTTTACTCCACAAGGACTGTTTGTAGCTCTGGCCAGACCCCAAATCCATGCAGTTAGGCTCACTTAGGCAGACAACCACTGCCTATCTGGTCGATTGAATAAGGCAGACTAGTGCTTCTGCATGCCCAAAGACTTCTCCCAAAAATAAAGAAATGCTTGTTTGGTGAAGGGCTGAGGCCTTGAAGAAGGTTTCACAAGGATACATGCTCAACCCTGATGGACATAGCTATTGAAACTGATTTGATCTTACGTGTCTTAACTTTCCCTGTGCCTATGATAGGTCCATACATGTGGAAACAAAACCACCAAGGGATAAAAGTGTGATAAACATGCATCCCTCATTTTTTTGGAAGGAGCATGGATCAAGCATGGGGATAATGTGAAATCTTGGTCAGGCAACAAGGAATGAATGCAAACAGAGAAAATACAAACAGCAGGCAGACAATGCAAAGGAATCAGACATATCAGTTGTAGTGACTTTCATGGTACTTCTGTCTCAGTCAGTGAGAATGTCTTGTTCTTGGTGAACATGCACATCTCTGAATCTGAAGTTTCCTTTTAAGACTTTGTTGTGCTAGCAAAACCTACTGAAGATTTTGGTGAAACACCCTGTCATAGCCTCAGCGAGGCTTTCTGCTGAAGTCACCAGGCCACACCAGTAGGAAACTGGAGGGAAAAGAGAATGAGGGTACATGTGCTTGGGCAGATCTGGGGTGTGGTGACAAGTGTTCTTCCTCCAGTAACTCCCATAGCGATCTGCGGGGGCCTCAGTTAGCAAACCTACTTCAAAACAGGTGTTGCTCAATGCTTAAGTTTACGACAATGTTTAGGCCTTTTTTTCGTCCCCCCAAATCCCTAGAATTTGGGAAAGGTGACATTGTTCCATACAACCTCTAGCTGCTGTCTCTGTTGTTTGTCTGTCTGTGTCACTGGGCTGATCAAAGCCTTGACAGCTTCACTGGAAGCATCAGCTGTGAGAGAGTCTGGAAATTCTGGTTAATCACAGGGGCTTTTTTGCCCTTTCAGGGCTGTGGCAGAAAAGAGAGCTGATAGAAACCGGAGAGCCAGAGTTAACCATTAGGAGGCTCTGTGAATCTTCTGCTGAATACAAGGATGAAGGAGGGTGGGGAGATGGGAGTTCAAAAATCATGCAAGACTCTTAGGAGATGCCTGATTCAGCAAAACACAGATTCCTCTGCCTCTACATTCAAGGCTGTCTCATCGTAACAAAGTGGCTAAGCAGGCCCGTAATTTTACTTATGACAAATACCCCCATCTTCATGGAGACGACTCATGCCCATGCAGCTGCTTAAATACTTTCCAGGTTGTGAGCCACCTCTCAGCAAAGTCATCTCGTTACTGCATGCTCTTGTTTGAAATTCCCGAATTGTGAAGGTAGGTACTTTCAATAATGAACACTCTTGGGGCCGTGTCACATGAGATCTTTTGCCTTTTAAATGAAGGTGACAGGTTACTAAAAATGTTTCTCTCCACATAGCATTTTTTGCGGTGCTGCTATGTGCTGCATATGCCAAACTTTCCTCTGTGACTGTAAAATATTTTGTCTGGTTTAGGTTTATTATCTGGCCCAGAAGAAACAGAAATGCCTTCAGATTTGGTTATTACATTTCATTGAACAATCTTGTGAACACATTGAACAGATTGACAGTTATATTCAAATATAATTAGGTATGGTGAACTCACTTTTTGAAAGTTTACTTTTGTAAAGATGTATTTACTAGCATTCAGTTTCTTTCATACCAAGTATAACACTGACTTCTGCAGTCTCACACAATTCTTATTCAGAATTTCAGTGAAACCTCACTGTTGCTGTTAAGTTGTAGCTGTGGTTTGTCCAAATCTGTTTTACTCAAAATTCTTCAAAACTCTTGACTCTGTTCTGGATCTGCATCTTTCTGTGTAAGCCTAATAGTTGAAATTTCTTTGGGTTCTTCAGTTGCAGGATGAGCACTGATGTTACAGAATGAACACGCTTTATTCCTGTTCAGACTGAAGTCTGCAAAGTCCATGTGTTTCTTCAGTGCCAGGAGTTTTATGTGTGTTATTCTTTGGTGTGAGGATAGGGCACATATCTGCAGCCTGTCACTTTTGAGTCATCACTCATTTTACTCAAATTCTTAATAAGGCAAGGTAGTCCACTTTGGTGGGTGATACAGGAGAGATCCTATATAAATTGGCAAGAAAAAACAGGGTATGAAAACTCAGTCATACTCCTTAAGTATTATTCACAGAGAACACAGTTATTTTTCTGCTTTACCTTATCCTTCTGAATTGATAATGAACTTAATTTATTACACCTAAACGCCATGTAATTGACCTCTGCCCTCACCCGATATTCCAGGGAAATCATTCTGGCTCCTACAGCGGTGCAGCCGAGACCTGTCTTTGGTGTGGAGCTGCTTCTTAAACGTCGTTTCCTTGTTCCCTCCCTAGGACCAGCAATGCGCCGGAATGGCCATGGAGCAACTGGGAAATAATTACAAAACACATCTCTGAAAAAGAGGACGAGGAAGTGAAATCAGAGGGCTCCGCCGACCTCCGGGAAAGGGAAAAAATACGTACAAATCCCTGAGCAGATGGTGAGTGTAAACACACCGGAGCGGAGCTGAATTCCTCCCGGGGGGAGCTCAGACTTTCTCCTCTCCGCTGCTCGCCTCTCGCCCGAGGAGGCTGGGGAAGCTGCTCCGGCGGGGACACACGGACACGCACACACAGCCGGATCACCCGCACAGGCGGGGACACGCTCATCATCCCTCGCACACACAGCGACCGAGGCGGCCCCGCTCCGCGCCGCGGGGACACGCGCCCCGCACCGGCACACGCGGGGAAGCACCGCCCCGGACCGCCCCCGCATCCCTCCCTCCTCTCCTCCCTCCCTCTCTCCTCCCCGCCCGCCGCGCACACACACATACACCGGCCGCAACATGACGGGCGGGTGGACAGACTGACAGACCGGGGCACCGCCGCTCCGCACGGATTATTCTCCCCGCGCCGGAGCGACGCAGCGACCCAGCGGGGCGGGGGCGG
>VXBT01004292.1:1026635-1046979 GCA_013400235.1 Oriolus oriolus | reverse complement strand
CCCCCGTGTGTGTTAGGCAATCTGCAGTTAACCTGCGAAAACGACAAGAAGTGGTTTTAGAAATGTGAATGGGTAGGGCTGGGCCACTGGCGGTCATGTGTGACCTTTGCCATGGATTTGGAGGCAGGAGCTGGAGGATGCTGCATGTGCTTTCCAAAATCGCATGGCAAGCTTAAAAAGTGGAGCAGATGGTGATGGTAGTGCTTATTATGGAAGAGGTTCATGGAAATCCTGTATTTCCTCTAGACAGTTTTTGTGTTTTTTCTCCTTGCTGAAGAGGTTATCTTTGACTTTTGGCAAGGAAAAGAATGTTGCTGCAAGTTGTCTTGCAAAGGAACGGGGTTATTTTGCTCTTCCACAGAGAAGGGACCCCCGCTCCCTCCCAGCTTTATGTCTCTGTCTCTCCTTTGGGATTGACAGCACTAAGTGTCTTGGCATAGACAGAAGCTGCAGTATGCTTTATTTTCTTATTGCACGCCTTTATAGTTGAATGTAACTAGAAAGGAGACTCAGAATACTCTCTTATCCTTCTCTACGCCAGATGTGTTTTTCTATATAGTATATATTGCACTTGAAGTGTTAAACTCTCAGGGGGCACGGAGATGGGGATGTGAGGCAAGGTCTGCTAGTTACTTCAAACAATTCTCCTTGCTCATACATAAGAAGGAGAGAAAGGAACATGTTGTAAAAGCAGGTGAGGAATATATAAAAGTGAAATATTAATGAACTGAAAAAGCTCAGATAGCAAAGACATTGTGCCTAATCATTCAGGAGGGTTCCTGTCCTCTTTACTACTCTTCATTGTACGTGTGCCTGTACTACAAATGCAACTGGTATAAAGGATGGTGATGTTTTTATTTAGCTGGAAGTAGTAGGGGTTTTTTTGGCATTAGTGACCATCTCTGGAGTAGCTTCCTTTAGCCGTGATTTTTTGAGGCTGCTGTAAGAAAGGGAATTATTACAGAAACAGTAAAAAATATTCCAAGAATGTTTTCTTGGAAATGTAAATGGGAAGGGCTGACTCAGACCTGGAATAACCCAGAGGAACAGCTAGTCTTGGAAAGTCCTCTTAGAGACATCATGATGACGACTGAGATATTATTCATCTCTTGCCTCCCAGAGAGCAACACCCCATGAATAGGCAGCACTCTCTCAGGAGAAGGTAATAATACACAGCTGTCCAGGATCTGCTGAAAGTGAGACATAGAAGCAAGGGGTATTTTCTGCAAACTGAGGTTCCCTTACCTCTTTGAGTCTGGAGTGCAGTGGTCCCTGTAGTTTGATCAACCTCCCCAGTTTGGCTTGGAAGGATACTTAGTGCAGCAGCTTTCTGCCATAGTTTCGTGAGGGAATTTAGTTCAGTGGGAAAGTTGTCTGTCAGCCCACAGGGTGAAGTCCTGTATCCCTGGCTGTAATCCCTGGCAGGACTTTCTGGAGTAGCTGGTGGCTTGAGTAAGGCTTGCCTTCTGGAGAGCTCAGTGCAGGCACGAGTAGGGCAACAGATATGGGGAGCTGCACCAGAAGGACGATCTGGAACAGTACATAGGCCATGTTCTGTGTCTGTGTCACAAGAGTCAGTGTTTGGTTTTTAAGTCTGTTAGTGACAGGAGATGCTGAAAAAGCATCTTGTATTCTCAGGTCTGTGCATGTGGTTGTGTGAGAGCACGATCTCTTGTGCTGCGTAAGCTGTGTGTGGTTGGATTTCTCCTTTTTGATTCGAACCTAACGTCACATGAGCCTTCGAAGTTGACGTTGAAGAAATCAGATTTGGCAGTGCTTTGGGGCTTTTTTGCTAGAGTATTTCATAAACGGAAAGTGTAGAGAAGTTGCTCCACTGGGAGAAATTCCCGCTCTTCCATGAAAGTTCATTGAAGATACTGTGGCTTTGTTGGATTAGCCCATCTGGAGTACTAGAAAGGATAATGGCCACTGTGTGTTTTCTATGATGTTGGGCATCACACAGATACAAGTTACTGAGAAAAGCATTTTGTAAAATTAAACTCAGTGATAGTTTTTAAAAAGCATAAATCTATACATTCTAAAAACATGACACTTTCATAGTGTTTAATTGGATTGTTTTCAGTGTACTTTTGGAGGCCTCCTAATGAAAGAATGCTGAGTATTTACCTTCCCTTGAGGCCAGGGAAGAAGTGAATGTTGCACTGTGGTTTGTCTGAGGTTGATTGATACTAGTAAAACATGACATGAAATACCATTCATGTGTCACTGAACATATCAATGGAAAAGAAACCTTATAAACACGTATTAAATAGCTACCAGCTTGTGTTGGTAAGAAATGGAACTATATCTTCTATCTTGTAGAAGTTACTCTTTGTTCTAAGATTCAGTGCTTTGGGTCTTCTCCTTGACAATAGTTTTGCTGCAACTGGAGGGGGCTCATCACCAGGTGGGGGGCAGGGAGACAAAAGGAAATACCCAAATAATGGCAAGTAGGGGCTGGGTTTGTTTCCTGAGAAATGACTGCAGTTTCATCGGGTTTTACTCTTAATATTGCATTTATTTGGCAGTTTTCTGCAGTGTCAGTAAACTGAGTTACCTTGATAAGGTAAAGATGCTTTTGTATTAGACTTTAGCTATTGACTGTACTAGCTGTGTGAGATGGCATGTAAAATACAGAACTTGAAAGCACCTAAAATGTGTATTGTCATTTGTACTGTCAGATTTCATGTGTATTCCTCTGCTTCAGCAAGGGCTTGTAACTTTGAGAGTATGGGAGATGCAGCTGTATATTCTATAGGCATCAGTATTAAACCTCTGTAGCTGTTTGCTAGTTAAATATGTGGTTACTTGTACTTACTGCTTCTTGACTTGTTCTCACTGCACTATATCATGGAGTATGTTGCTTAGATAATATAAACTCACTCTGTGACTGAGGGCTGTAGTATCATTTCTCTATTGTATGGCAGTGAAATAATAATAATACTAGTAGTAATAATAATACTTTCTATGAAGTCTACTGCCTTTACCTGAAAGGTGACTGTCCTTTACAGGTTAGTTGCTTTATAATAAGGGAAAAGAAGCTACAGGCAGGCAATAAGTAGAAGTAGTAAAGTCCTAGATGTGGACAAAGCAAGATTTTTATTAAATGTGCTCTGTAGTCTGTTGGGTACGTTTTGTAATCCTGCACAAAATGTAAAACCTAAAAAGAAAAAGTTTGAGAAGGATTTCAAGATCTGAGTGGTGATGGTTTTGTATCCAAACATTGTATGTTGCCTATAGATGGTGCTATGTTTTTGCCCTGAGTATTGCTATGAAGGCCCACGTGAATGTTGAGGTACAGACGTGTAGTTCTTTTCCTCATACATGGGAAATTGAAGCAGTGATGTGTGGAAGTCACACAGCTGATTTGTGATAAAGACAGTTGAACTGGAATATGCATACCAAGTCCCACAGTCTTATCTTAATGGATTAACTGTGTTCATGTAGTTTGTTTGATAACTTGGCATAGATGTGGATACTTCCTACAGATCCAATTACAGGATCGTGTGTAAAGTTATGCAGCATTTTCTCAATAAAGACTAATTACTATCAGATAATTTTTTTCCAATCTAGGCAAAAAGGCTTTTCCTAGATTTCATTTTGTTATTAAGTTTTAGAGAAAGCAGTTTTGCACTTGTAGAATTTGATGGTGCTTTTACATTATTTAAGGAAATGCCACTTAATTTTTTATAATGCTCTAGCATATCAGGAATTTGAGATCCAGCTCAGTCAGTAATGCTTCTGAGGATCACAGCTGTTTTCCAGTGTGAAGAACCAGTTGTGACAGACTGGTAGGAAGCCTTTAAAAACACTCCTTTATAAATTTTGGTAGTGCAAATCATTGCTTCTAAAAGTAGCAGTTGTTTGGTTCTAGTGCATATCCAGCTCTGGCTTTCTTTGCTTATTTCATGCTTGTTTTTGGGCCCCTTTACTGATCATTGTTTGCTGTACCATCTTTATGGGATGTCTTAAAACATTTTAATAGGAAGATAACAGCTCTTAAGTGATGTACTGATTTTGTATAGTAGGGTGGGATTTAGATTTGGGTGACAGTACAGAGGTGTTCAACAGGTTTCTCATCTGTGTGTTGCTTGTGACATCGTCCAAACCTTGTCATTTACCTAAGAAGCAGTGACATCTGTTCAGGTGTCACCTCCCAGTGCTGTTAACTTGTCACTGTCTGCCATGCCAGCCAAATCTCACACTGAGAGAAAGATGGAGTCCCCCAGTACAGCCAGAATGTTGTCAGAGGGGTGCGTTGTGCTCAAGTGGCAGTGGCAGTCTCTATCCACTCTGCCAGTATCCAAATACACCAGCAGTTTGTGCTTTGTATTTTGTCCTGTGTGCTAGGTAGTAATTCCAAATTCTACAATGTCTTCTAGCTGTAATTTAGTGCAGTGCCAATTTGTGGGATTATATTTCAGAACTACCCTGACTCATTTATTTATGAATTTAAAGTGTTTTGTCTTCATTTTTTTACTATATGACTGGTGAGGAGAGAGGAGAAGAGCAAAGTTTTGCAATCTATTCTTGAAGTTTTGGCCAGTGGCAGAACTACTACTGATTTGAACAGGAGCCCTGGTAACTGTTTTGACAGGTTTTATGACTTTAAAATATGCTGGCTGGATTCTTGATGACCAACTGAACATGTTGTGGCACAAAAGCAATGGGAATAGAGTAACAGTCCTGCCAAGAATAGACTGTCTTCCATTATTTTTATTAGTTATCACCATACTTATTACTTTATTCTGTGCAAGAATATTTATTTCATTGTTAACACAGAAGCTTTAAATAAGAATGTAATGTATATATTAAAAGAATGAAAATGCTAACAAGCTAATTTCATTTGGAGTAATTCAGGAGTATTAATAAAC
Organism: Oriolus oriolus; assembly: GCA_013400235.1. NCBI lineage: Eukaryota > Metazoa > Chordata > Aves > Passeriformes > Corvidae > Oriolus > Oriolus oriolus. Next base: position 1,042,105 of record VXBT01004292.1, on the reverse strand, counting down.
TGCCTTGGAAAGCAAATTCTGCAATAATATATTCATGGTTTTTTCTCTCGATTTTGGTGAAGAGAGGTGAGTGGCAGAAAATGGCAATAGGAAAAATGATGTGGCTTTCTCTGTATTTATTTCAAGTGATGCTGCAAGATGATGTACATTCTTTCACATTCATTGAGGCCTTGCAAATACCTGGAGTGCAGATCATGCCTTCAGCTGTGAGTGTAAGGCATCAGTTGTGCGTAAAGTGACATGTGAAGCTTTTAATATTTCTTGATACTTAAACCAAGTATGTTTTAAGTTGGGCCATACAGCATCTGCAGAAAATGGCATGTCCAAGTTGATATCATGTAGCATACATGAATTTCAATTTGCATGTAGAAGCACAAACATTGTGGTATAATAGAATCATAGGATCATTAAGGTTGGAAATGACCTCCAAGATCAAGTCCAACCTTGAATACTACCATGTCTCCTAAACCATACCACGAAGTGCCATGTCTCATTTTTTTAACACTTCCAGGGACTGTGACTCCGTCACTTTCCTGGGCATACTGTTCCAATGCTTAACTACTCTTCCAGTGAGGAATTTTTTTCTACTATCGTCTGAACTTCCCTTGGCACAGCTTCAGGCTGTCTCCCTTTGTCCTGTCGCCAGTTGCCTGGGACAAGAGGCTGACCCACAGCCTTGGGGTGCCTCAGCCACAGCCTCATTTCAGGTGGTTGTGGAGAGTGATATGGTCTCCCTTGAGACTCATTTTCTCCAGCCTATAGAACCCCAGTACCCTCAGCCTCTCCTCACAGGGTTTATGTTCCAGACCCTTCACTTGTTGCATGACTACTTGGCTGTTTGGAAAACAACCCACCGAGCATGTGAAGGCACCAGAGGCAGCCTTTGAAGGCATTCCAGTTGATTTTTTCTGTTAGAGGTTAATGAGCTGTCAGGGCTGGGAGAGCCATGTAGGTATCTCCTATTCTCTTCTGGCCTTGCCGTTTCCCAATGTAAAAGCAGGTGTGGTATAAGGAAGGTGATAGCAAAATAAAGCAGTTTTGTTTTATGTGAATTTTAATTTTGAATTATGTGAATATGTAGTGTTTTGCAGCTACAGTTAGTACAGAGGTTATACTGTGAGTAGGAGACTCAAGCATCCTCATTTGTTACGGTTTCGAAACCATTTTTTCAATGTAGTGGCTGTGAGCTTAAGGAGGAATGTTGGCCCCGTAGCCCAGTGGCAAAACTGCTACTGGTTTTAATGAGGCCTTGATTATAACCTTAAATAATATTTTAGTGTCTTGATTATGCCCTTAAATAATATTGTAGTATCTGTCAGTTTGCTTTGTGCAACATTTATTTTTTTCGAGGACCGATTTTCAAAAGTTACTTGTACTGTTCTGATGATTTTTGTTACATCATTAAATTCTTAGTACTTCTAAAAATTTGGTTATAAGAATGTTTCTTACAATAGGTAAGTCCAAAAGAATAGGAATTTTAGAATGTTAAGGCTGCAAATCCAATTGATGTGAATAAGTTCTGTGTGTCTGAAAATAAACTGCTTTGTACCTGTAGGTACCTATTCTATACTAATGGTGATTATGCAAGGGCACAACACAAGGCATTTAGAGTTTTTTTGAAGTCCAGCTGGAGCAGAGATTCAAAAGACCAGGGTAGTTAAAATGATTACCTGGATTTAAACTTTTCAGAAATAGATGAATAATGGGAAAGTAGAAGGAGGAATATAAGATTTGGGAAAACTGTTTCAAAATAATATTGAGTGGAGAGTTGTGGAAAACATGCATACAGAGTAGAAGAGGAGGAAATGAAAGAAGTATTAAGAAATTAGTTTGTCAGGTGATAAGAGCTGACACCACAAATGGCTTCTTTTTATCTGCTGATCTTTATTTTATAGCTAGCAAACTCTGGGGCATTTGCTGAGATGGGAAGAAAAAGACACAGGAGAGGTGGTGGGGAATGAAGGGAGAATCAGCGATTCTCTTCGCCCAGCTCTCTGCCTTTGTTCTACTCTACCACAGAAAGGCTGTTAGAAGAAATTTAAGGATTAGTCACATGAGCTGCAAGGTATCTATATTCTCTTTAAACCCTCATCCCAACATCCTGATCTTGGTCATTATGTGTTTGGTGTCTTTCTGTGGCAGCATCTCAGCAAATTTCAGACCAGTCTTCAGTACTTGCTCACGATCCTTAATAAGGGAGGAATGTACAATTGTCTGTTAATGATAGGTTGTGTTACAGATTAAACTTTTAACAGGCAGAAATCAGAACCAGGAGCTACAAGGGTGTTTTACACTGTCAGATCTGCAGCTCTGCAACACCTGTGTCTATTTTTAATAGTTTTGCTAGTTAGTTCTTTTCATTTAGTATTTGGCATGAGCTGAGAACATGCAAATAGCCACCTTAGGTAGCTTAGCTAAAAGCCTAATAACTTATGCATCTGATTCCTCTTTGTCAAGAGACGCATATCATTTTTACCTGTAATAGTTCCAATTTAAGAGTGCTCGCAGGGGAAGACGACTAGGATGTTAATATGACTTGAATGAAGTGTTTATAGCTAACCCATCCTGTGCATTGCTTACAGGGATACATAATATTCCGAGACACTGTGGGGATAAATTTTCTGGGGTAAATACTGCATACATGTGTGTATGTGCGTGTGTGTGTGTATATATATACACACATGCACACACACATATATATGTGTGTGTGTATATATACATATAAGACAAATGTTTTCAGTGGAAGAAGGGAAGTGATGGTGGTTTTGGTTGAAAGCTACGCTGTTTTTAATGTGGAATAGTGAATGGTTCAAAAAAAAAAGGGGTTTCTTTGCTTTACTTGCTTTAGTAACAGTAAAATTGAAACAGAAATCCACTTTCAGATCTCCAAGTAGTTAATAATTGGGGGCAGGGGTGGGCAGAAGATAACAAAAGCAAAAAAAAATACTACTTATCCTGGTTTAAAGGAATTTATTTTGTTGTGGGCAAGATGTTTCTGAAAACTGTATATTGCAATACACACATTATTTGTAGCCTTGGTTTGAGAGGGCCTTAGGATGATAGTGTTTATTGAAGAAGGTGAGCAAGAAGTTACTCTTGGAAAAAGGTGTGAGAATTTTAGATTTTTGTCTATTTTCTCATGCTTTCATTTGAATTTTACCGAGATCTTGCATTGTGGGTATTTCACTGTGATTCTGGATGCTTTGAAAATAGTTGAGGGGGGAAAACTGTCTATAAAAGGAGTAATTTCCTACTCACATTCATGATTCTTATAGTTTCCATAGGACAATGCCTGTGACTTCCAAAATGCTGAAATTGAACACCAGAGAAGCCATAAACCACTTACACAGCACTATATTTTCTGCAGCATTTTCTAAGTATAGACTAAATCCTTGTCATGAAGAGTTTGTATAGTTAAAACAAAACAAGACTTGACATGACACAGAACAGCTTGGGAGAGGCATGTGAGCTGTAGGTGAGGAACTGTGAGAAATTCAACAACTGTTTCAAGTGAAGGATTGAAAGGATGGTGAAGATGCCCACCCCCTTCAGTTGAAAAAAAAAAAAAGGGAGTTTGAACTTGCATAGTTTTTTGTTAGTAGGTTTTTAGAAACCACTATTTCTTTCTAATTTAGGTAGTAAAAGCAGTCATTATACAAAATCTATTGAAGTTTTTTTTTAGTAATAAATAAGAAAGGAATTTAAAGCTGTTCTCAAATGCACGTTTGTGGGTCTAGATCCTTAGCTAGTGTTATAGCACTGCTTCCTTCAGTGGAGCCCAACACACGTATTGCTTGTAGCTCCTGTTTGTATTTGTTAGGCTGAGCAGTGGCTGCTGATGGCTGAGTGAAAGAAGGATGGAGTAGGCAGAAAATGCAATAGCTTTTGATCTACAGTGCCTCTAGCGCCCCTCCCTTGGGATGACATTGGTTCTCCTCTGTTCCTCTTGAAACTGGTTTTCTCTCCTAGAAGTAAAAAATGGAACTTGCAAACATTTGGTAAATTATGCTGCTTGGACAAAAAATGAGAACACACTACAGTGAAAGCAACTTACCCTGACTTTCTATGGAAACAATACTTGCTTATCTTACCGTCCGAGGATCTGTACGAGCTGCACCAGATGTTTTTGAACTTCTTGGTTGCTTTCAGTGATATTTGACAAAAGAATTGAAGTCTTAAAAATTAATTAAAGTTTGATTAAGTTTTGAGAAATTGGAGGGGAGAGAGGCACTCATGTAAATTCTCTGGCTGAGGGAAAGATGCGGTGCGGTGACCTCATTTTATGATCAGTATCAAAGAGTCCACCTAGGAGAAGAGTCTTGTATGTGTCCTAGCTGCTTAGAGCTTCTTAGACATTGAAATGAACCAACCACGACATGCAAATCTGTAGGTAACTAGGCCTTGTTAGATCTGGCATTCATAATGAGCTAGGAGGAAAAAAACCTGAGTGCTTTTCTTAAGTTGTTTGTTTGGGGCTTGGGGTTTTCTTTTTCTAATGGTCTCTTCCTCCCTCCCCCCGGCTTATTTTTATATCACCTTTTTTGAAAGCATGGGTTGGAGTTCTCCTTCAGAGTATTGGACTGACGCCTGCCTGATGAGAATTGATTTGTTGAAGCCCTTAATGCTGTATCCATTTACAACACCTGAAGATTTGCTTCTCTTGTTTCTGTTACTTACCTGCCTGAACTCCTCAAGGAAGCATGTTGCAGGCATGAACCTTTTATTTAACTCAGCTTTTGACTGGGTATACAGATAGCAGGTATTGTGTTTTTTTAATTGGTCTGTTCCCATTGACACTCAGCACATCTATCAGCAGAAGCAAAGAAGGCCCGACTTCTTTTTGTTCCACGGTGTCAGAAAAGAATGGAAAGCCCAAACAAACCCTGCTGTGAAGAGGGTGCAGAGGAATTGGTTTTGCTTTGAACTAACCTGAGTGCTTGGAAGAACAGAAGCTGTGCCTGCTTAGTGAAGTGTGCATTGGGCTGGCTGGCCATAGTGTAATAACTGAAGGAAAGATCCCAGTTACAGATACTCAGCCGAAGATGGGAAACTAGTAATTTATGCTCTGTTGCCATTCAGCTTCTCTCTGTACCTCTGGTTTAAGAAGGTCTGCTAAAAATAGAGAAGTAGGAGAAAAAATCAGAGGCATCTGTTTTTCTGTGCGATAGCAAAACACTTCGCAATTAGTAGTGAATGCAAAATCCAAATATTTGTATTCAAAGAGAGTGCATTCCTACCAAAGCATTTTGAGTGGTTTGTTGCTCTAGTAGAAAATGAGCTTAGAAATAAAGCAAAGGGAGTCTTTGTGTCAGGAGAAATTTAATGGAACATTGTTTCAGTACTTCAGTATTTGTGCTAAGATTTGGAAAGCATATTACTTTTCTGCACTGTACCTGAGCACAAATTATGGTGAAGACCATAAAGAAAAAATTTTGAAAAGACTGACTATGAAAAATAGTGATATTGTGTAAGTGTTTGGCACAGTAACAACATCAAAACCCTCCTCATGTGTTTGTTTATTTTGGAAAACAGTTTGGGCAGGGCAGTACTGTGATTATTGCAGTCATGTTTGGATATAAAATGAACTTGGTTTGCTCTGTTAGGCAGGTGTTGCTGTGTTCCAGTAAAAAACATTTGCTGAGCTTGTGTGCAGAAAATGCACCTGTTTATTGGAATGACAATTTCAGCTGAGGTAAACTGGTATGCAGGGTATAGCAAAGTGACTCAAGGGTGGGCCATCCTTTTTTAAGGACGGGATTCTTCCTTTGGCACTGTGATAGTTTTGCCTTTGCTCATGTTAGTTGCGCTTCAGTCAGTGCTGGTTGTACTTCAGTTGAGCTCTGGTTACTGTGTGTGTGTGTGTGTGTTAGAAAGACCTTTTGTAATTTATCTATTGTGAATGATGGTTATTGAGGTAAGTTATTTCATGGGCTACTTTATTATCTTCAATACAGCAGCTCGTAATACTTAGGGGTTTACCAGAGGGATTTAATGAATATTTGACAATAGAAACAATTACAGGGGTGGTAGGAAGAATCCTTGAGTGTATTATTTTTATTTCCCTGGAGTTAATCTTCACATAGCAAAGTAAATTAACCAGAATATGCTGCGTGGATGTCTTCTGGATTCCCAAATCAAAAGCTATAATGAACAAAATGTGATTCTCTTTATTCCCTGTCCTACAATCCTTTCTCAACGTATGCTCCTAGTGAAGTCAATACAAGTGAGCAAAGTAATATTCTGCATACATTCATGGTATTAAGGGAAGGACACTCGTCACTGGGATATGTAGAGGTAAAATTATTTCAGGAGATATTTTTGCTTTTCTTCCTGAATCTTCGACTCCTGCCAAAGACCCTCTCGGTCTCCATCCACCTGGCTGGTGTCACCCATCTTCATGCTCTTTGTTATCCCAAGGGTTGGCAGTTCATGGCCTCTTGTCTGGGTTTCCGCCCAGAGCTCAATCTGCATTTCAATCTGCAGCTTGCAAGTGGAGCTACCTGCACCGGGTGTGTTCCTCAATGCCATAATAGAGTGTTTGCATGGCTCACTTTGTCCCTTTAACGCCCTGAGGGATTGCCATTGGAGTGGCATTTGCTGAAGATGTCAGGTTTGATGGGAACTGAAACCATAACCTGTCTGGAGAGGAAACAGAATATATTTTGTATTTATTTGCCTAGGAGTAGATACATGCAGAGATGAATGTCAGTGTAATCTTCGAACTGTTTACTATGTTGTGCTAATCTCTACAACTACATCTGATTACAGAAGAAAAAAAGGCCACTGTTAGGCTTTAAAAGTTTCTGCCATCTGTCCTGGTGCTTACCCTTCATTCACCATAAGGATGTATTGATCCCCGTGTATTGCAGCCTCTTAGGCTGCTTTTACCTTCTATCTCTCTCTTGGACTCTGTTCACATGCAGCAGCATGTGGATCTTCTGTTTTACCAGAACAACGCAGATCCTCATATCCAACACTTCAGTTGTTTAACCTAGCAGCTTTGCGTTTGGGACCTTCTTTTTATTGTGTAGCTCTTCACAACAGCTTGCAGTGGAGTTATCACAAGGAAGAGATCTTGTAGGTCTGTTCTTACGAGAGGAATGGTGTGCTTTCCTGCTCTTTCATCCTTGGGATTGCAGCGCTCGTGGAATGGCTTCACCCTGCATACCCTTGTTAGCTGCGTGCATCTCCGGATCCCCACCATGGAAATGACCCTTTGGGTGCTCTCTGGATCGTGCGTTGTCCTCCTCTGACACTGCACTATTTCTGTCTGTTGGGGAGATCTGCCTAGCTTTGAAACCACAGAAGGAGGGGGATAGCCTATACTTCTAGCGGGACAGTCGCTTTCCTGCGGCTCCTGGCCTGCCTTCTGGTGTGCGTGAGTTAGTGTAGTTGAAAGGAATGTGATTACCTGTGATTGTGAGGAGGAACAGACTGATGCCTTGGGAGAACTGCGGAAGGTGCACAATTTACAACAATTTTGTTCATGCTGAAGTACTTCATTCATCTAAATCATATTTTGTCCATGTACTGAGTGTAATAAACAATGTGTTATTAAAGCTGGTAACAACCATTGTGGCTTTTGAGAAAATACTGTAATTACTGAAAAGCTGGGTTAAGCTCTCCCTAAATCCTAAAGTAATTCAGGCTGTTAATGGGGTTTCAGGACTCTTCCCTAGAAAGCGCAGACCAGGCAGGTGATGGAGATGAAGAAAATAATATACAGATACCAAATTTGAGAGCTAATCCCTGTATTTTAAAATAGTCAATGAATAATTTAGTAAGATATTTTAAATATTTAAAGTGTATTTAAAGCACCATTTCAGCAACTCGTGAATCTTTGGGTTTTTCTTTCTAGTCTTTTTGCTTCATGACAGAGGTTTCAGGTATGCTGTTATTTCCACGCCTTAGGCTATAATGAAATGAAGTATTAGTTCAAGATACGAAATTGCTGATGTCACTGCTTGGGCACAGTTAGGCATGTATAGCTAAAAGATTTTAATTTTATGGTGGAAATCCCTTATAATAAAGTTGTGGTTTTCAGAGAAAAGGCTGGACTTAATTGGAGTTATTCACACAACTTGATGGGAGGGAAGAGTGCTCTTAGAAAATATAATGATCAAGTTTTAAAGATGTTTTGCTTAAAGAATTTTTGCCTCCACAATGTATACGTTCTCTTGATCAGTTGCAGTGTGGAAAATGGTATTGGTAAGGTTTTTAAATGCTGAATATATATTGTCTTTGTTTATTGTTTGTTACTGGCTGTGGCAAATCAAAGTAGCTGTAGCCAGTATAAAAAAAAATAAATTTAACATGCTCTACATGCAGTGAGTATGTAAACTTGAAGCTTCATGCCAAAATCCGTGTTGATGGTTAAAAGCTTGTGTGTTCTCAAGGGAATTCAGGACAAGTTTATGGAAATGAAGTCCAATGAGTGTTACCAAGTATTCAGGAATTCTGGCATGAAAATGGTAGGAAGAATATTTGGGGGCAGGGCGGGGGCGGTGGTGGTATCTTACATTCTTCCTGAGCATGAGATTTTGCATGTGCATGAGATGTGGCCTGGCTGCATTGTAGGAGTGGCTGCATCAGATCCAAATTCTGCATTCACAAAGCATCCTCAAAAGTGTTTAAAATTGTAGAAATTAAGAACTGAAAGTCTCAGAGCTGGTTACGTCCGCAGTGCACAAGGTAATGCAAATTGCATGAGCTGACAATCTTATTCTGTGAGCTCAGGGAATGCTGCTGATCTTCTTTTTGTTTTTTGAACTTTGATAATCCACTGTCCCACGTGGCTAAACAACGGAGAGAGATCTTGTTTTCTACATATCTAATGATGGCAGCAATTTCTTGGCAGCTGAATTAATTTCAGATTCTGTAACATGACTTCAGATTAACACTAGATTTCTCATAGCTAATGGTATTTTAGCCTCTCAACTCTATTTACAAGAAGAAAAAATCCTCTCTCTAGAGGTATTTGTGTTTTACATCTGATTTCCCCTACTTTCTTACGTAGCGTGTGTCACAGTTTGACCATTTAATAGACAGAGGTGTGAAAAGCACTGTGGTCATGACTAGCAGCACTTCTTTTCAAAAATCAGTTCTTAAACTTTGAGATTCTACACGAACAAAAAGGTTGTTGGTGTATACATAATAAGAGGAATTCAATTTCAGAGTCATCTGAGCTGCATAATAAGATGAACTCACTTGTGCAGGGTTCATTGTAATAAGCTAAATGAAACATTGCACGAATAGGAAGCAAAGATATAGGTCACCCTTAAACTACATTGGAAAAACACTGACTCAGTGAAGTAGTGGGTAACCAATCCCAGTGTCATACAGGGGGTGAGGCTACAGCGTGTCTCTGCATGGGGGAGTACTGAACAGAAATAAAGGAGGTGTCTTTGGTTCTGTATCTTTTGTTAGCGAGGCTTGCTGGAACAAGTCAGTTTGGCATCTTACATTGGAAAATAGGATGTCCTCTTGTGGTGGGTTTAAAGAAAATGAGAGGAGCTTATATTCAAAAATCAGAAAATGTGTTACCCTGAGGAGTTAAAAAAGGTCTGCTTGTTTGATTTAAAAGGCAAAAAAAAAAAAGGAATTTAATGAATACAAATATGGAAGTGCAAGTGCAGGTGAGAGGATAGCTCTTGAAATAGTGGTGTTCAGTAGTTGGAAGTACAGAAAGTGCTTCTATAAAACCTGGAATCTGGATATGAAGGAACTAATTTGTGTAGACTGTTACATAGGAGGTTGGAAGCAGTGCTTATCTTGGTTACTACATCCCTAAAATCTGAGAATAATAGAACTATGCCTGGGATGCACGCAATCACATGGTAAATTTTATTTTAAAACTCTGTGATGGATACATTAAAAAAGTAACTATTTTAGGAGAACCCAAGTATTTTCTGTTTAAAATATTTTAAAAATGGAAGCATTTTTCACTGTATATGCTTATTACTCTGTCTGTTAATTTATTTCTTTTTTAATAGCTTAGAGTAGGGAAATAATCTAGCCTCTTCCATCTTCATGTTCTTACACATGAGGACAGACTTAATAGAAAAGTTGATGGAGAGAGGTTAATTAATTTAATTGGTTTCCGTGGGACTTACAAAAATAAATGTGGATACAGTTCATTTTCTCATAGAGGGCTGTTTTCTTTAAGCCTATAGAGTGAGTTAAATTTGGCTTAAAATCTGTTTGGAAGAACTTATTTTGATGTGGTCTGAGGGATAGGATGGCTTGTGTTTTTGGGGTAAAAAGAGGGATCCAGGACCTTAAAAGTGCTTTCCTCCATCCTTGGCAGCAAATGTCACCCCCCAGACCACTGCAGAAATGGCATCTATGTCGTGTGCCAGACTGTGCTCGAGAGGAGGTGTTCAGCTGCGGTGTCTGCGACCACTGAGCAGCTGTTCTGCGTCTCCTGCAGGTGACAGGCCAGATGGAAGTGTCTCCTGTGCCTGGTACAGCCCACAGGCTGTCCTCTGGGTGGTCCACATGGCTGGCCAGCGCTTGTGGTAGGCTTCTCCTGCTGGCATGAGTGAGTTTTCTGAAAGCTTGCAGTGCTGTTGTGTGTGAGTACGCTCAAAAGCCTTGCTTTCCTGAGAATCCTGAATGAAAAAGGTCAGGCATCTTTCAAACTCGGAAACAGTGATTATGGATTTTTCTAACCAGAAACTTGTGTTTCTTCTCCCTCACCCATGACTGCAACTGTTTTCCATGTTATTTGCTGGTTTTTTGCCTTTTACAGCTGTGAATGCATGCAGTTAGTCAGTCCCTATCCCGTATTAGCATTCTGTGCTGGGAGGAACCCTCAGAGACCATGGCTTAGCTCTGCTTAGGCTTTGCTGTACAAGCCTGTTGTTAGACAAAGCTTCACACTGAATTCACATTTTCATTATGAAAACGTGCATCTAATTGGTTCTTTCAGCTGACTGAAAAGAAAGATGGGTGGCATCTGTTTAATAAAGTCCGTTATCATCTGGAGATTAAAGAGGGAAGTATTTCTACTTTGCTGTATCTTAGTGTATTGACTTAGTGTTTCTGTAGCAGGTTCAGTGCTGACCTGGAGTTTTATAAGAAACTTCATGCAGTCAGTACATATCTTGAAACTGTTATGAACATGTGACTATACTGATATTTTCTTGGATTCTAGCAGATATCTAAATACGGTACCTGTAAATTTGAACACGCAGAAAATGAAAGTATGCGTTACCAGTCTTTTATCTGAGCTGTCCCATGCACAGACCCTAATTTAACCAGGTCTCTCTCATTTATTTCCACTATGGTTCACTGTATTTTTAGGAACTTAGCATATGATATTTTTTCTTTCATTATTTCTTAGTATTCCCAAAGAAATCTTTGTGCTGAGAGTTATAGGCAAACACATTGAGACAAACTGCCAAAGTATGTAGGTACTTGAGGAATACTGTATGTTGTCCTCAACTTTGCTGCAGCTGGATTCTTCAGAAGTTTGTCATGGAAGCATTTCATGGGGTGAAGTGTATGGAGGACATATGGCATGTTTCTTGGCAGACTATGAACTTCTGGTGTTCTTGTCTATAAGCAGAGACATACTGCTTTCTTTATATAGGTATTGTGTGTTTGTGTGTGTGAATATCTATATATCTCTATATATCTGAGAGCTGATTTTTTACTACACTATTGCAGAGTAAGTGTTGTAAGGTATAATTAGACAAGCTATCATTAAACTACTACTGAGTTATGCAGTTTAGGATCATACGTTATTTCATTTTGGATTGAGGCCATTTCTCTCATGTGGTTTCCATGTCTGATTTCTTGTTCTTCAAAATACAATTAAAGACTCAGCAGACATATACAGCTAATGACATGGAGAGAAATCAAGTATTTTAATGACTTGAAGTGTAAAGCTCCATCCGTTTATTTCTTTATTAAAATATTCTTTAACACTTAATCTATGCTAATGAAATATGACAAAGATGAAACCACAAAACACAGCATCTGTGGCGAAGCTGAGCCTGAGATGCTTAGGATATTTTAAGTAAAGGGTGTGTTTAAAGGCTGCCCTTTGTGCATCAGCTGAAACTGCTGGGATGCTGTGTCACAGGAACAGACTATAGCAGCAGCACTGGTTTCTGGTTGAGGGGTTGCTTGTGAGTGTTTTGATGACTGAGGGATTTTGATGGGGTTGCCCTGCTCCAAGTGCTGTCCTTGTTTCTGACCAGTCAGCTGTGGTGGATAAATTCTGGGACTGGTTTGGATCATCTTCTTCAATACCGTAGCTCAGGTTATAGGAAAAGAGGGATTCTCTGGTCACTGGTGGTGTCTGTGAGAGAAATGGAAATGTGCCCTTACGGAAAGTGCGCACAATGAGTGATACAACTAGAGAGGGACAGCATTAAACGGCCTGTGAGGAAGAAATGGAGAAATTTGGTGTCGAGGGAGGAGAGATGGGTGTACATGTACATTTGGGTTGTGTGCTGGGAGCTTGGTAGTGTCTTAGGGGATGACAGTAGAACTGCTGACCTTGAATTATGCTTCTTTTGCCACATCACAGCTGGACAGCTGTAGCTCTTTCAAATTAACCAGTTCAGTTGGGGAACAGGAGAGGCTTTTAGAGAAAAGGCAGTGTCAGATGGAAAGCTGACAATGAACGTTGCTTCACTTCTCTTTTTATCAGGAAAAAATTCTGAGCAAACATAACTCACGCTGTGTTTGTGCATATATGCTGTGCAAAATGTACATATTTACATAAGCTTCAATCCTTTTGCATGCATGATTTCAATGATAAAGGTATTTATTACTGCCTGGTGAAAATTGTGTGTTCAGTTTGAATAAATGTTTTTGTTGGGATTTCTGCAGAAGTGATCTTAGAAATCGTGAGGTTTTTCTAAATTTACTTTTCTCTGTGAACTGTGGTGTAGTTAAAGGTGGCTTAAAACTTAAGAACAAATACCTGTTCTGCTGTAAGAATAAATAATGCTTTATTAAAACAAAGAATATATTTTTCAACTACTTTAAAACCTTTCCCATCTCCTTGCCATAGCAATAACTTTTAGTGGTTACACAGTGCTTGACTTCTCCTGAAGCGCTTTACAAATATTAGTTAATTGTTTTTCTAGGCTGAGAAAGCTGCACAGTGCAGACATGTGGGTGGGAGCAGTTGGAGACAGCCAGGCCAGCAGTGCAGTGTGTCCAGCTACACCTCATTATTTCCTGTTGTAAAGATGATTGTCAAAGGTGCGAGCCACCTTTCATTGTCCTTCCCTCTTGATAGCTCTTATCTTGGGGAATACACCCTGTATATTTCTTAATGAATCTCTCCTCTGAGAATACCATGAGAAGACACCATGAAATCTTGCCTCATGTATAGTTTTAGGCCCACTAAGATTTTTCACTGGAAAACAACGAATACTGCTATATTCTCATAGTGTGTATCAAACCAGGGGTGATTAGCATTCTTGTGGTGCTTTCCAAATAGTGATCTCGAGGATTCTAATGAAGTTGGCATTTCCCTGTTTTGAAGATGTATAAAAAAAGTAAAGTTCAGAGTAGACAGAATTGGAAAAAGCATATTGGATTTCTGGCAAATAGCTTCTCCTTAGGTGAATGAATAAGATTGTCTTAATATGGAAAACAGAAGTGCTTTGAATTATGAAAAATAGTAAGTTTACAGAAGTTAAGAGGTGCAATATATTTCACATCCCATGCTTAAGTCAGAGAAAAGGAAAAGCCAATATCCATGCATGTTGAATTGGGTTCACAGTAAGATAGTGAGTGGATACACCTGAGAACTTCTGTGGAAATGAATTGCTATTCAGTTTCCCTAATAGATTAATTATCGGTGGCCAAGTAAGTTAACTGAGTAGCAACAACCAAAAATATTGTCTCAGACCACACCCATCACCTTTGCCCCATGCACTGTGGTGGACTTTGTGTTGAGTTTTGGCAGCAGAGGAGCTGGCACAAATCTGTGTAAATCCCGGTTTTGTTACCACGCATATTAACCTACATTCCTCCTGAGCACTTCAGAAGCACTGAAACACTTCTCTCCAGTGCTCTTTTTTCACTGGTACATCAAAACCAGGACTGCTGCTGTTACAGAGTCTCTTCACCTCCAACTGCCAATTAGGAGCATATCTTTAGTGTTGTGCTTCCCTGTATTTGCTGAGGTGTGGAGCCCCGGGCTCCCTCTGATCTTCTGCAGTAGTTGCCTGGACTGCATCTTGCAGGTTTGAGTGTGCTTTTTTTGATGCATCTTGCCCAATCCTGTCCAAGGAGAACAGGATGCCATTTCCAGTGATCCTACGGGGACTTGGAGTTGAAAGATTGAGTAGGAAAAGGAAGCAGTTGTCAAGAAAGGAGGAAATTCAGATGAATTAAGGAAAGGAGATTAATGTTCAAATGAGTCAGCCTTTTTTTTTTTTAGATCTGGTATTAGGTTTTTTGTAGAACAATATCTTCTACAGATTCAGGAAATGGTATTGGCATTTAAACCAAAAAAATTGCTTGGCTTTCTATTTAAAGGCAATTTTTTTTGATCTTTTAGAAACAGAAAATTGATTAGCTGATGATTATGACAAATGATTATTTCTTGAGAATTCAAACTGACTCAGCTGAAATGATCGCAGGGTCATAGAATACCAGGTTGGAAGGGACCTCAAGGATAATCTGATCCAATCTTTTCTTGGCAAAAGCAGAGTCTAGGCAAGATGACCTAGCACCTGGTCCAGCTGAATCTTGGAAGTGTCCAATTTTGGGTAACCCTCCACTTCCCTGTGGAGGTTGTTCCAGTGGCTGATGGTTCTCATTGTGAAAAATTTTCCTCTTGTGTCCAACCAGAATCTCCCCAGGAGTCTTCTCGTTCTTATCTTGGGAGGCAGCTAATGAGCATTTATTGCTGCTCTGGCAGGTCTGGCTTATTCCACAGCTGGGTGCAATGGCATGAATATTACCACTTTGGACCCTGCCTCCTGAGCCCTCCAGTCTAAAGCCTGCCTCACCAAGTTGGCCAGCCTGCTGCCAAACATTCCCTTGCTTCTTCTAGTCAGATGGATCCCATTCTTTCCTAATAGGCTGTAGTCACTGAAGATAATTATTGATAACTGTTATTGATCACAAAATAATAGAATGGGTCAGGTTGCGAGGGACCACAGTGATCATGTGATCCAGCCTCCCTGCTCAAGCAGGGTCATTTTAGAGCACATGGCACAGGATTGTGTCCAGATGGTTCTTGGATATCTCCAGTGAGGGACACTCCCCAGCCTCTCTGGGCGACCTATTCCAGTGCAGAGTCACACACACAGTAAAGAAGTTCTTCCTTGTGTTCAGATGGAAGTTCCTGTGCATCTGTTTCTGCCCATTGCCTCTTGTTCTATTACCTGGCACCACTGAGAATAGCCTGGATCCATCCTCTTGACACCTCTCTTCAGATGCTGACAGACATTGATAAAATCCCCTCTGTTGTCTCTTCTCAAGGCTGAACAAGC